>CM052663.1:88178796-88228644 GCA_028533165.1 Leontopithecus rosalia
ACAATGAGTAGAAAGGATGTAATACAGAGAAGTAGAGAGTTATACAGCAATTCAACACAATGAGTAGAAAGGATGTAACACATAGAAGTAGAGAGTTATACAGCAATTCAACACAATGAGTAGAAAGGATGGAATACAGAGAAGTAGAGAGTTATACAGCAATTCAACACAATGAGTAGAAAGGATGTAACACATAGAAGTAGAGAGTTATACAGCAATTCAATACGATGAATAGAAAGGATGTAATACATAGAAGTAGAGAGTTATACAGCAATTCAACACAATGAGTAGAAAGGTTTTGCTTTGCCAGCCTACGTACCAGGGAAATAGCAACCATACAAGGCAGCTACAAAGGGGAGAATTAACAAAACTAATACGCTGGAATTCAGGAAACTGAGGCACTCCCCAGGTGCCCCAGAGTGGCTGCCACACTGGGACGTGGCCTCTGAAGATGGATGACAGCTGCTGTCAGGGTCTGAGCTGGAAGGGCCTGTGGCCAGCCAGGCGCCAAGGTGGGGCGTCTCTGGCAGGGGTCTGAGGTCCCTAGTGGGGAGACGAAGCTGGTTCTGTGGAGGGGGTAACCTGCAACCCAGTTTTAGCAGCAAGAGAGGGAAGTGCAACCATACAAGGGTGAACCAGCAGCATCCAGAGGACATGTGGCCCCAGTGGCAGGTAGACCAGAAGCCTGGGAAAGAAACAGGAAGCCAACTGGAAGGAGCACATCTCCCATCCTTCCCAGCCTCCCGAGCTTTCTCTGGTGCCCCTAGTGGGAGAATTTAGCTCGGCGACAGCTGGCCCAGCAGAAATGGGTTTGCCACCTAGGGCCAGCCACAGAGGTGGAGTGGGGATGGCTGGTGTGGAGCTGAGTCAATGCAGACAAACTGAGTCAACACCACGCAAACACCAAGCAAAAGAATCTGGTAGAGTTTGATGTTGACACAAGAAACATTACAATAATGGAGGGCTTTTCAGAATTGCAAAAGCATAACTCCGACAGGTAGCTACAATAATTCTGAATGCGTATGCATATATTAACACAGCCTCAAAATAAACAAAGCAAACATTAACGGATACAAAAGATGAAACGGTAAATGTCCACAGACTTCTTTCAGTGTGTGACGGAACAATTCAGCAAATTAATAAAGATATTTGAACACCGTTAACAACCTTGGCCACTAACATATACAGAGCACGGCACCAAACAGCTGAAAAGTCACAACTTTTTCAGATGTACATGGAATGTCTATCGATTTCTGTCCATGTGCTGGAAATAAAGCAAATCTCAACAATGCCAATGACTTCAAATCATGTGGCGTGTTTTTGACCATAGCACAATTGAATAAAAAACTAACACCAAAAAAAGAAAATATCCCCAAAGGTTTGGAAGGTAAGAAATAAATTCATGAATATCCTAAGTCTCAGAAGATAGTCACAAAGGAAGTTGGGAAATATTTGTATTAAATTATACTGAAGCAGGGTACAGTGACTCATGCCAGTAATTTCAGTACTTTGGGAGGGTGAGGTAAGAGGACTGCTTGAGCCCATGAATTAGCAGGCTGGGCAACATAGTGAGAGCCCATCTCTACAAAAAATGTTCAAACTGGCCAGGTGAGGTGGCACATACCTGTATTCCCCGCTGCTGTGGAGGTGGAGGTGGGAGGATCATATGAGCCTGGGAGGTCAAGGCTGCAGTGAGCCATGGTCATGCCACTGCACTCCAGCCTGGTTGCCACAGTGAGACCCTTTCTCCAAAAAAATTATACTATTTATATGACCTATTACTGCTTGTGGTATAGTGATAAAGACATGCTTAAGAGAAATTTGTGATCTAAAAATCACATATGAATGGGAAAGAGTCTGAAGGACAGAGATCTGAGTATCTACGTCAAGAAATTAGAAAGAGGAGAGCAAATATATCCACAGAAAGATGAAATTCAAACTAAAATAAAATTCACCAAAAAATCAAAATAAAAGGTTTATTTGAAAAATCTAATAAAACTTATAAATCCCTAGAAAGACTGATCATGACTAAGACAGAAGGCACAAATGATCCATATCAGGAATAAAAAATATGAAATCTCCAGATTAAAAACAGAGAGAGAGACCATCGAGGGCTGGGTAAAGTGATCCACAGGAGGAGCAACTGAGTGACTGACTTCACCAAAATCAAAACCTCGGCTTTGCTATTGACTCTGTTATTAGGGTGAAAAGACCAGCTACATACTAGGAGAAAGTATTTACAAGCCACAATCTGACAAGGAAGTTTTATCCAAAACATACAAAGAACTCTTAAAACTCAACAGGAAAAAAAAATACATCTGTGAGAACATGGGCCAGGCATATAAACAGACATTTCATCAGCAAGCAGATATGGGTGGCAAATAAGCACATTAAAAATATTCAACAACCTTATCCTTTATAAAATGTAGGTTTAAGCCACAATGAGATACCACTACATACCTATGAGAATGGCTAGAATAAAAAATAGCAACAATGCCGAGTCCTGAAAAGAAGGCAGAGTAGCTGGATCCCTGACACACCGCTGGTGAAAATGTAAAATGGTGCAGCCACTACGGAAAAGTTTGACCGTTTCTTATAAAAATGAACAACTACTACCGTGCGTTTCATAACTCACGCTCCACCAGACATCTGGAGAATGCTTCAGAAACTGGAAGTGTACCCCAGGACACCTCAGCTGGCATGGAGAGTGGGGGCCTTGAAGGTTTCAACAGCAAGGACCAGGCAGAGGAGGAAGAGGATGACAGAATGAAAACGAAGGCACACATTTTGGCTGCCACAATTACAGGTCTGCCTCAAGGCGACCCTAGGCAACAGAAACGCTCCAGACAAGGGGAGACAGGGCCTCAACCAGCAGCAATAGGACTGAGGCACCACCAACGTTCTTATTATAAGAAGGAGGGGCACTGGGAAAGGGACTGTTCATTCTATCCTGCGAAGTCATGACAGAATGAATCTCCCCAACCCAGTCCTCTCGATGCTAGACTCTCGGATGAAAAGACCACCCTCTCTGCTGGATGGAGTGCTCCAGTTCCACATGCTCGGCCTCCTGCAGTCCTGAAGATTTCTATCGGCATCACTGCTGCAAAGCCTCAGGTCACTCTCAACATGGCAACTAGGACACCTGAATTAACTATTTGACACTGGGACCACCTACTCTGTCCTGACTCAACCTGTGGGACCTCTGCAATGTCAACTGAATGGTGATGGGAACAGACGGCCAGGAGAAGGTAAAATGATTTGCCTTTCCTTTGACTTGTGAAATTGGATGCAAGGCTACTCATTATTTCCTATATGTCCCTGACTGTCCCCTTCTTTTAATAGGTCATGATTTATTATCCAACCTGGGAGCCTCAGTTTCCCTCCAGGGGAATGCAATTAAGTGTCAGTACCTCTGGAGAAGGGAATCCGTTTTTTGGCCTTTTTGGCTCCCAAAGGTCAGAAGCTGCCTCCTGTCATGAAAGAGATATTGGCTCATGTGGCAAAGTTTATAGGGGATGCCTGTACTCTGGAACAAGCCATCAATTCAGAGCCTATTAAGATAAAATTTGGTGGATCACGAGGTCAAGAAATCGAGACCATCCTGGTCAACATGGTGAAACCCCGTCTCTACTAAAAATACAAAAAATTAGCTGGGCATGGTGGCGCGTGCCTGTAATCCCAGCTACTCCGGAGGCTGAGGCAGGAGAATTGCCTGAACCCAGGAGGCAGAGGTTGCGGTGAGCCGAGATCGCGCCATTGCACTCCAGCCTGGGTAACAAGAGCGAAACTCCGTCTCAAAAAAAAAAAAAAAAAAGATAAAATTTAAGCCAAGCATACCCCACCCATGCAAGCCCCAAATACCCTGTGAGGCCAGAAGCCCTACAGGGGATACAGGTCCTCCTGGAAAAATTCCTACAGCACAGACTTATTCAGCCCTGCCAGTCACCTTGTAATACCCCAGTCCTGCCCGTGGAGAAACCCAATGGGGAATGCCAGTTTGTTCAGGACCTTAGGGCAGGGAATGACTCAGTTGTTCCCAGTCATCCTGCAGTTTCCAGTCTACCCACACTCCTCTCTCAGATCCTGTGCACACTCAGTTCCATGCAGTGCTGGATGGAGAGGACACCTTCTTTGGTATCCCATTGCATCCCAAATTCTCCTACATTTTTGCCTTTGAATGGAAAGATCCAGAGACCCAGGAAACTTCCCAATGTACAGGGCTATCCCAGGGGTTTCAGGATAGCTCCTACCTCTCTGGGCAGGCCCTGGCAAAATACTTCAGACATCTTAAACTTGCAAGTGGAAACATACTGCAGTATGTGGATGACTTGCTTATTACTAGTGAGGGCTTCCATAGTTTTCAAGAAAATACTATTAAAACCTTAAATTTCTTGGCTGAATGGGGATATAAGGTCTTCCCCTTAAAGCCCAGATCTCCCAGACACAGCTTCAATACCCAGGGTACAGGCTTATGCCAGAAGCCAGGATGCTTGCCCCAGACTGAAAGCAGGCCATTGCTTCACGATCAGTTCCTGGTGGGAGAAGAGAGCTGTGCAGATTTCTGCGGATGGCTGGCTTCTGCCGGGTTTAGATCCTAAGCTTTGGCCTCACAAACTCACTTAAGTGTAGAGAAAAACAACCAACCCACTGGGCAGAAGCCTGTCAGCAAGCATATGAAACCCTAAAATCTGAGTAAGGAGAGCCCCTGCCCTAGGACTCCCAGATTTGCAGGACCTTTCTATCTGTGTATGACAGGCTTGGGCAAAGCCTGGATGTCCTAATTCAGAAGCTGGAGTCCTACAATGGCCAGTGGTTACTTTTCAAAGCAATGCGACCCAGTGGCCCATCTTTAGAAATGACAGAAACACAAAACAGAAAAAGAAAGTGCCGTGCTCATATCCCCAAACTGTAGCGTACTATCTGCGAGCATTTCAGAGAAGCTGCTGCCAGGAGGACCTGCAGAACTCACCCTGCAGGGAGGGAGGTGAGGCCGAGGGCTGGGGCGGGTCCCACACTCACTGTCTCTTGCCGTGTTCCCCTGGGCAGTGCCCTGAGCCTTTGCTCCTCCTCACCTGGAGCCTGGAACCCAGGTGGTGGCCATCAGAACCGAGGCTGCAGGCCTGTCTCTGGAAGTGATGTCAGTGCTGCTGCATACACGGGATCCCTGAGGAGCCACGGGAGCCAGGAGCACCACCACCTGCTTGCCTCGCTCCGTCCCCCTGCACGGCTCTGCAGGCTTGGACACCCCAAGCCCAGGCAAGGAAGGGCCAGGTCTGGCAACTTCAAGTCCCCCAATAAACTGCCAGTGACCCATCCCAAGCTGCCCAAACCCATTGTGTTAGACTGATGCAAGCGAGCGATAGGGAAGTTGTGGGTCCCTCCAGCTTTTGTGGGTACCAAGACCACTGGGTGCCTGGCACTGCTCTGGCCCTGAGACACAGCAGTTAGGAGGCCAACCAGGCCCTGGCCCCCTGGCTTCAGGGTCCCACAGGGACAAAAGTATTCCCTGCTCATATATTCCCCGTGTGAGACTTTGGCAAGGTCACTGCACCCTGGGAGAGGTTCCCTGTGCAAGGAGAGCCCTGGGGATCTTGCCCAGTCTCCAGGCCCAGGAAGGGGAAGATGGAAGAGGGAACAGCATGTGTGTGGGAGGGGAGCTGGGAGGGCAGAAGCTGGGAATGAATGTGCAGGGTGGGGGCAGGGACAGGGGCCAAGGAGGCCTGAAGGGTGGGGGAGGCCTTGGAAGCTCCCCTGGTCTCTCATTCACCAACCTTCACTGATCTCCAGAGCTCGAAGGACATAGTGGTTAACCCAAAAATGAAACTCCCAGCCCCCAACCATCTGAATGGGCCCCTCCTCTTGACCAAGGACATTCCAGAGTTCACCTGAAACACCAGTTCAGACCAAACCAATGTGCAGCCCACAAGCATTGTCTCCCTAAAATGTGTAGAACCAAATCATAGCCTGACCACTTGATACATGCTCTTGGGGTCTACTGAGGCAGCGTCACCGGCCACAGTCACTTCTATTTGGCTCAGAAAACACCTCTTCAAATATTGCACAGTGTTTCAGCCTTTTTCTTGGCCGGGGACAACGCAGGTGACCGGGAGGCTGCATTCTTTGAGCAATGGGCAAGTCTCAACGGCTGTGATCTCAGTCCCTTGATTCCCAAGGGGCCGCCCCTCCCTGGGACAGACGGCTGAGTCGAGCCACGACAAGGTGACAGGACAGGGACTGTGTGAGCCACGCTGGGGGAGCCACCCTGATAGGCAGTGAGCTCCCTGTCCCTGGGGCTACCGAGCAGAGCCAGGTGCTCCCCCCAGGAGCTCCTCCTTCGAGGGAGGTACAGAACCCTGGAACCCGAGCCCAGGCCCAGGCCTGACTCAGGAGCTTGTTTAACCCAGCAACTCCGGGACCCCATCCCCCGTCACTGGCATCCGCTTTCATTTAGAGCCTGCGGCTGGCAGGGAGCTGGCCCCCCGCCTTCTCTGGGCCGCGTTTCCTCCCCGGCCTCGTAGAGCACGGGGCGGCCGAGCTGCCCAACAGCCCGCTGGGCCCGCGCCCCAGTGCCTGGCGACACTCGGAGTCTGCTGCTGAGTCATTTACGCTCACCCGGGCTCCTCCCCTCCCGCCCAGCCCGGAGTTGCTCCGGTTTCAAAAGGGACGAAGGGCGGGAACGCTCGGGAGGAGCCTGGGGCCGGCGGGACCCTTGAGGTGTAGAACGAAAGTTTAGGGCGAGAAAGGAGGTACTGGCCGGGCTGAAAACGCGCGTGGGGACCAGAGCGGGACGCCCCCTGAGCGCTGCGAGCGCCCTGCGGGCTGGGGTGGCCGCGGTGCAGCAGGCGCTGGGCTCCCGTAGGGTCCGCTGCAGCGCCGCTGGCGACCGGGCTGGGTCCCATTTTCCAAGGAAAGTCCCGCGGCTTCGGCTGCGGAGGTGCTGGGGCCTTTGCGCTCAGATGAGGGGCCGGATGCCGGGGCCGGGCCCGTCTTCGGTGCGGGGCGGGCGAGGGGCGCGCGCGGCTGGGGAGGTGGAGACGCCCGGCGCCCGGGCACCCTCGTGCCTGCAGCGCCGCGCACGGCCGCCAGGTGCCGCTGTGACGCCCAGCGCGCGCCCCGCCCCAAACGCGTCAGAGGCGCCGGCCGGGGCGGCGGGTCGGACCACGCCGGGCGCGGAGCGGGGGCGCCGGGCGCGGAGCGGGGGGCGGTGGGCAGGGGCGGTGGGCGGGGCGGAGCTCCGGGCACCTCCCCCTCGGTCGGCCGCGCGCAGTGCTTCCGGCCGCGGCGCGCTCGCGAGTTCGCAGGAGGCCCGACCGGCCCCGCAGCCGCCCCCGCGCACGCCGCCGCCCCCGCCGCGATGCTGGGGCTGCTGGTGGCGCTGCTGGCCCTGGGGCTCGCGGTCTTCGCGCTGCTGGACGGCTGGTACCTGGTGCGCTTCCCGTGCGCCGTGCTGCGCGCGCGCCTCCTGCAGCCGCGCGTCCGTGACCTGCTGGCGGAGCAGCGCTTCGCGGGCCGCGTGCTGCCCTCGGACCTGGACCTGCTGCTGCACATGAACAACGCGCGCTACCTGCGCGAGGCCGACTTCGCGCGCGTCGCGCACTTGACCCGCTGCGGGGTGCTCGGGGCGCTGCGGGGGCTGCGGGCGCACACGGTGCTGGCGGCCTCGTGCGCGCGCTACCGCCGCTCGCTGCGCCTGCTGGAGCCCTTCGAGGTGCGCACGCGCCTGCTGGGCTGGGACGGGCGCGCGTTCTACCTGGAGGCGCGCTTCGTCAGCCTGCGGGACGGCTTCGTGTGCGCGCTGCTGCGCTTCCGGCAGCACCTGCTGGGGACCTCGCCCGAGCGCGTCGTGCAGCAGCTGTGCCAGCGCAGGGTGAGCGACCCCCGGCCCCGGCGCACGGCCTTTGCGGGACCCGCGGGAGCTCCTGGTCCCCGGCCCGCTCTCGCTCCTCTTCCGGGTCCTGCTGCCGTCCTGCCCCTCACCGCTCCCGCCCCTCCCTCTCTACCGGGGGCGTTCCTCGCTGATGCCTTTCTTCCTGGGGGTTCCTGGGGTCCCTGCATCAGCTCTTCATTCGGGCTTGCCGTGCTTCCCTCCTGTCCTTTCTCAACCTGCCCCTCATGGTTTCCTGTCGACCCCTCCGCTCGCTCCCGAGACCCTAAGTCCGGATGCTGTGCTGTGTCTGGAGTGCTGACCTTCGTCTCTGGTCCTTGATCCTGAACATACGCTGGAGGGGTGATCAGTTAGGTTAGGTGTTTGGGAGTTCCCGAGGACCTGAGGTCCCCTTTCACACAGCTTAGGGCTGGGTCCTGGACACCTGGGTTGGGGTCGAAGGGCTGAGCCGGGCAGCTGCAAGCCTTTTGACCTTTCTGCAGTTGGAGAGAGGTGGGCCACGCAGCTCATCAGGGCTCGCTCCTTTCGGCACGGCAGAACCGCCGCTGCAGCATGGAACTGGGGCCCTGGGGACGGCCACTGGGCCGATGTCGCCAGAGCAGATGCCTGAAAAGCTGCCAGGAGCATCCAGGCAGGAAGCCAGGGCCTGCGCACCCCTCGTGTGCCTTTAGGCGGAGCACTGCCCTCCCCGGTCTCCCAAAGGTGCCTCCCAAGCAGAGGAGGGTCAAAGTCTCACCTCAGTCCTGATGTTATAGGAAAGGGGCCCCGATCCAGACCTCAACAGAGGGTTCTTGGATTTCGAGTAAGAGAATTCAGGGCGAGTCCGCAGTGCAAAGTGAAAGCAGGTTTGTTAGGAAAGTGCAGTGAAAGCATAGTGCTCTAGAGACGCAGCAGGGCATTCCACCCCACGTGCACTGCTTGCTTATATGGGGACATGTGCTCTGCTACAAGGGTGTGTGATGAAGGATCAATTTTCTTAATTACTCTATTTTGCAAGAATCGATATTACTATCTTTTAAATCGAAATTAGGATCGCCTTTGTTCTCCAGATAGTGGGATATCTGGACCCTCCCAAGTCTGGGTCTGTTCAGTAAACATTATTAATCTGGCTCCTTAACCATAAACATTTAGAGGCCAGGAAGCCTGATTTTCCTACCCCTCACTCAAAATGGAGTCTCTCTAACTGAAACGCCTCTGACACTGAGAGGTCATGTCAGGGTTGGGGAGGCGGGCTCAGAGGAGCAGGGGCTCTGCCCAAAGCTGCGCAGCAGGCCACAGGGCACAGCTCCCTGGGCTTCTGTTTCTGTTGAGTCATGTGAACCAAGAAGCATCCGAGATAGGTCTCAGTCGGTTTAGAAAGCTTATTTTGCCAAGGAGAAGGACGCACCAGTCCTGGTGGCATGCCCAGGGTGCTCGGGGTACAGCTTGCTTTTATACATTTCAAGGAGGCGCAATACAATCAATACATGTAAGAGTCACATTGACGCCATCTGGAAGAGGACTTCCAGGTCACAGGTAGATTTAAAAGTTTGCTGATTGGCAGTTGGTTGAGAGCTGTTGTCAGTAGGAAGGCAAGTCTGGGTTAAGATAGGGGTTGTGGAGACCTAGGTTTTATTATGCAGGCGAAGCCTCCAGGCGGCAGGCTTCAGAGGGAGTAGATTGTAAATGTTTCCTATCAGACTTAAGGTCTGTATTGTTAATGTTGGAGGCATTAGAGGCCTGTTCCTCGCCCTCTTCCATCATGGCCTGAGCTAGTGTTGCAGGTTAAATTTGGAGGGCCCTGGCCTATTGAAGGAAGTTCATCCAGATGGTTGGGGGTACCTTCCGATGTTATTTTTGGGTTATAGTCAGGAATCCCCTAGAGGGCCTGGATGTGTCTCTGCCCCCAGGTGCTGGGCTCTGTGTGTCTCTCATGCCTCTAGAGTGGGGGGCAGGGAGGAGGCTGCCAAGGCTGAGAGCCGGGTGCGGAAGCTGAGGAGATGGGGAGCAGGGTTGCTTTTCTGAGAGGGAGGGCGTGATGAAACCAGGCATGGCTGGCGGTGAGGTCCATGTGTGAGGTGAAGGCTGGGGCCCAGAACAGCAGAGACCCTGTGATGAGGTGGAAGGGCCATGGGTGTAGCTTGGGGCAGGCTGAGCCAGGTCGGGGTCCTGCATGCTGAGAGGCTGGCGGGGGTGAGGTGGCCAGAGAGGAAGGGCTGGAGTGAGTGTTGGTTGAGCGGTTGAAACTAGGCAGGGAGGGGAGAGTCCAGGCCCAGCTCATCTGCAGGGAAGGTCTGGGCTCTGTCTCTGTGTGCTGCTCACCCTGAAGTGGGGGTGGGCATGTGCTTGGCCTCTCCCCTCACCCTGGGAGCTCCCAACGCCCATCTGCAAGGGTGTGAACCCCTCAGGAGAGGCCTCGAGCCTGGTTCCCATTGCCACATGGTGGCCCTGTGTACAGAGAGGGTTGAGAGTGGAGGGCTCAGGCCCAGGTTTCCCTGGGAGATGAAGTGCTGTCCTCTGGGTGCCCCGTCTGGTGCCTTCCCAGAGGAGAGCTCCATGCTGGCCCTCTGTTTCTCTGTCTGCTGTCACCATGAGGCCTCTGGATTTCCTATCTGTCCTTCCCAATGTGCCAACTTCCTGGGCTTCTGGCTGGGTTCTGGGGATGGCCCCTAGGGGAGATGGGCCTGGCACAAGCGGGGCTGTGTCAAGGTGGGTATTCGAGGGTAGCACAAGCATGCAGGGCCTGGGGAGGCATGGGCACAGCCTGGCAAGTGGTGGGGCGGGGACTCCTGGAAGGTCACGGGCTGGGGAGCAATGTGGCCAGCAGCCCAGAGGTGGAAAGGCACCAGCTTGCCTGGGTCTCCCTTTCTGTCCCTTGCAGGTGGAGCCCCCTGAGCTGCCGGCGGATCTGCAGCACTGGATCTCCTACAACGAGGCCAGCAGCCAGCTGCTCCGAATGGAGAGTGGGCTCAGTGATGTCACCAAAGACCAGTGATTGCCACCTTCACACTCTGCCTGCTCCGGCCATCATCCTGGGCCTGGGGGCTGTGCAGAGATGGCAGGCTAGGCTGCACTCTTCCAGCTGGAGGGGCCTCTTGACCAGCCCGGCCCACCCCCCTTCACTTGCAGGGTCCCCCAGTCATTGACACCCCTCTGTTGGGCTCCAGGCTAGGCAGAGGGAGGGAGTGGCATCAGCAATCTGACCCAACTCTGCCCTCAAGGTGAGGATGGTTGGGCAAAAGGGAGCCCCGCCCTGCCCCACAGTGCAGCCATTCATGGGCCTATGTAGGGAAGGATGGTGCCTGGACCAGAGGGACCCACAAGTGCCTCCTTAGCCTGGATCCTGGCTGGCCCTGCTGCAAGGGACGAGGCAGGGCCAGGCCAGAGCATCCTGGGTACATGGGACCTGGGCGTGGTTCACGTGTAGCGGGCACTCCTGAAGGGTCAGAGTAGCGCCTGCCAGGCAGCCCCCTCTGACTTCTGCTGAGGTGGACGCAGGTCTGGGGCAGAGCCTGGGTGGTCAGAGGCTGGATCTGGAGGTGGAAGGAAGGGAGGCATTTGCCCGCAGAAGACGGGGCACCCGGCTCCCTGTTGCAGTTGGGCTTGCCTCCTCCTCCTCCCCAGGCAGGCTGGGTGGGAGGGTAGCCTTGTGGCCAGGAGGGACCAGACCAGGTAGCACAGGGGATTCTGGAGAGGCAGCAGGCTTCCTGCCGGGGTGCCCTTGTTGGAAGGAACGGAGCAGGTGTGGGACTCTGTGGGGTACCCTTGGCCACTCGCGCCCCTCGGTGCCCACCAGGGCCATGCTCTGTGACCTTGGGCTGGTCCTTGCCCTCTCTGGGCCTACAGCACCACAGGCCTCTGTACGCCCTTAGAGCCGCCTGTTCGTGGCGGCTGGCAGGCGTCTCCTTACCTACTCTGCCCTCTGTGTTTAGCATGTTCCTCGTCAGCTGCTGGGCTGGCCCTGCCTTGCGCCAGCACAGCCTCTCCTGGCGGCTTCTCAGTCCTCCCTGATGGAGACATCAGGCTGCTAGGATGCCGGTCAGGGCCACCCACTCCTGCCTAATGCCTCACCTTACAGCTGGGGAAACTGAGGCCTGGAATGGCCCAGAGTCACTGAGGCAAAGTTGTGGCTGGTCCCAGCCTGAGGCTCCACTGATGCCCTCAGATTCCAGGGAGGGGGTACCCCATCTAGCTGGGTGCAGGGGTCACTGCTTGTCTGCTCAGGGCTGTGTGCCCGCCCGCCTGTGCCCCTGCACATTGGGAACTGCCTCCTTGCTGCCGCCTCCAGGAAGCTCACCTTGAGCCAAAGCCAGGAGGTGCAGCGCTGCGCCTGATGGAACCCTCCCTACCCCCACTGCTGTTCTTACCTTAGAGCCATAATGGGAAAGCTGCAGTCTTTCTGTTGTATTTAAAGAAAGCCCAACATTAAAGGGTTTTCCTTGCAAGTGTGCTGGGGACATCCTTGTTTCCAAGCCCCCACCACCACTGCCATCCAGCCAGGGGCTGAGATGGGACCAGGGAAGCTGGAGCCCATTCCCAGGATGGGTTTTCTGGCATGGGGGGCTATCTAGGCTGGTGGGGCTCCCATGAATGGAGGTATCAAGCTGGCCGGGCACGACTTGTCCCCATCCCTCAGGGCATAGGACTGAAGCCAAGAAGGTGCTGCCTAAAGCACTCTGGGGAGCCCTCCCTGCCCTGGGGAGCCCCCCCTGCCCTGGGGAGCCCCCCCCTGCCCTGGGGAGCCTTCCCTGCCCTGGGGGGCCTTCCTGCTCTGGGGAGCCCCCCCCTGCCCTGGGGAGCCTTCTCTACTCTGGGGAGACCTCCCTGCCCTGGGGAGCCCTTCCTGCCCTGGGGAGCCTTCCCTGCCCTCAGGAGCACCCTCTGCTCTGGGGAGCCCCCCCTGCCCTGAGGAGCCCTCCCTGGCCTGGGGAGCCCCCCGTGCCCTGGGGAGCCCTCTCTGGCCTGGGGAGCCCCCCGTGCCCTGGGGAGCCCTCTCTGCTCTGGGGAGCCCTTCCTGGCCTGGGGAGCCTTCTCTGCCCTGGGGAGCTCTTCCTCCTGGTTCCCAGCCTTTTGAGGCTTACAGCTACATCCACAGATGTCAGCCCCAGGTTCCCAGTCTCCCTCCTTCAGGGGTCGCCCTGGGAGGTCATGCCCCAGACTCTGGGTCTGGGCTGCCAGGCTTCCAGAGCCTTGGGCACGGTGCGGGTAGCCGTTGGGGGCAGAGGTCCATGGACTTTGGTGGGTGGACGGGAAGCAGAGAGAGCACAGGGACTGTTGTGCAGTCCCTTCGAAAGAGGTGGGGGAAGTGGGACCCTCCGGGACATAAAGGTGAGTCAGGTGGGGTGTGGCCACTTCCATGCTCTCACCACCTTCCCAGGAGATTCCAAAAGGCTCCAAGGGCCAGGGAAGGATTGGGTGGCTGGAAACTGTTACAAAATGGGCATTTAGTGATGGGGCAGTGGGGCTGGAGAGGGGAAGCCACCTTAGCAAGTCTGGGGTCTGCAGCCAGGATGGTTGGCCAGAAGCCTCTGCTCTTTATGGGGGGAGGGTGGTCCTTGGGGGAGGTGGCTCTTGGGATCTCCATGGGTATCTGAGCTGAGTGTTGCCAGACAAGCTTTCCAGTGGGGTCGCAGAGGAAGCTGCAGGCATGCCGTCCAGCCAGTGGTCCTGAGCAGCTGCCTGAGCAATGGAGCAGGGCAGGGGCTGCAGGACAGGGTGCCTGGGCCTTGGGTGGCACCATGTGACAATACCACTGCTGACCCTGGCTCAGCAGCTGTCCTTGGTCATGGAAGGTGTCGGCCTGGATGGGGAGTTGGGCTCAATGACTGGATTAGGGATGAGTGTATCCAATGTGCATGTATGTGCCTGTGTGCATTTGTGTGTGTGCACATGCATGTATGCATGTGTGTTCCTCTGCGTTCGTGTGTGTGCATAATGTATGTGTGCCTGCGTGTGTTCATGTGTGTGCATATGCATATGTGCCTGTATGTGTTCATGTGTGTGTGCATATGCATGTGCGTGCCTGTGTGCATTCCTGTGTGTGCATATGCATGTGCGTGCCTGTGTGCAATTCGTGTGTGTGCACATGCATGTGCATGACTGTGTTCGTGTTTGTGCACATGTACATGCCTCTGTGCACATGTGCATGCCTGTGTGCGTTCCTGTGTGTGTGTGCATATGCATGTGTGCCTGTGCGTTTGTGTGTGCACATGCCTGGGTGTGCATTTATGTGTGTGCACATGTGTGTGCATGCCTGTGTGTGTTCATGTATGTGCACATATGCCTGTGTGCATTTGTGTGTGTATATGTATGCATGTGCCTGTGTGCATTCATGTGTGTGCACATATGCCTGTGTGTGTCTGTGCATGTGTGTGCACATGTGCGTGCCTGTGTGCGTTTGTGTGTGTGCATATACATGTGTGCCTGTGTGCGTTTGTGTGCATATGTATGTGCGTGCCTGTGTGCATTCGTGTGTCTGCGCATACGCCTATGTGTGTATTTGTGTGTGTATATATGTATGTGCGTGCCTGTGCGCATTTGTGTGTGCATATATATACGTGCCTGTGCGCATGCGTGCGTGCGTGTGTGTGTGCATGCGCAAGCAACGGGCTAGCGTCAAGGTGGTTGAATGGGCAGCACCCTCAGGCCTCTGCAGCTTCTCTTTCCATGCGGCAGCTGAGCACCGTGGGCTGTCATAGGCCGGCTGGGAGGAATGTTTGAGCCAGCAGGGCCCTCTCTTGGTCTTGTCTTTGGAGGACAGGTTGACCACAGGATGGAGGAGGGCCTTTGCTCACTGCGGTGGCACTGATTCCTGCCAGCAGGACTGGCCCGGGTCAGGGAATGGGTAGCTGGGATTGGAAGCGAACCAGTGCCTTGTCCTGGCAGGGATGCTGGAGCCCTCTGCTCCTGTGGGCCTCCCACCTCGGAGAAGTTAGGGCAGCAACTGCTTCCACCCCAGCATCCTTCCTCCAGGGCCAGCAGTGGCAGAATTTCTGCCCCAGGCACCCCAGAGGTGTCTGCACAGTGTCCAGGAGGCCCTTGGTTGGGGGAGGTAATTGGCACTGCAGGGCCCTCGCCAGCCGGGTGACTGGGCATGCAAGGGACTGGGCAGGGCAGAGGGAAATAAATTAAGGTCGAGATTCAGAGCCTGAGATTCAGATGTGTCTGGGGGTCCTGGGGTGGTGGCTGTGCATGGGTCCATCGTCCTTGGGGAGGGGGCATTGTGCCCTCTGATGGCCAGGTGGACAGAGTCCTGACTGCCTTGGTGGGTGTCCCCAGGGCTCACCCTGGGCCAGCTGCCTGCTCAGTCTCAGTGCCCTGCCTCTGGGCTCAGCTGTCTGCCACCGTTGTGTCCCCTTGGGGCCCAGGGACACAGATCCCCACACCTGAGGCCTTGCTGGGTGGCGTTACGCTGTGCCTGGCGTCCAGCTCTGGAGGAATTCCAGGACAGCAGGACCCTCGCCCACCTCATGGACAGCGACACAGACTAGGGCAGGGAATTCCCAGTGTGGACCCAGGGGCTCAACGAGGCAGGCGAAGGGGCTGCTGCGTCCCAGGCCCAGGCGGCTGCTCCCGCAGGACTTCCTCTCTGGACACCTGCTAGTTTGGGGCATCCCTGGGGAGGTGGAGGATCTTGCCCCTGAGGGCGGGGAGGGACACCCTGCGGTTTGCACACCCCTCTCCTTTAGTTCAGATTTCTTAAAGCAGCGGAAGAGTAGCGCTGGCTCCCTTGACCTCTCCGCGGTAGTGGGGTTCAGAAGGGCCTCCGCCAACACTCCGCGCAGGAGGGCCTAGCGGCCCGGGTGGGCGCCGCTCTCCCTCCCTCCCCTGCCGCCTCTTGCGGCTAGCTGCTTCCCCGCCAGCTTCCCTCACGTCCTGGGGCAGTCACGGATGCAGCGTCCACTCCCCTCCCTAGACCTCACCCGCCCGGGTGATGAGCCTCTGGCCCTGCCAGCCTCGCCCCGTGGCCGCGCCCACCTGGGTTCCCTGCCGGGCCGTGGCCTCCCCAACTTCCGCAGTGGCATCTGCTGGAAGGTCGCGGCGACAGGCAGGGCAGGCGGGCGTCCTCCAGGCCGGCCGAGGGGCAGGGCTTTCTAACTGTGTGCTGCGGTCCCCCGGGAGCCAGGAGGCCCAGCCGCGCTCCCAGGGCCGGTTCCAGGCAGAGCGCACCGGGTCCCTGCGTGTTCGTGCCGCACTCTCTGGGAGAGGTCCTCGCGGCGTGGGTTCCGGGACCCGGCGCGCGCCCTCTGCTGGCCTCGCGGGCTCAGAGTCGGGGACACCCCGGCAAGTGCCTTCCCAGGGATGGGGGCACCCCACCCCACCCCGCAGCCTTTCCCCACTGAGCTGGGAAGAGCCCGGAGGCCTCATCCCTATTGCTCTGCTGCGGACGCAGAGGCCCAGAGAAGTGGAGACTTCTTGCTCCCTCCCTCTGGTGAGGCCAAGGCCCTGGCCCCTTGGCTCCAATCCAGGCCTGGATGAGGCCCTTGGAGGTCCGGGCATGACCCAGGGGAAGGGCCCTAAGGGGAAGCCAGGTGTAAGCCCCGTGCTGGCCAGCGGGGAGGCCCCGGAGGTCCCTTCCAGGGGGCATCTCTGGGAGCTTTCTCTGGTCTGGGCTGCCAAGGATTGTGTTTAATTCCTGGTATTTCTGGGAGGGTGTAGAGGTCCGGGTGGCTTCTGACATCTGGGCCCTTCATAGACAGAGATGAGCTCTCACAGGGGTCCTGGGTGGCCCCAGACAGCGCCCTGGTTACTCCCGCATGCTCTCAGGTATCCCCAGCTGGTCAGACCACTGCTTGCTGCATGCCACTCCCACCCCACAGGCATGGCCCAGCTGACCTATGGAGCCTTAGAACCCGAGACCAACTGGGCAATGCTTAGAAGGTGTGCAGCCCGGAGGAGTCCCAGGGGAACTGGAGAGGGGCAGCATCTGGGGGTGGCTCAGGCCCACAGCAGCCCGTGCTCCCGCTGGCTCTGCCCACCTCCTGATGATGGCACGGAGCACTGTGGCTGTGACGGCACAGCCAGGGCCATGCAGAGGGGGAGAGGAGCCTGAAAGCCAGGTGTCCTGGGCCTAAAGGACCCCAGCTCCTCAGCTAACCTCCTGTGTCCCAAGGGGTCGGCGGGCAGTTGTCCGAGGCGGTGACGGGAACCCTGGAGCTGTGTGACTCCAGCAGGCCCAGGTGCACACACCCAGGAAGACCCCTTGGGCTAGGCAGGCAGAGCCAGATGTATCCACCCTTGGAGGAAAGCGGATTCCAACTCTGAGCTTCCCTTCTGTCCTAGGCTGGGAGTGACGCCTCCGGGGTTTGAGGGGAGAGTCTTAGCTGGAGAAGTTCCCTGGGCTAGAGAACAGGCTCTGATGTGAGATGCCAGGCTAGTTTGCAGCAGGAAAGGGGCCGGGAGGTATTCCTTGCCCGTCTCTGTTTTCCTATCTGTGAAATGGGTCACAGGGGCTCTGGGTGAGAGGGAGGGCCAGGTGCCTAGAATGCGGTGTATTCAGCCTGGCTCTCCCAAAGGCCGGTGCTTCGGGGTCTTGGTGCCCAGGAAGGACAGCAGTCACCTCCAGTCTTGGCTAATTTATGTTTATAAGTTTGGGGTGTGGAAGGCAGAGGGTACCCCTGGTGTGGTGCTCTCCCTTCAGACACCTTGAGTGAGCTGTGCCCCAGCAGCAGGAAGCAGGGGGAGGTGACACAGGCGGAGCCAGGCCCCGTCAGACAGGAGGCGCCCAAGGAGCGCCTTCCACCCTGCTGCCCTAGACTCCAAGTTCCGTGTTGCAGAGGTCTCGGAAGCAGCAGAAGACCAGGTGGGCGTCCCCGATGCTGTCGGGGTCGGTGGCGATACAGGAGCTCGAGCAGGAGCGGGTCACCACAGGTCTCTGCTGGAAGGGGTACTCTGCAGGGTGGGCCAGCGTCAGAACCCACAGGTGCCTGCAGCGCCTGCCTGCCGCTGCACTGCTCCCAACCGTGCCCCTGACATTGCCTTCCCTGCGATCCCCCATTCCTAATGGCCCAGATCTGTGAAGCCTCCCAGGCCCAGCCTCCTCCAGCTGTGACCTGTTTATGAATTATAACACCAGGCCTTGTTGGACCGCCTTCAGTGCCCGCCCCGAGATGGCAGCCCAAACCCAGAAGCTGTGGCAACAGCACCTACTGGGTCTGTGCCAGAGCTTGGGTTTGAGCCCCACAGGGGACCCCGGCCTTTAAGCCCCACCCACCACCAGCGCCCGGTGCCCCAGGACTGGGTCTCAGGGGGCTGTGCCACCCTCATGGAAGGTACCCCTTCTAAAGGATGGCAGCCTGTCCTGCCCTTCCCACCTCCTGCCTTTTGGGTCGAGAGGAGCACCAGCACAGGCAGGAGGCACGTCGGGAACGTGGCACCCAGGGCTGCTGCGGGCCGGGCCTCACCTGCCTCCACCATCACCAGCTTGGTCGTGCAGGCTGTGTCCTTCGGCTTGCAGTAGGTAATGTTCTTGCAGAACACAACGTCTGTGGGCTGCTCACAGGTGTAGCACCTCAAGGCCTCACCTGGGCGAGGGGTGGAGGCAGAGCTCATCGCCTGGACTCGGGCCTCAACCCGGAACCAGGAGGCCGGGCTGAAGGAGTCCCACTGACACCCTTCAAGGCCCCATTGGCTGAGCCACAGAGTTGAATGCCACATCCCTCCACCAAGCCTCAGTCTCCCTTCCTGCAGAATGGAGTCATGACCCTTGTCCCAGGGTGAAGCTGGGCTCTGGGACCCAGGAGGGTCACTGAGAATGAGGAGGGTGAGCCCCATGGACACCTAAGGAGGCCCTCAGCCACAAAGCGCCCCCAACAGCCCCAGCCCCCTAGGCAGTGGGCAGACAAGCTCAGAGGCAGGGTCCCCACCAACTTGTGGCCCACTCACCAAAGCCCATGCTCCAGGCTGCCATGAGCAGCAGCTGCACAGCCCAGCAAGAGGCCATTCCTCCGTGCTCAGGAGCAGTGAGAGGCAGCCGGCCTCACATCAAGGGTTTATACCCAGCCCCTTGGGCAACAGGTCCTGGGTGGTGGTGGAACCACCTTCCTGTGAGTCAGGAAGGTGGTACAGGGCCCAGTGGGGAGGCAGCTGACAGGAGCATGGCAGGCAGGCAGGGAGCTGGATCTGGGAGCTCTGTCTGAGGATGATGGTCCTGCCCTCTGCTTGCATACCTCCAACACTGGGGAACTCACCCCTCCCCAGCCACGTCCTGTGGTCCGGGGACAGCTCTGCAGAGAAGGCCTTTCCCACTGAGCTCAGACTGCCCCTCTGATGAGCCCCACGTCCTGGATGCACCTCTGGGGTTCACATAGGCCACGTAGCTCCAGCCTTGGGGACCCTTAAGACCCGGGTTTAGTGTGGCTCTGCCCTCGTTGCTCTAGCCCTGCCTGGCACCCCCTCCCTGCAGCCCCTTCCACACGCCTCTACCTGGTGTGCACCTGATACACACCTGCAAACTGGAGGCCAGAGGCAGGAAGCAGGTGTCAGGTGAGGGCAGCATGGGCTGGCCAGACCTTGCTCAGGCCGACAAGGGTGGGCCCAGGAGTGGCCCTCATCACTGCCAGCCCCTTCCCACCAAGGGCCTTTAGACCAAGCCTGAGTGTCTTGGTTTTAAGCGCCTGACAGCAGAGCTCTGCTCACCCTCCAGCCTCCTGGCCTCTGTTGTCTGCTCTTCACCGCCTGTCTCCCACCTCATGCTGTTCCTTACCCATGCCTGCCCGTGCCCGCCTCTCAGTGGGCACATTGCCTGGTCTCCCACCTCAGGTCCACATCTCCCCCGTGCTGTCAGGCCCGCTGTGGTGCTCCTCCTCAGTCCTTCCGCCATACCAGCCTCCAGTTTCTCCGTCCTGTGATGTCCTGATGGGTGGTTGCATGCATAGATGAGTGGATGAATGGGGGATGAATAGGGGATGGGTGGGGGATGGATGGGTGGATGAATGGGTGGATGGGTGGGGGATGGATGAGGAATGGGTGGAGGATGAATGGAGGATGGGTGGGGGGTGGGGGATCGATGGGGGATGGATGGGTGGAAGGTGGGGGATGGACCGGGGATGGGTGGAGGATGGATGGTGAATGGATGGGTGGATGGGAGGAGGATAGATCAGGGAGGGGTGGGTGGATGCGTGGGTGGATGTGGAACAGATGTGTGGATGGGTGGATTTCAGAAGGGTGGATGATGGAGGATGGGTGGATAGGTGGATGGAGGATAAATGGATGAATAGAGGAAAGATGGATGGATTATTGAATGAATGACATTTAAGAGAGTTGATGGGTGAAAAAATAAATGAATGGATGAAAGAGTTCAGGGATGGAGGGATGGGTGGCTATAAAAGTTAGGGCAGAAAAACGTGTAGTGAGTGGACCCTTCTGAGGCGGAATTCAATGCCAGAAGGAGCTCTGGGCTGGCAGCAGGAGTCCTGGGTTCGGGTGTCGGCCTGCCGCTCTCCATCTGTGGCCTTGGGGTGGCCCCTATTTTCCTCGTCTTTGGTTTTCTGTGTGTAGTTGTGAAATCCGAAGTGACCTGGCCTCGTGGGCTGAGGTGAGTTGTATGAGGCTGCGGGGTGGAACGCAAGGGAGGGCATAGTTACTGCAATCAAACAAAGGGCTGACATGGGGAGGTGCAGGGTGGCATCCAAGAGCAGCCCCTCCCCAGGGCTTGGTCCACAGACGCACCCAGATGTTTCAAGAGGAGCCAGAGACTGTCTGGTTCTGGAGCCTGAGCTCCTGGCCTCCAGTGTGGCCCATGTCTCCTCACGAGACATTCTCACCCCACTTCCTTTCATCTATAAACTGGTCAGGAGAACATCCGCCAGAAGGTGGTTGTGAAAACTAGCAAGTATTTGACAAAGGATGGGTCTCCATCACGCCTTCAGCTCAGATCTGTGCCCATCACAGTGCAGGTGTTCTTGGGGCAGAGGTGGTGGTTGCTGAGGCCAGGGACACTGCCCTCAGCTGCTGCTTGCATGGGCTTTAAAAGAGAAGGAAGCCCTCAGAGGGTGCTCTGCATGGGAGTAGCAGCCAGCAGAGGGGCACAGGAGCCTTTCTGCTGTGTGGGAAGAGTAGGCACTAGCTTGACCGGTCCCTGAGCCCAGCACCCGATTGGCAGGTGGAAAAGCAGCACTGTGTCAGACACAACTCAGGCAGAAAGAATTTATGCCCTGGTTAGGCGACTGCCCTCCCTCCTCCTGCCTCTCCATGAATCCACACCTTTCCCCACATGTGGAACCAGGAGACCAGGTTTTTTGAGGGCAGCTCAATTCCCCAAACCCCAGAGTTCTCATCCATGCTAGACTGAGCCAGTTCACACCAAGCTCCAGCTGCCTGCCGTGTCCGCCCACTCTCTTTCCCAGGGGCCTGGCCCTTCTCCTTGGCTTCCTCCTCACCACCCTGCACTCAGACCAGCAAAAATGCCACCTGGCCCATGGCACTGCTCTTCCCAGAAGCACTCCCTGGCTTTCCACTGCCTTCAGCATGCAGTCAAAAAGCCCCTGTTTGGGCTGGCCTGAGGGACTGCTGGACTGTCAGCTCCTCAAGTGGAAGAACACGTTTCCTTCACTCTAAGAATTCTCCCATAGCCTGGGTCTGGCCATGCTGACTGTTGGCAGCATTTGCTGGAGGATGGATGGATGGATGGATGGATGGATGGATGGACAGATGGATGGATGGATGGACAGATGGATGGATGGATGGATGGATGGATGGATGGATGGACGGATGGACGGACGGATGGATGGATGTATGGACGGACAGATGGATGGATGGATGGATGGATGGATGGATGGAAGGAAGGATGGACAGATGGATGGATGGATGGACGGATGGATGGATGGATGGACGGGTGGATGGATGGATGGATGGATGGACGGACAGACGGATGGATGGATGGATGGACAGATGGATGGATGGATGGATGGATGGACAGATGGACAGATGGATGGATGGATGGAAGGGTGGATGAATGGATGGATAGAACAGATGGATGGATAGAACGGATGGATGGATGGGTGGGTGGATGGATGGATGGATGGATAGATGGAAGGGTGGATGGATGAATGGATGGATAGAAGAACAGATGGATGGATGGAGCTAATGGGTGGATGGGTAAAGAGAGGATTAATGTTTCTTCCAAGGTCACCCAAGATGGATATTTGTGGGCACTCAGGCTGACCTCTCCCCAGGGTACAAATGCTCTTGTAGCTGCTGACAGAACTTAGCACAGGTTTTGACACCCCTAGGAATGGGAGTCTTACTCCTCAGAGCAGCACCTGCCCTACTGGGACAGACCTGTCTCAGGCCTTCCTCCACAGGAACTCAGACTTGCCAGTGTGAACCCCCCACACCTGGGTTCTGACCCTGTGTCCAGGCTGCAGAGCCAATCATAACTCACAGGTGAGTCTGACAGCTAGTCAAGATCCTTGGAGGATCAAGAGGTGTTTTGTGTAGATAGATACTGAGTGAGCTGTCAGGTCTGGCTGCTGATTTAGGGATGGGCTAGGGTAGTGAGGGGGAGGCAAGGAGGTGGCTGCACTAGCTACCCAGGGACACTGGCTGGTGGCTTAGATGGCGTGATGACAGTGGGCACAGGAGTGAGGAAGAGGAAGATGTCCTGGCAGTGGGGTCAGGGATCCATCCATCCCCCCATCCATCTACCCACCCACGCACCCCTGCATCTATTCCCCTTTTGTCCCCCACCCACCCACCCATTCATCCACCATCCCCCATCCATCCACTCACCTGTCCATCCACCCATCCATTCATCCGCCATCCCCTATCCATCCACCATCCACCCACCCACCCATCCATCCACTCACCCGTCCATCCACCATCCACCCACCCATTCATCCATCCATCCCCCATCCATCAACCATCCACCATCCATCCACCATCCACCCACCCATTCATCCATCCACTCACCCATCCATCCACCATCCACCCACCTGGTCATCCATCCATCCCCCATCCATCCCCCATCCACCCACCCATTCATCCATCCATCTCCCTTCCAGCTGAGATACGGGAGGTGGTGGCTGAGGTCCAGTGGGTACTTTGTCCCCTTGAAGGCCAGTTCTAGGTCCCAGCCTTGTCCTGGCTCTCTTGTCTGCATTTGAGGTACAGACATCTCTGCCCTGTCAGGGGCTGGGCCCTGCTCCCTGAGGAAGTGCGACAGGTGCTCATCCTGTTCTGGAAGGTCACAGTGGGTGGCCTGGGGGAGGTCAGGAGTGGGGGAGAAAAAGAGGATGTCTGGCAAGATGTCTTATCATTCCTCCAATTTCAGGGCCAGACGTGATGGGGCCAGGGCAGACGGTGCTGGAGCTGGCAGATTCTGGGAGAAGAACAGAGCCCACTCCGTCAGCCCACCAGGGGTGGGGGTGGCCTGAGCCACCAGACGCTGAGTTCAGCCCCTCCCCTTCCCTGCCTGCTCCTGGTTCCTTTCCTAACCAAAGTCTGGAACCGCTGGCTCTTCCTTTCCCCATCAAGCCATGTCCTGTCCTGCCCATTTCTACAGGCTGTGAAACTGCCCAGGCCACTGCTCTGAGGGGACCCTGGGTCCCTGTCCTGGCATCTCATCATAAGCCTCTCCTACCCCACTGGCAAGCTGAGGAGTAAGCCTGGTTGAAGGACTTGGGTCATAGGGAATCTCAGGGACAGGTACCTGAAAGGTGGCATCGTGGATGGTGAGGTTAAGGTGAAAGGTTCTCAGGCTTGGATCGGGCCTCACTCATAGCCTGCGCTTGGCCTGAACTGCACCCCTTCCCCTCTCATTGACTGAAGCCTTTTCCTGACCACACACTGAGCCTGGGCCCTGGTTACAGACAGAATCCCGATCCTTGGTCCTCAACTGAGTCCCACTCCATGGCTGAGCCACAGGATCACACACGGAGCCCTGACATCAATCATAGATCAAGGCCTGCCACTGGTTACAGACTGAGCCCTGATCACTGGCCAGACTGAGCCCGATCCTGACTTCAGGCTGAGCCCTGACCTCTGGTCACAGATAGGCCTTATTCCCAGTCTCGGTGGGGGTTGTGGAAGTCATGTGTGTTTGTGGGGTGTGTGTGGTGTGTGGTGTGGGGGGTGTGTGTGTGTCTGTGTGTGTGTGTGTGTGTGTGTGTAGTCTCCGCCCAGGCTTTGAGGCCACTTTGTGAGAATCTTGAGAAAAGTCAGGTGAGAGGTGTGATGTGTTTGATGGCTAAGAGCACATCTCCCTCCTGACAAAATTAGAGCTCAGGGTCACAGTCTGGACGGTGCATCCAAGACAGCACTAGAATGTTTGCAGCCTCCCAGGCCCTCCCTCCTCCCAGGAGGTTGCAGTCTTTAGCACCAAGGCGTGTCTGACAGATGGCTCTGTGCTGTGCTGAGCTGTGCTCCGGCTGGTGGGGGCCCAGCCCCCGGAGTTGACCCTGAACCACAGAACCCACTGTGGGCTACAGGTGTTGCCCCAGGAGTTAACACCCATGGGCCCAGAAGCAGTGCTGGAGCAGGGAGGGTGAGGTGGGTGGGCTGAGCGGGGGGTCTGCAGGGTCCAAGAGGAAGGGCAGGTTCCAGGGTTAACATTCTCCTCTCCTGGCCAGGCTGGGACCCGTCTCTTGCCACCACCTCCCTGGGGAGGGGCTGGCACTAGGCGGGAGGCCACTGGGTCCTGTCCTTCCACAAGTCCTTGAGTTCCTTGTGTATTTCTAGGACCACGTGCATGCGTGTCCCTGCCTGTGATCACGAGGAGTCTCCGCCTGGAGGCCTGTGGAGCAGAGGACTCCCTGGAGAGTTGGCCTGGCAGACTGGGGCGTTGACTCAGGGCCAAGGTGAAATGAAGGCCCCTTCTGCACCAGAACTTGTGGCTGTCCTGGGCACTGAGCCTTGGGAGCAGAGCTGAGTGAGGGCAGGGTGTGAGGTGGACATGTGGGGTGAGCCTGGGAGGCAGGCAGTGGACTCACTGGGATCTGACCCATGGCCTCCTCCTTAAAGTGGCCTCCACCATCAGCCTTGTGGCAAGGCCCTGCTCAGGCTGGGCAGTGGGGTGCTCCAGGGGACAACCCCAGCTCCTGGTCACTACCGTGACCTTCCTTCCACCTGACATGCCCTGCCCTCCTCAAGGCCTGCCAGATCTCTCCGTCATTCAAGGCCTGGCCCTAATGACCCCTCCTGCAGGGAGCTGGCCCTGACTGCACCTGGTAGACGGGGTGCTCCCCTGCCCATGGGTCTCAGCTCCTGCCCCACCCTGGTCAGGCCCCCAAGTCCCCAGAGGGCTGAAAGGCAGAGACCTGCATGGTTTGTGTGGGGTCCCAGGCCTAATGGCTGTTCTTGCAATGGGATAGAGCTTAACATCACAGGAAGGCAGGAAGAGAGACAGACAGAGATGGGGTCAGAGACACAGCTGGGAGCTCCTCTTTCTGCCCTGGAAGGCGCGTCGGTGCCCAGAAAGGAGACTCAGGAGTCCTGGTGCAGGCTGCACTTCTTCAAGGCATTCGGGGCAGGCTGCACAGGCCAGCTGGGGCAGGGCTGTGGGGGTGGGCGGGCTCTCTAGAGTCCCAGACTCAGGAGCAGGAGAAGTGTGAGGGCCCCAGCCAGGCAGTGGAGGCTGTCCAGAGTGGGCGCCCCGTCTACATTGCACAGCTCAGTATTGCAGCAGGACACGGGCCGGGTCTGGCCGATGCCATCCACATCCGAGGGCTCACACTTGCTGGCGCAGGACTTGGTCACCGTGGAGTCCTCCTGGAAGGGGTACACTGTGGGGTGTGTGCAGAGTCGGCCATGAGGGCTGGTCCTCACTGCCTCCCAGCCCTAGTCCCTGCCGGCGCCGCCTCGTGCAGGAGACCCTCCAGGTCTCCATCCCTCCTGGCTTGGTGCCCTCCTCTTTCTCTTTCCTCCCACCGATGTTGGCCGGGCGCCCACCATGTGCCAGGCACACAGCCGGCATTCTGCACCCTGCTGGATGGGGCAGTTCCCACCCTGATGTGACCGTGAAACCAAAGCCTGTAAGTGCTCCCACCTTCCCAGCCACCCCAAAACGAGGCTACAGATTCATCCCGGCTGAAGGAGCAGAGGGAGAGAGGAAGGAAGGGGAGGGCAGAGGTGGACCCTCACCCATCAGAAAGCCCTTTTTTGCAGATGGGTGAGGTAGTGGCTGTGCACTGGGGCCAAGTTGGCTGGTGGCCACCGGGCGGGAGGTGGCTCTGAGCTGGAACCCAGCGCGCCCGCTCCTGGCCCACTGACCTATCTCCCGGGAGTAGAGTGTAGTCTTGCACATGGTTTCGTTGGTGGTGCAGTTGGCGATGGTGATGCAGTCAGACGCTCCTGTGGGCTCCAGACAGATGTAGCAGCGCAGGGCCAGTGCTGGGGAGAAGGGACGAGGGCCATTAGGCAGGCTCTGCCCCTCCCAAGCTCAGAGCCAGCCTGCCCTGGAAGCCCGGGTCTGAGGGGACAGCAGCACTGCCCAGGGTCAAGGTGCCCACCAGCCTAAACGAGGGGACAGCGGCACTGCCCAGGGCAAGGTGCCCACCAGCCTAAACGAGGGGACAGAAGCACTGCCCAGGGCCAAGGTGCCCACCAGCCTAAATGAGGGGACAGCGGCACTGCCCAGGGCCAAGGTGCCCACCAGCCTAAACGAGGGGACAGAAGCACTGCCCAGGGCCAAGGTGCCCACCAGCCTAAACGAGGGGACAGCAGCACTGCCCAGGGCCAAGGTGCCCACCAGCCTAAATGAGGGGACAGCGGCACTGCCCAGGGCCAAGGTGCCCACCAGCCTAAATGAGGGGACAGCGGCACTGCCCAGGGCAAGGTGCCCACCAGCCTAAGCTCAGGAGCAATACCAGGACTCTGGGGCTGGGGATGGGCCAGGCTCAGCCTCAGGACCCAGCGTCCCAGAGGCAGAGTGTGCTGCTGGGGCGAGGGCCGAGCTCTTTTGGAAGTGTTTGGGAGGCTCAGGGGGACTAAGGCCCTAGCATCCTCACAGCAAAAGGCACCTGGGGCGGGAAGCGCTGTGGTTGGGAGCAGGTCACCCCCTCAGTTTCCCCATCAGGGAAGTCCTGCTGTGGGGATTCAGGACAAGCCAGGAGGCCATGGGGTGCAGGGTGGGCCAGGCTGCGTCTGGGCTTGTCCGGATGCTCACTCCTCTCCTCAGAGACTTGCAGGCCAGCAGGGGCAGGGACCGGAGCTACTCCAATTCCCTCCTGCCCCAGTGACCCCCCACCCCAAGCACAGCAGCCCAGGTGGGTCTGGCTGGCTCCAGCTGGTCCAGGCAGCCGGCTGCACAGGGAGACCCGACCCCTCCATCCCTACGGTGGGACCCGGCGGGGCCTCTGCCCTCTCTGGTGCACCTGTTTGTGGGAAATGAGCAGAGCCATCCGCCGGGGCCCCGGACCAAGCTGCTCTTCTGTTTGAGTCCAGGACGCTGCCCTGACGGCTGTCTCAGGCCCCGCATCTGGGAGTCACCCCACCCCAGGTGTCAAGTCCCCACTCCTCTCCATCCCCACTGCCACCTAGACTCAGAGCCTCCCTGGGGACCCCTTCCTTCCCCAGCTCAAGACCTTCTGCGTGCCCATAGCCCCCATAAAATTCGACATGTAGGCTGGTGCCCAGGGGCGTGGCGGGCTGGCCCTGCCCACCTCGAAGGCCACACTCTGCTCACCCTCACTTAGGGTGGGTGCCCTCTCTCCATCTCCACCCTCCCCTCCTTATGGTCAGGGGTGGCGCTCGGCCCTACCGTCCCACTCCTCTAGCTTCTGCCTCTGAGGCTCCTTCCTGGGGACACTGTGAATGGCAGTGGGTGGTGTCTCCCTCCGCCCCAACTCCCTGTGGGTCCCACGCCTCACCGAGCTCTCCACAGGCAGCCAGCACCAGTGCCAGCCGCGCCAGCCGCGTCCCCAGCATCGTCCCGGCCCACTCCTCTTGCTCTCGCCTTGGGCTTGCCCGGCGGGGACAGCAATTCTAAGTGCAGTGGCCGCCAGACCGGTCTGCAGAGCAGATTAATGAGATCGAGTTTCCCCAGGGTGAAGGTGTGAAGAACCAGCCCAGGCCTGCCTCCACTGACTCCCCCTCTTTCGCTGCAGCTCCTCCCACTCCCAGCCTGGCCCTCTGGGCCCACCCCACATGCCTGGGACCCTCCCTGTGCCTTCCTCATTCCTCCAGTACCAGGCCAGTCTCCTCCCTGCCCATTCCTGACCCCTCCAGCTCTCTAACCCCACCACCGTGGCCTGGGGCTGCCCCCCTTCCCTTTGTGGGGACCCTCCTCAAGACTCCTAAACATGCTATGCCGTGGCTCTTCACCCCACTCCCCTCTGGCTCATGCCAGGCAACCCAGGGACTCCCCCCTCTACTATCTGGAAGGGGACAGGGGACGGTGGCAGGCCACCCCTGGTTTCTGGTTCCTCAGGTATCCCTCCTGCCTCAGGCCACCTGTGTTCCAGGGGAGAGCCCTGTGCTGGATCTTCCCAGACTCTGGGCTGGAATGTTCCCGGGAGGACCTTGGCCCCACCTCTGATTTCCTTCGAGTGGTCAGGCTGGGTGTTAGGGGTCTGGGACTGAACTCCCAGCCCGACAGCCAGCTATAGGGTTTGCTCAGAGGCTTAAGGATGCAAATGCCAAAAACTACTGGGTCAGCAGAGAAGGTCCTACTTGGAGAGTGGGGTTGGGAGAAGCCAGGGTCGCCTTGGCTACCTGCCAGTAGGACACTTTAATCTCTAACCTCCCAATAAGGCTGCCCTCAGGCAGTGCTTACCCGGCCTCCTTGCAGTTAAGGAAATGGAGGGAACGTTCCTTGCCCACGGCTCAGACAGGAGACAGTGGCTTTGGGCTGGGGTGACTCCAGGTGTCTTCTGCTCAGCTCCCCAACAGACACCCCACCAGAGTGCTTGCACCAGCCTCCCCAGGTAGTGTCTGGCCTGTGATCCTGCCACCCCTGCCCCAAGGCCTGCAGCTGCCAGTGTGTAGGGTTGGGGGGACCAAGGCCTTGACAGCAGCCTGCGTCTTCCTGGGGCCTGGCGTTCAAGGCCGTGATCTCACTGAGCTATGCCCAGACCAAGCACCCAAATCCCACCCCCTCCTGGTCTTCACTCCTGCTGTTCCCACTGCCAGGAATGCCCTTCCATCTCCTTCACCAGCCCCAGCGGCTGAAATTCCATCTCTGGGAGACCGCACTCTCCTGCCTGGACCCCCTCCCTGCCATGGATCTTTTAGGGTCCCCAGGCTCTTCTGCTGGATCCACTGTCTGGGATCTGGTCTTTGGCCCAGCGGCTGGAACAGCCTGTGTCTCCTGAGTACTAGGTGGGGGCGGAGCATGCAGGGCTGGTGAGGGGGGCACCCAGGACTCCCTAGCACCCCACTTGTGTCAAAGACTTGGCCTAGCGGATCTCACTTTTCCTCACTGTAGCGCTGGAGGCTCACAGTGCAAATGAATTTATTTTGCATAAGGGATCTGTGGCTCTGAGAAGTAACTGACTTAGGCAAGGCCGCCCAACCTGGGCTGGGTGAAGGCCGAGCAGCAGCAAGCCTGTCGGGTTTTGCATGGATGGTGCCACTCAGCCACGCTGGGTGCAACTAACTGGATTAGACACCCCACCCTACACACCCTGGGTTCCTCTTGAGGCCTGACCCAATTCCTCTGCCATGGCATGGCCCAACTCCTTCCTGTGCTCAGACCCAGGGGCCCCACCTGTGCCTTCTACCCAGAACACACGCCTGGCCCCCAGGCATTCAGCTCCTCCTAGAATTTCTGCCTGATCCTTGCTGGAGAGATCCAGGCTAAGCCTTTCTGCAAAGTTGCAGCTGCCTGATTGGGGTGTGGAAAAATGTGGCCCAGCCAGGGTCTGGGCTGGCTTTGTCTGGGAGGACTGTGTTCTGAGAGGGCCACACCCTTCCTTCCTCAGTTCCACTGGGGACTTCTGGGTCAGGGCTCAGTGTGTGACCAGAATCTGGGCTCAGTGTGTGATCAAGATCAGGGCTCAGCATGTAACAAATGTCAGAGCTCAGCTTGTGACTAAGATCAGGGCTTAGCATGTAAAAAAACGTCAGGGCTCAGCTTGAGACCAGGATCAGGGCTCAGTGTATGATCAGGAGCAGGGCTCAGCATGTAACAAATGTCAGGGTTCAGCTCGTGACCAGGATCAGGGCTCAGTGTGTGATCAGGAGCAGGGCTCAGCATGTAACAAATGTCAGGGCTCAGCTTGTGACCAGGATCAGGGCTCAGTGTGTGATCAGGAGCAGGGCTCAGCATGAAAAAAGTGTTAGGGCTCAGCTTGTGACCAGGATCAAGGCTCAGTGTGTGATCAGGAGCAGGGCTCAGCATGTAACAAATGTCAGGGCTCAGCTCGTGACCAGGATCAGGGCTGAGTGTGTGATCAGGAGCAGGGCTCAGCATGTAACAAATGTCAGGGCTCAGCTTGTGACCAGGATCAGAGCTCAGCTTGTGATCGGGAGCAGGGCTCAGCATGTAACAAATGTCAGGGCTCAGCTTGTGACCAGGATCAGGGCTCAGTGTGTGATAAGGAGCAGGGCTCAGCATGTAACAAATATAGTCAGAGCTCAGCTTGTGAGCTGCATTGGGATCAGTGTGTAACCAGGATCAGGGCTAAGTGTGGGACCAGGGGTGGACTCCACCCACAGTAATACTGCCACTAAACTGAGGAATTTTCAAGCTGCCACCAGAGCTGCTGACTTCAAGAAGTTACCCCTGAAGTGTGATCCAGGGATCAGACGGGGCCCTGGAACCTGCTCCCATGCCACTGCCTGTTTTCTGGGCACACTGGACCCTGCTGTGAGGCCCTTCTCCAGGGCCTTCCCCAGATCCCTCTCCATGGCCAGGGTGAAGATTCAAGTCTGTCACCTACAGGAACTCAGGTGGGGGAGGACGGCAGTGAGAGAGACCATGCCCTGCTCCCTGGAAGTTTCTGCTGACAGGTCGCTGGGTCAGATGGTCCCCAGGGTGGGCTGGGCAGCTCAGCTTCCATGCTCTACCATGTCCCATGCTACCCAGGGTCTGGCCATGGTCACCTGTGTCCCATCATCACCCAGTGTTCTGTGTCCTCTCAGGCCCTGTGCCCGTCAGTATCCTGTGGTCGCCCCCACTCACTGTCTCACTCTTTCTGTTTTCAGGCTTCGTGTTGCTCCTGGGTCACCCCCAGGCTACAATGCAGGTTTGGGCTGAGCCATAATCATCTCAAAGTCCCCAAAGCAGAGGTGCTTATAACATAAAACATGATGGGGTGAGAGGACTGGGAGGACCTCCTCAACTTGGGGAGGACCTGCTTCTAAACTGGCTTGAGTAGGCCACATTCTGTTCCTCACTGTCTGATGGTGGAGGCCGCCCTCAGCTCCCGCCCGTGTGGGCCTCTTCAGAGCAGCCACCAGCTTCATGGGAGCCTCAAGCTGGACCAGCTTCCATTGCTGGGAAGCAAATCGTCCTGCACTTAGTGGCTTAGAACAGCACCCATTTTTAGCTCCTGTCTTTCTCCCCATGTGGGTTTGGCTGGGCTCTCTGCTCAGGGTCCCACAGGCCACAGTCAAGGTGTGGCTGGGCTGGACTCCAACCGGGAGGCTCTGGGAGGAATCTTTGTCCAGGCTTAGTTGGGCGCTGGCAGAATGCGGGACCTTGCGATTGCAGGGCTCACATCTCTGTTTCCTTGCTGGCATCTGTGGAGGCTCCTCTCTGCCCTAGGGCCCCATTCCTCCTTGGGTGACCCCTCCGCCAGCCAGTCAGCCACACGTACTGCATCCTCCTCCAGCTTCAGTCTCTGCCTTCCTTTTCTGTCACTGGCAGACATGCTCCATCCCTGGCTGCATCTTGCACCAAACAGTAAAACCTGGCGTATGTCACGCTCTCTGCAAGTGCTGACGCTCACCGGAGGTGGCTTCTGGTGTCTGCCCTTGCTTTCCCTCCTGCCCTCATGATGAAGCCTCTCGCTGTCCCCAAAGCCTCACTTCACTGCCCATGGCCACCTCATCCCAGGGGAGGGTTTTGGAAGCTCACTGTGGCTGCCCATCTTCTTGGCTGATGGGACCCTCTGACACTGGATGAACAGCTCCAGAATCTGGGCCTTGGGGGTCACCTGCAGGTGGTGCCTTCTGATGAGTCCTGAGGAAACACTCCGGGAAAGAGACCTCACACCCACTGCTCATCAGGGAGGCGGTGGTCTGGGGCCTGTGCGGGAGCCAGTGCCTTCACGTGTATACCTCCGCAAGGTGGCCTGCGACCAGGACCCTGTGTGGCCAGCGGAGAAGTGGCTGCCTTTTCTGGATTCCCACCTTCCAAATTCGGGAACTAGAAGCCGCCCCTGGACTCCAGGCCCCTGGGAAAGGGAGTTGGGGCTCTCCAGCCCTGCAGCCCCAGGCAGTGCCCTGGCACGGTTGGGGTGGAGGCCTGGGCCTTCCACCAACACCAGCTGGGCTCCCCGCTGGCCCCAAGCCACAGTGAGGTGCCACCAGGGCAGCACTGGGTGCCTCTCCCCTGCACCCAGGACGCCCTGCCTGTGCACAGCCCGCCTGCTCTTTTGATGGCTTCTCCTCCATCCTGTCACCCCGTCCACGTTTGGTGCTGTGAGCACGTCTGCTTCAGGGCAGGAGTCCCCAGGCCCACCTGGGAGGCTGGGGCCAAGCCTGGGGGTGTTTCTGATCATGTTAGTACGGAACAGCCTCCTTTGTTTTCTTGCCTTAAAAAGAGCAACTCCTCTCTTTGGGCAGCTTCCTGGGTGTACTGGGAGAAGGCAGTGTCAAAAGTTCGGGCCTGCCCGGGCGCAGGGGCTCACGCCTGTGATCTCAGCACTCTGGGAGGCCAAGGCTTGTGGATCACCTGAGGTCAGCCTGGCCAATATGGCAAAACCCCGTCTCTACTAAAAATACAAAATTTAACTGGATGTTGTGGCGTGTGCCTGTAATCCCAGCCACTTGGGAGGCTGAGGCAGGAGAATCATGTGAACCTGGGAGACGGAGGTTGCAGTGAGCCGAGATTGCACCATTGCATTCCAGCCTGGGTGATAGAGTGAGACTCCTTCTAAAAAAATAAATAAATGCATAAAGTTCAGGCCTGGGGCACCCTTCCAGGCTGGATGTCAGCAGGGCTCAGGGAGGGCTGTCTGTGTCCTGTCAGGCCTGGGAGCTGTCTGGAAGGAGACCGGTTTAGAGGTGCTGAGTGGACAGGAGACACAGTCCTGAGTCTGACACACTGAGCCCTGTGGGAGCTGGCACTGCTTCCGTCTGCAGCCTCGCCCCTGCACAGTCCCTCCCAGTTTATGCTGGCAGCACCCACCTTCACCAGAACCTGGAGGAGTTCTCTTTGTCTCTGCAGCTCCAGGGCCAGGTGCGCCTTCAGCCTGCCCTCAGGGTGGTCTCAGGGTGGTCGTCTCCTCCCCGCAGTTTCAAGGGCAGCCCCACCTGGGGGGTGGCTCTCCCAGTCACCCTCCTGAGGGTCTCCAGCAGGGCAGACCAATGACTCTTAAAGCAACGTTTCTATTTGAAAAGAAGTGAAGGCACAAACAGCACCAAGGTTGTGTGTTGGAAAGAGGTCTCCCACGTCCTTCCAAAGGGACGTGCCCTACAGTGCCAGCCTCGGCGCTCATGGAGGCAAGGTCATTGGTTTCATGATGAGAAAACGGGAATGTCTGTCTGCGCGCGTTCTTTGTGCCACCGTTACGAGCAGGGGCTTGTTCACGATGAGAACGATGCCAGCTCCCCACCCACTGGGCTACTGTTCATGGGAAACACGACGTTCTTTTCTTTCTTTCATTTTGAGACAGAATTTTTCTCTGTCACGCAGGCTGGCGTGCAGCTCACTGTAGCCTTGGCCTCCGGGGTTCAGGTGATTCTCCTGCCTCAGCCTCCCAAGCATCTGGGATTACAGGCACACACCAGCACACCTAGCTAACTTTTCTATTTTGGGTAGAGACAGGGTTTCACCATGATGGCCAGGCTGGACTTGGACTCCTGACCTCAAGTGATCCACCCCCCAGTCTTCCCAAAGTGCTGGGATTATAGGCTTGAGCCACCGCACCCGGCCTTCTAAACCACTTTTTCAGAGTCCTGGCTCAACCCTAGAGTCCCCACCTTGGAAGACCTACCTCACCTCAGACTCCAGTCCCAGGAGTGCTGGGAGCACTGGGGTGACCCGCCCTTGGGTCTTTGGCAACACTTCAGGGAGCCAGCGTTCACCCCAATGCTCGTGGCATCTGGCAGTTCCGTGGCCAGGGCTGATTTGTCCTGCGGGGCCGCATCTGTGACAGTGCAGAGTTGGTCCGCGTCCCTTCTCGCCGCACGGCCTGGCTGCTGTCCTGCGCCGGGGGTTTGCCAGGCTGCTTGGCGCCTCTCATGCTGCTCATATCTGTTGTTCCTCGGGGATCTGGAAGGGTTATTTATCACAAACCAAAAATACAATTCTTAGGGACCCCAACCATCTGAATGGACCCTCTTCTCTAGGGTATCAGAGTGAACCTGAAAAGCTGCCTCGGGCCATGAGGGGAAAGGGCCGGGCAGCCTCCTTATCCCGCTCTCTCTAGGAATTCGGGGAAGGCCAACCAGCACTGCCATGGACACAGACCTTCAGTCTGATGAGAGATATTTACCAGCTCTTCTCTCGGAAGCCTGTTACCTGGAGGCTTCACCTGCTGCTGAAACCCTGGTCTCCACAACCTTATCATCAGACACTCCTTTCTATCCACTCCAGGTCTTTAGACAATCTTAACTTTCAACCAATGGCCAATCAGAAAATTTTTAAATCCACCCAACACCTACAACCCCTGCCCTGCCCCCGGAGTTGCCCCGCCTTTCCAGATGGACCCAAATATGTCTTCCACGTATTTGACTGATGTCCTCAGTCTCCCTAAAACGTGTAACCCTAGACTGTGCCCAGCCACCTTGGACGCACGTTCTCCTGTGTCATGGGCTACGGTCCCTCATACTTGGCTCACAATAAATGTCTTCAATATTTCACAGTGTTCGACTCTTCATGGACGCTGTGTGGAGGGAACCGTGCGTTACATGCATGGGGCATATTTCCTAGTCCGTCTTGTCTTCCAGTTTGTTTACGGTATTCTTATTTCATCTTTTTAGATTTGTAGGTAGTATTTATGAATCCCAATCCAGTTTTGTGTCTTGTATTTCTTTTTCAATTTCAATAGCTTTATTGAATATACTTTGCGAAGCATCCACCCCACCGTGTGAAGGGTGTACTCCAGTAATTCAGTGGGTTTTAGTATGTGCACAGTTGGGGCACATTTTCATCACCGTGAAAAGAACCCCGAATGCTGTAGCACCATCGTCGCTCCATTCCTGTGAGATCGTGAAATGCTTATTTCGTGAGATTGTGAGATGGATACTTTGGTTTCCTGACATACAGCTCCCAAAACCTTGGAATCTCCGGAGTGACGAGGGCATCTTTTGCACGCTAATGAGAGGACTGGTGACTGGGGTCTCCAGGGAGCCTTGGGATGGGGGCCGACAGGATTAGAGGGCTGGGACTCCAGCCCCACCCCCAGCCTTCAGGGCAGGGGAGGGGCTGCAGGTCGGGTTGATCAGTGGCCAGTGGTTTAACCAATCATGCCTATGTAATGAAGCCTCCTCAGTCAATTTCCCAAAAGGACAGGGTTCAGGGAGCTTCCGGTAGCAGAATTCTCGAAGGTGCCTGGAGGTGGTGCCAGGAGGGCCTGGGAGCTCCGCGCCCTCCGCGTGCCTGCCCCCTGGGTCTCCTCCCCATGCTCTGCATCCGCATCTTCATTACAGCCTGGGTCATAAATGGGTAAACGCAGCTCAGTGTGTCCCTGTGTCCTGTGAGCCGCTCCAGCAAGTCATCAAACCTGAAGAGGGGCTCGTGGGAACCCTGAGTCATGGCAGGTGGGTCAGAAGCACAGGTCACACCCAGGGCTTTCGACTGGAGGTGAGGCTCCTCTCAGGGGACCCGAGCTGAGGGATCTGACGTGACCTCCATGGGGTTGGCGTCAGAAGTGCGTGGAGAACACCCAGCTGGTGTCCACCGGGTTGTTTGCTGGTGGAGAGAAGTACACACACGCTTTGGTGATGGAGTGAAGTCCTGCACCGCGTGAGAGTAGGGAAAGCACACTGGTTTTTCCCAATTTCTTTTTGTTCGTTTTGTAAGAAGCAGTCTCACTCTGTGGCCCAGGCTGGAGTACAGTGGTGTGATCTCAGCTCACCACAACCTCTGCCTCCCAGGTTTAAGCGATTCTCCTGCCTCAGGCTCCCCTGTAGCTGGGATTACAGACATGTGCCACCACGCCTGGCTAATTTTTGTGTTTTTCGTGGAGACAGGGTCTCACCATGTTGGCCAGGCTGGTCTCAAACTCCTGACCTCAGGTGATCCGCCCTCCTCGGCCTCCCCAAAGCGCTGGGGTTACAGGCGTGAGCTGCCGCTCCCGGCCTCTCCCTGTTTCTGCCACTCCCTGCCAACCGCCCACCTCCTTTTCCTCCCTGTAGCGCTCCCTATTCCGGCCATTTCTGAGAAATAGAAGCGGCCTCTGCTTGGCCTGTTGCCGTGTTTCCAAGGCCCCGTGTTTTGGCGTGGATCGGTGCTTCGTTCCTTTACGTGGCTGAATGCCATTCCGTGGTGTGGATCTGTCCGTCGGCTGATGGGCATTTGGGCTTTCCCACCTTTGCCTGCCGTGGAAACGGCCGCTGCGAACGTTCGTGCACAGGCTTCTGCGTGGCAGTGTTTGCTTCTCTCGGGCCGGGCCTAGGGGCGGAACTGCTGTGTTTGCAGTGACTCTGTCCAATCCGTTCTGGAATGCGTCTCACTTTTCTACTCTGAATTGTCCAGCATTTAAACATCTCCTCGTTTTACATGGAAACCTCTGATTCAGCTGGAATGCCTTTGGCTATAGAGAGAGGCGAGGACCCAGCCTCACCCTGTTCCCTCCGCGGTGCCCAGCGGCAGTGGCTGCCCTCGTGCCCCGTCCCTCCCCCGCAGATCTGAGAAGCACTCCATTGTCACCTCGATTCTTGGGCTTATCTGGGCATCTCCAGGGCCCGGTGTGTGTCTTCCTCTGTGCCCCGGGCTACTCTGACAGTCATCCGGCACCTAACTGTGGGGACCCCGCGTGGGACACTCCTCCTGTGGGAGCCCCGCCTGGGACACCCCTCCTGTGGGCCCCCCCGGGACACCCCCTCCTGTGGAGGGAACGGCCTGGGACACCCCCTCCTGTGGAGGGAACGGCCTGGGACACCCCCTCCTGTGGGGCCCCCCCGGGACACCCCTCCTGTGGAGGGAACGGCCTGGGACACCCCTCCTGTGGAGGGAACGGCCTGGGACACCCCTCCTGTGGAGGGAACTGCCTGGGACACCCCCTCCTGTGGAGGGAACGGCCTGGGACACCCCCTCCTGTGGAGGGAACGGCCTGGGACACCCCTCCTGTGGAGGGAACGGCCTGACAGTTGCCTCAGATGATTCCTCATGAGAACTTTGCCAGGGTGAGAATAAGAAAGGCCAAGGGAAGGGCCTGGCAGTGGTTTCTTGGCAGGTGCTAACTCGGTGTGGGGGGCCGGGCAGGGGAGGGAGGGAGGGAGCCGTGTCCTGCAGTATTGACTCGCCTCGGAGGGTCTCTTCGAGGGCAGTACCGGGCTTACGTGGGGGTCTCATTCAGCCTTGGCCCCGGAAGCTCACATGACACGATGTTTGCCTAGTGAGTGAACAGCTTCCACGTCCACCCTGCGATGGGCGGCCACAGCTGCCATCGCCTCAGCCTGATTCATCCCACTCCAGCATCACTCCCCGGTGCCCTGCCCTGTGTGCTGGGTACCCAGTAGCCCAGAGGAGCTGGAGGTAGTGTTCCCTGCCAGAACTGGGGGCCCCTCAAGAGGGGCAGGCTGGACCACTGGCCCAGGGGTTTCTATTAGGGTGAGGATGCCCCAGCCCCCCTCACCCCTCTCCCCTCCATCCTCCCCTCCCTATCCAGAAGGCCTGCTGCAGCTGTCCTTGTCAAGGGCCCCTGCCTCCCTTCCTCCACGCTGCACAGCCTCCACGTCTCAGCTTTCTCTGTCCTTTCTCTGCCCGCTCTGGGGTGGGGGCTCCTTCTGGGCCCCAGCTCCACCTTCCACTGTGGCTGCTTCAGGAGCAGCAGCTGCCTGGGCGGCCTGGACCCCGTGCCCTTCAGGTCTGACAGTTGGCTGGAGGTGAGAGGGCCTGCTGGAGGTGATAAGGACAGGTAGGGGTGGGGTGGGAGAGTTTAGCCTGAGGTGAGGGAGCAAGGCACCCCCCAATCCACTCTACTCCACTTCCAAGCCCAGGATGGCGGGGGTCCACGCTCACTGGATAGCTTGTGTCAAGTGATCCAATCACATTTTATTGGGGGGAGGCCAGGACTGGAAGGGATGGCAGGTACGAAGGGCCCCCGGCTCGGACAGCAGCAGATTTAGGCAGGACTCCATGAAGGACTTGCTGAGGACAAGTGGTGCTGGATGGTGATTGCAGAGGCCGGGAGGTGTGGTCTGGCCAGGCTCGAGGGAGGGCGGCCCTGAGCGCCAGGCCGGGGGTGGGGCCGTGGGGCTGAGTGTGCAGGGTCCTGGAGGAGGGCGTCAGTACCGGTTACAGAGGTTGGCCTGGCAGCAAGCGATGGACACGTAGGGGCCCAGGCCCAGGCTCTGGATGTTGGGGCAGCCCCTGTGGCACGACTTGGTGACCAGAGGCAAGTCCCAGGGGTTTTTCAGGCCGGCTGAGTGGGTAGGAGAGAGACCACGGAGCTCCCTGAGGCTCGGATCGGCCCAGACCCCACCGCCCCGTCTGCCGCAGAGTGGAGGGTCAGATGCCCCGGTACGTGAAGCATGCAGGCACCACGGGGCAGACATGGTGGCCCTCGCTCATACCCTTCCCTGGGCATGGGTGGCAGACACTGCCCTCTATACTTCTGACTTCCTGGTGGCCTGGATCAGGCTCTGTCCCCCTCTGAGCCCACATCTTCCCATCTGGGCAAGAAGGGTGAGGGCAGCCCACCGAGGTCCCCACTCACGGGTGGCAATAGTGGTGCAGTGGGTGGAGTCCCTGGGGCATCTGAACGCACGGGAGCACCCTCCGAAGCCCTGGCACTGGTGACACCACATGGCTTGAGCTGCAGTGTGGGCACGGGGACAGACAGACACAAACGGGGGGTGGGAGGCAGGTGTGGGCCACTTCTGCAGTGACGGCGCCACTCTGCTCCACCCACCACGCCATGTCCCTTCTCAGGGACCAGTCTCCCAACCCTGTGATTCGGCCCTATCCGGAGCTGGGCCACTGTCCCTCATCCTGGGGTGTCAGCTGTCCCTGCAGCTAGAGCCAGCTGGTTGCATCCTTGCCCAGGAAGGAGCCTCGGGCAGGTGGGGCCAGGCAGTGTGATGTCCCAGGGGAGTGGGGATGCAGCAGCCTGGGCTGTTTGGGGCCCTGGGTGGGGGTGTGGGGGGAGGTGGAAGGGCCCTGAGACGCACTTTCTGCCCACTTTTGCCTCCAGGCACTGAGCGGGACCCTTGAGACCCCAGGGACTGGATTCTGGTGGCTGAGATGATGGGGCTGTTCCTGCCTCCACGGGGGGCCCAGGGCAAGGGCCACCAGGACGTGGCAGCGCCTGAGCAGCAGCAGGGAGCAGAAGCTCTGCCTCACTTTACCCAGGAGGACTGCGAACTCAGGAGACACTAGTTCTTCCACCAGCGCTGCTGTGGGTCTGCCCAGCCATCCTGCTCTCTGCTTTGGGCACCGCCCCACCCCCAAGGCCCGCCAGCCCTCCTGGGCACCCCCAGCAAGGGGCTTCCCTGCCTACTGTCTGCCCCTCTTCGTCCCTGTGTCTGTCCTCTCCTCCCGGGTTGCCTCGCTCCATTTCCCAGCCTCAAACCCCCTCCCTCCCTCCCTCCTTCCCTGTCCTCACCCCCGGTTCACATACCCAGGACTGGGTAAATAGAGTCCCTAATGCCTGCTGGCCATGGGCCTGCTCCCTCTGCATAGCACCTGCAGGATGGCAGGGCCGATGGCGTGACCACAGGACGTGAGGGCTGCTGTGTTACAGATACCCTGTGGGCTCTGGCCCTGGCTTCCTCTCGAGCTGTGCCCAGGCAGCCCAGCCTTGGGACGCCCTGTCCCCTCTCTGCCGGGCTGCCCCCCGCCCCACGGTTACCAAAGGTGGAGAAGGGCTGGAGTCGGCTGCAGTCAGCCCAGCTCCAAGCCCGGGTTCCTGTCAGCTCTGCACGCACCGGCGCTGAGCTGACTCAGACCTCAGCACACGCCAGGCCCTGGTCCTCGGGTCACCCCTGGGTCCTGAGGGTGGAATCCTCCACCGAGGCACCACGGAGAGGGTGACACAGATGGGAAATTTCCACCATGGCTGGCACCTGCCATCTGCTTTGGTTCTTCTGCCAGCCCCAGAGAGCAAGCTGAGACCACACCTTCGAGCAAGAAAGGTGTTGACAGCTGCCTGCAAGCGCCGCCCTGCCCCTTCCCACCGAAGAGGCTGGAAGCTTCCCTTGGCTGTCACATCCAACCCAGTGACAGCCAATAAGCCAGGCATGCTCTGCTGGACACTGGCTGCCACAGGCCACAGCTGGCTGGGGTGAGGGGTAGCAGGGAAGACGGGCAAGAGGCTGGGGCACTGGAAGGAAGAGGTGAGGATGTGTGCCCAGGGGTGCCATAGAGAGAACCAGCCCCTGCCTGGCCCCCTGCACACACCCTCCCAGCGCTTCCCTGGCTTCAAGCTTGCTGCTCTTTCTGCCCTCTGAGCAAACAAGCCCTAGTGCAAATGCCACCTCCTCCAGGAAGGCCTCCTGGGTTTCCAGGGCATAGTGAACAGCCCCGACTCTGACACAGCCACCGTGACCTGCATCGTCCTGCCCCAGCTGGCATCAGTGTCCCTGTGTGTGTGACTGTGCTCAGGGCTCCCTCCTCACCCCCACCCAAGCATGAGGGCCTCTGAGGCAGGATGGGGGATTCTACCCACTCCTCAGTGCTCCCTCCCCTGCATGCAATGGGGCCCAGGAGAGGCTTGCAGGATGAATGAATTCCGGGGGTGGGGATGTTCAGGCTGGGTTAACAAGAAAAATAATTCTGTCCCTTATCAGAGGGTTTTCTTTTTTTGAGACGGAGTTTCGCTCTTGTTACCCAGGCTGGAGTGCAATGGCGCGATCTCGGCTCACCGCAACCTCCGCCTCCTGGGTTCAGGCAACTCTCCTGCCTCAGCCTCCCGAGTAGCTGGGATTACAGGCACGTGCCACCATGCCCAGCTAATTTTTGTATTTTGAGTAGAGACGGGGTTTCACCATGTTGACCAGGATGGTCTCGATCTCTTGACCTGGTGATGCACCCGCCTCGGCCTCCCAAAGTGCTGGGATTACACAGAGGGTTTTCATTTTCATCAATGAGATTCTGAGGGAGGCAGAGAAAATTTTAGCTTCAAACAGGAAAAGCTGCTCGATGGTGACTGTGGGGACACAGGGACAGTGTTCAGACAGGCGCCTGACACGGGGAGAGAGGGAGGGAGGGAGAGGGTGTTGAGGGGAGAGGAGGAGGGAGGAAGAGAGGGAGGAGGAGAGGAAGGAAGGAAGGGAAGGAGTGAGACGGAAGAGAGAGGAGGAGGGGAAGCAGCAGGTGAGGGAGGGGCAGGAAAAGCTGGAAGGAAAACGGGATGGTGGGATGGCTCTGGGGGCAGCTGCGTGGCTGGTGGCCAGTCTCTCCTGCTGGGGCCCCTGTGCTGGCTCTGAAGCAGGCTGGCCCCTCAGGGAGATCGTGCTGTCCGTGGTGGCAGAGAGCAGACACCAAGCAAAGACTGGGGATGTGTGTGCCCCTGAGAGAGGCTCCCCGGTCCTCCAGCTGGAAGAGCAGAGAGAGCCTGGGGCTTGTTCCTCCAGGGGCAGGTAGGATTTCAGCAGGGAGGGGCCTCTGGGTCCAAGGGGAGTCTGTGGGCACTGGGCATCCAGGCAAAGGCTCCTGTGATGTGCCACGTGACCACGTGTCCAGCCCTGATGTGATAAAGACTTTCTCCAGGCCACGCTGAGTCCCCAAGCTCCCCATGTGTGTCTGGGACCTTCAGCACAGAGCTGGTCTCCCCTCCTGACCCTGCGGCAGTCCTCAGAGCCAGTGGCTCAGCCTGTCATAGGCCAGGAGGGCACCCCTGGGGATGGAGACTGGAGGTACGTAAGACACCTGAGCCAGCACAGGGACTCACTGACGCTCCACCGCCTGCTCATTCAGGGCCTGGGAGGAATGGGCTGCCCAGGGCCTCCCACCCACAGCCAGGGAAGCAGAGGCTTGGCCCCTGGGGAGCTGGGCTGCTTGGGTTTCGAGGGGGTGGTGGGAAGATCAAGGTGCCGGCTGGTTTTGTTGAGGCCTCAGGGTGGGGTGAAGATGCCCTGCCAAGAGAAAGTGCCTGGCCCTGCTGGGGACGCCAAGGCCAGGTCTGCACGGCTGTGCTTGAGGGGTCACTCCCCGGGTCCCCCAGGAAGGCCCTGGGCAAGGGATCTGAAACTGGGGGGACGGGGCCAGCGTAGTGGACACGGGCACTGTGGGGGTGAGGGTTGGGGGATGCGGAGTGGGTAAAATCGCCCAGGGAAGCGGGGGGCAGAGGAGAGGACTCAGGAGGAGGGACTGCGGATGGGCGAGCAGAGGGACTTGGTTTTCCTGCGGGAGGGAGGAGGGAGTCCAGGGAGAGCAGCCCCAGGAGACGAGCCGGCCGGAGGCCAGGCCCAGGAGGGCTGGAGGGGCACATTCGGAGCGCGCGCACGCAAAGATGCGTGTGTGAGGGCATCACTGTGGACGGAGAGGTCTCAGGAGAGGAAGGGAGGTTTGAGCCAAGGGCTGTGCACCCTGAAAAGTGTGGGGGTCAGTGCGGGGGCTGGGGCTTGGCTGGATGGGCCTGTGGGATTCCAGGAGGCCTTGGGAGGACAGCTGCAACTGGCAGCTGGTAGGAGAACAGGAATGGGTTCTCCAAGGTGGCAGTCGCAGCCCAGGGCTGGGGGACAGGGGTTTGGGCTAGAGTGACAGGGGCCTGAGCAGGTGGACCAGACCGGGACTCACCCAGTGGCAGGCTCAGGATGGCGGCCAGCAGGAGCCCCTGGTGCAGCTGCATGTTCTCCTGGCGAGGTGGGGCTCTGGGCACCCTGGCCGGCTGCCTTATACCTGCTGGCACCCCGCCCTGGCCCGCACCCATGCAACAGCCTCTGCGGGTCTGAGTCACCCGGCAGCCAGGCTTACTCAAGGAGCTGGGCTGGGGTCCAGGCAGTCTGGGGTCATGCTGGCCCCAGAGCTCACTATTTAGGCCTCCGGGCGGGCCTGTGTGACCTCATGAGCCATCTTTCCTTGTCTATAAGTAGGGCTAACCCTGGGCGACGGGATGGAGGATCCCATAAACCGGCCTGGCACCAGGCAGCCGACCGCCACAGGCCGGTCTCCCTCAGCAGCTGGGAAGGAGGGTCTGGCACCAGCCACCAGCCCACCCCTTCCTCCTCAAAATGCACCTGAGGCTCAGGGCCGGGTGGAGGCCAGAGACCTTCACCTGTACTCCCACCCTAGAGTGAGTGAGCTGGATGACCTCCTCCCGAGAGGCCAGAACTTTCCCACCTCATCCCTCCCAGGGCTGGGAGAGCAGAGGGAGCATGAGGTGAGCAGCCTCTCCGTCTTCTGTACAAGCAATCACGGCCATTGTCACACTGTGACTAATGCCCCAGGATCTGTGCACAGGAGTGGGGGGGGGCAGAAGGGCCCTTGGTAATAAAAGGGGCCCCAAGGATAAAGTAAGAGCCCAGAAGGGACACCCTGGACAGCGGGAGCCATCGGCGGTTCCTCCAAAGGCTGATGAGGGGCTGGGGCCCCGAAGGGCCTGTCTGTAGCCGTCAGCCCCGACAACCAGGGCCTCTGTGTGTCTCTTGGGCTGCCCACATGGCTTCAGTCCACCTTTCTGTCTGGGGGGCACCTTAGGGCTGGGAGGTGGGCCCAGAGGAGGGAGATGCTGAAAGAGGGGCGGGCAGGTGCGGGCCCTCGGTCAGGAACTAGGTAACCAGAGAGGTCAGAGATGGTGGGATGGGGTCCTGGGGCCCCGCCTCCCTTACCCAGCACCCCCAGCCTTCCCCAGAGGCTTGTCTGCCCCTAGATGGCCTGGGGGGGTCAGCCTCTCCCACGGAACGAGGGGCAATACTCGGCAAGCCTCAGGAGCCCAGCCTGTCTCCCTCCCAGGCCTGGCTCGGGACAGGCCAAGCCTGGAGGAGGCAAGAAAAGCCCAGGGCCTGGACTGGGTAGGGTAGACAGGGCAGCAGCTTCGTGGAGGCCGGAGGGCCCACCCAGCCAGGCTGGAAAGGCGAGGCCTGAGCTCAGGCCAAGACAGTGGGGCTGCAGTGAGACAAGGAGAATCTGTTCATTTATTCACTGCTCAGTGAGACGCTGGCTGGACCTCTCCTGGGTGCTGGGTCCATGGTGGGCCAGGGAGAGAGCGGCCTGGGGGTGGAAATCCATGTCCTGGTTAGGGTTAGGGTTGGGGCAAGCATTAGCAGCAGGGCATGGCCCTGGGAAGTGCCTGGACCCCAGGACATAAGACGCCCTGTGAGGGAGAGGCGCCATCCGTTCGCCAACACCTATGCCCACGAGTAGTGGAACCAAGCGCCTGCAGAACAGCCTGGCGTGTCCAACGTGAGGCCTCTCTGCTTCTTCTGACCATTTTCAGAGTTTTAGAATTTTGAACCTAATCACCTTCATGAGAGAAAGCGAATCAAACACTACCTGCGGGAGGAGGCGGCAGCAGGCCCGGCCCCACTTCCCCGGGACCCCCACCTGGAGGAAGGCTGCCCAGGGCTGCAGCCCCGCCCCCCCAGACCCCAGGCCAGACCGGGGCTCCCGCTGGAGCCAGTTTCCCTGCCCATGCTGACCCGGCCACGCCCCCAGGTCCCAGCCCAGGGTCACCGCCTGCAGCTCTCGCTTCTTCTTAGCAGCTGATTCCAGGTCCCAGGAGAAGGTCTTAACATCTAGGGAGCCAGAGCCGCCCAAGCAGCCACTCCTGAGCCACCTGGAACTTCCAGGACGCACAGACAGCGGCACAGATAGCCCTGGGCATGTACCCCATCGAGGGGCCCTCGGTTCTGCCAGCGAGATACCCGAAGTGGGAACTGGGCACCCGGGGTGGCCAGCGCCTCTCCCTCTACTCCCACTTAGCCCGGCACAGGCAGCGCCGAGGCTTACCCTATGACCCAGGGTTTCTCAAACCTCCCGCTCCACGTTGCTTCTTCTAAGCTTTCCATTTTGCAAACTTACCTACCCCTTCCCAGGCTTGGGGGTCCAAGGAACCCCAGCTGGTGGGAGAAGCAGCTGCGCCATGGTGCCTGGGTGGTGAAAGGGCCAGGAGGTGCTACTGGGGGCAGCTGTTTCACCTCCCTGTGCCTCAGTTTCCTCCCCATAAAGGGCAGGATAATGGCTCCCATGTCGCAGGGCTTCTATTCAGTGCTCAGAGCCACAGTGCAGTGGGGGTCCCCGTCCACCGCCACCCTGATGGACCCAACGGAACCCGCGTACTGGTGTGGTTTCCGCTGGCGCTGCTGCCCGGACCCCGCGGCACACCGTGGACTCCCCAGGAGCAGGCCTGGCCAGCATTCACCTCCTGTGTGCTCTGTGCCAGGTGCCCAGGGCAGGCCAGCCATGCAGCACAGTCTGTGGGGCCGGGGACAGGGCTGTCGGTGTGGAGCTGGGGCAGGTCACGGTGGGGGAACAGTGGACAGATGGAGGCAGGAGGCAGGGGTGAGAAGCTGCCCACCCCACCCCTCACAGCTCCTGCAGCTCCTTGTTCTCAGCTGCCACTGAGCCTTGGGTGGCCAGGCCTCCTCCCCATCACCCCACTGAGCCATGAGACAGGGAGGACCTGATCCGGTAGCCCCTCCCAGCCCTGGCCCAGAAAGTCACCCGACTGGACGAGAGGCTTGCGTGCGCGGCGCAGTGACTGCTCCCAGGCTTCCCAAGGACAGGGAGCCTTTGGGGCTGGAGGGCCCAAAGCCACTTCCCTCCCAGCAAACATTGTGAGGCCTTGCCCGCTGCAGCTGAGAGGCCTCAGGAGACACCTGGCACCCTCGAAGCCACCCCAGGCCAGGCCTGCTCTGGGGGTAGGGGCGAGGGGTGTGCTGGCAGCAGCTCCTTCCCAGCTCCTGGCCTGTATGATGCCCATCTTCACTCTGGGGAGTCACATTCCTCCCATTCCAGGCCCGTTCCCACACTGCCCTCCTCCGGAGGAACTGGGTGTCTCGGCAAAAGACTCTGCCCGCTTCCCGTTCTCATGTCCTCAGGGCCGACAACCAGCCCCAGCCCCAGGAGCAGAACGCAGGCCTGCACGCAGACTGGCTGCAGGGAGACCCCTGGGGGGCATGCAGACTGTCATCATCCCCCGGGGTCCCACATCAAAGGTCTCAAGATGCAATTTCCAGCAGAGGCTCCCCGACCAGGACCACACTTTGGGGCCGGGGCAGTATCACTCACGAACGTCTGTTTCCATCCTGCCCATGCGGGACGGCTTGAAGTGCTTGGAGGGCTCCTCCGAGGACACCAGAGCCGGGGTCACTGCTCAGGTGGGGGCCTCAGGTGCACGTGACTCATGGCACTAAAAGGTCTCATGCCCCCACTGGCCCCATTCCCTGGGAGTCTGTGGGAATCCCCACCCCTAGCTGGGGCTTCCGCCCCACCCTGCCTGCCAAAGCAGTCCCAGGTGCAAGGCGCTGGGGCACCACTCACTGACCCAGTCCCGCTGTGGGGAGGGGCTGGGTCTCCGCCCGCCTCACCCCCGCCCTCTCGTGGCCACAAGAGGGCAGCACGCTCCCACCTCCCCACGCCCTTGCCTTCCCCAGGCTGCTCCCGACCCCGGGCCCATGGGTGCAGCCCCCAGCCCTGCTCCACCTTCTGTGATTGGGGACCAGGCCTCGGCAGGCCACCTGCCCTGCCCTGCCCCTTTCCCTCCCTGCCAGGAATAGCACTGGCCTGGGCAGCAACCAGGACACAGCAAATATAGCACAGCCCAGCTCCTGCCAGCCTCAGGCCCGGCGCCCTCCCTGTGACGGGGTGGGAAAGGTCAAGGGGTTTGACTGAGAGAGGACACAGACCCCCTTACTGGACCCGGAAAAGCCTCTGCAGCTTCGGGGGTCTTGGGGGCCTGCTGAGGCAGAGCCGCCCCCTCCCCTGCAAGGGGTGGTTCCCAGGCGGCCTGGCAGCCTTCCTAGCACGGGGACAGTGCCCAAGGCCTTCCTCTTGCAGCTGGGTCCCGAACCTGCCCGGCAGCTCCTGGCCTCAGGAGGAAGCATGGCAGCCGTCCTTGGCCTGGAAGAGTTCTTCCTCCTGAGTCCTCACTAAGGTCCTCATCTTCCCCTGCCCCAGCACAGCCTGGGCAGGCGGAGGTAGGGGCCTTCCCGGAAGGTGAGCTTGGTCACAGCACCCATCTGCTCAGTGCTCCTCGCCTGACTGGGCCCCTGCCCATAAACAGCACTGTGCCAGAAGCCCCCAGCCCTGGACAGGTGAGGGGCTGAGCCCACCAAGGCCAGACACTTTTGGGACCCCACACATCAGCCTTCGGGAAACCAAAGGTCAAGGCCTCGAAGTGAGGTCGGTGGTGGTTGGGGGAGAGGTGGCTGGGGTCAGGCGTCCTCTTGGCCACAGGCCCAGGCCCTGGGCCTGGCTGAGGAGGTCTCAGGGAGGGCAGAGAGTGCAGCAGGGCGAGCGAGGTGCGAGGGTGCAGCAGTGTCTCCCGAGAGCTTTGTTCTTGACTGGGTCTGCCTGGGGGGCTTTAGAGAAGACCCCAGAGAGTGGCCAGGAGGATGGGGGCCAGGGCCAGGGTCGCTGGGGCGGCAAAGCCGGCGCCGTTGCAGAGGTCATATTGGCAGCAAGAGGTGGTGGACGCGTGCTTGGAGTAGCCATCGTACACGGTCTCGAAGCAGTTGGGTACGCAGGACTTGCTCACCTTCATCCTGGTGGGGGTGTAGTCTGCAGGGGGGTGGGTCAGTGAGCCAGCTCCCCGTAGAGGGCGGGGGGCACAGCCGGCCCCACCCCAGCATGCAAGGCCATGAGGGGAGGGCCCTCAGCTTGGAGCTTCACAACAGGATCTGGGGACAGGCCTCCTTCCTCAGGACCCCTACATGCTCAGGAGCAGGGCAGAACCTCCCCCTCGTACTCCCCAGGCAGGGCCGCGCAGGGCCCCCAGACTCACAAGTGCGCGTGGTCATGCAGTAGGCGACCATGGCTGGGCAGCGCATGGGGTTGAAACAGTTGTCTCCGTTGTAGGCACACACATGGCAGTCCAGGGCCTGGGCTGGGCCGGCAGATGGGTGGGAAGGGAACGGCGGTCACAGAACGGGAGAGTCCCCTCCTCCAGCCATCAGGCCCCCAGCCCATCACCCTCCCCAGGGCAGGGGCCTGGAAGGAGGAGTGGTTGCTGGGAATTCTGGCCTCTTTCCCTCCCTCTGTCCTTTGTCCATCTTACCCAGAGGTAGGCCCATGAGGGCCACCAGGAACAGGGTGAGCAGAGGCATCATGGCTGCAGGCAGGAGGACAGTGTGGAAGTGGGGAGGTGGACAGCAGACAGCCCTGGATCCAACTCAGGGTGGTGCGCGGAGGACGTGGGGCCGGACCTGCCTCCCACAGCTGCCGGTCTAGCGGGAGTCCTGCAGCCCTGCACAGCGGGGGCAAAGACAGGTGGTCAGTGCTGGGCCCTGAAGGACCCATGGGGGCCTGCGCAGGGATGAGGGTGGGTAGAGAGGAGCCACCCAACTCAGTGGGTGTCAGGGAAGGTTTCCCAGAGGAGACACTTGGGATGGGACAAGACGGGAGAAGAGTCAGGTCATTCCAGAGACCAGCACCTGCCAAAGCTCAAAACAGCCTGTAGTGCTGGATGGGGGGGGTGGAATGGGAGGAGAATGAGGGGCAGTGCAGAGAAGGAGTGGGGGTGGGCAGTGCTAAGGGGAGGCAGACGGACCTTAAATACCAGCCCCAAACAAGGACTTTACCCAGGGGATGCTTGCTACACAGGTCCTATGGGAGCTGGTCCTCGCCCCCATCCCACACAGAGCCCTGGGGACAGATGACGCGCCATGGCAGGACTGGGCCCGAGGCCTGGGTCTCTTCTTGCTGTTTCCCTCCTCTCTGCTCCTGGGGTGTCCCTACTTGGTGCCCCTTCTTCCAGGAAGACCTCCAGAGCCCTGGTTAGGGCTGTCTGAGTCCTCGGCCACTGCAGAAGCTCCCCAGCAGTGATGAGCTATTCCCAGCTTGTGGGGAATACATTTTCAGCGCTCCCCCCTCCCGGGGAGGGCACTTGGGCCAGACCGAAAGAAGCAGGCTGGGCCTGGTGTTTGAAATGGGGACGCCTCCTCTCTGAAAAGAGGTTTACAGCGGGAAGTGGGGGTTGGATTATGATTCCCCGTCCCCCGCGGGGATATTCAGCCGTCGATCCCCATCCTGGAGGACGAAATTAGACTTATCCCGTCCTAAACAACAAATCTGTTTTTCATAACACATTTGCCAGGCCAACCCCAGGATGCCAAAGGCCAGAGTCCCGCGAGGCCTGCGGCTCGGAGCTTCCCGCCCCCTCTAATAGAGCCCCGCCCCAAAGACTGCGGTCCTGGGTCCAGGGGAGGGCTCTGGGCGCGAGCAGAGCTATTAAGGTGACCTCACCTGTGACCTTCACCACCTTGAGGCACCGCCGCGCCTGGGAGTCCCCGCGGCCGCTCGCCAGTAGGTTCCTCCCTCGGTCAGATTGAACGCGCGTCTGTATGCCCCGCAGCACCGGTGCCGCATCGCCAGATGCCCACCGCAGGCCCAGCCCCAGTCCCGCCCCCGGAACGCCGGCGAGAGCTCCCCACAGGCCCCGCCCCTTCCCCGCCTCCGTGGCGACCCACCAAGCCAAGCTCACCGCAGGCCCCGCCCCAGCCCCGCCTCTTGGGCGCCCACCAAGCCGTTTGCCACAGGTCCCGCCCCTTCCCCGCCCCTGCCTCGCCTCTCAAGCCACTCACCAACCGCCGGCCCCCGCTGCAGCCCCGCCCCTTCCCCGCCTCCTGGACTACTCACCAAGCCCAGCTCACTGCAGGCCCCGCCCCCGTCC
>CM052663.1:88229144-88251509 GCA_028533165.1 Leontopithecus rosalia
AGGGTCAGGGGTAAGTGTGTGTTCAGGGTCAGGGGTAAGTGTGTATCCAGGGTCAGGGATAAGTGTGTGTCCAGGGTTGTGGCCAAGTGTGTGTCCAGAGTCAGGGGTAAGTGTGTGTCCAGGGTCAGGGCCAAGTGTGTGTCCAGAGTCAGGGGTGTGTGTCCAGGGTCAGGGGTAAGTGTGTGTCCAGGATCAGGGGTGTGTGTCCAGGGTCAGGGCTAAGTGTGTGTCCAGGGTCAGGGATCAGGGTGCCAGGGTGAGAACATCTACTGTGGAATGATAAGTGAAGGGCATGAACTGTGACTTTAGCTTCATTATCTCAGCATTTTATCTCCTGAACCAAGCCATTCCCAGGTCTTCTTCAAGCTACCAAAGACACAATGTTACTGCCTGCATGGCAAAACCAGCCTCAAGATGTGGTCTTCTAGGGACCAGGGCAGCAGCTTCTCTAAGCAAGACCAGCGCATGTGGCCAAGGAAGTGTGGCGATTGCCTAAATAGCTCTGCCAGGCACAGGAACCCCACCATGGAGCCCCTCACTTCTAAAGGCTTTGCCACATTTTTGATAGAAGCTTGTTACTTTTATAATTGTTTTAGATTTACAGAAAAGTTGACAAAGATGGTGCAGACAGTTCCTATATTCCCCACACCCAGATATCCCTGTTTATTCTCCTCCTCCTCCTGCTCCTTCTTCTTATTTTTTGAGACAAGGTCTCGCTCTGTTGCCTAGGCTGAAGCGCAGTGGTGTAATCACAGGTCACTGCAGCCTCGATGTCCTGGGCTCAAGTGATCCTCCCACCTCAGCTTGCCAAGTGGCTGGGACTACATGTATGCACCCCCATGCCTGGCTAATTTGTTATTTTTTGTAGAGGTGGGATCTCACTCTCTTGCCCAGCCTGGTCTCAAAGTCCTGAGCTAAGCAATCTTCCCATCTTGCTTCCCAAAATGCTGGGATTATGGGTGTAAGCCACCTTACCCAGCTGAAATCCCAATTTAAACATCTTATATTCCTGTGATCCATTTGTCAGGATTAATGAACCAATATTGACATGTTATTATGAGCTGAATCCATACTTTATTCAGATTGGTTTCGTTCTCCCCTAATGCCTTTTCCTCCTCCATTACACCATCCAGGAGCCTGCATGGCACGTCCTCACCAGATTTCCCTCAGCTCCTCTGGGCTGTGACAGTTTCTCAGCCTTCCCTTATTTTTGGTGACCTTGACAGTTTCAGGAGTATTGGTTGAATATTTTGTGGAGTGTGTCTCAGTTTGCCTTGTGTTTTCCTTGTGGTTAGACTGGGATGATAGTTTTGAGAAGACTGAAGCAGAAACGAAGCACTGTTTCTGGCGCCACAGCAAGGGCATGCACTGACTCTGGGATTCACCACTGCAGGTGCTGGCCTTGCCTGCTTTGATGGTGGTGTAAATGCCAGGCTCCTCTCCTGGTAATGTTTCTTCCCTGATATGGTTTGACTGTGTCCCCACCCAAATCTCATCTTGAAGTCCCACATATTGTGGGAGGTAATTGAATCATGGGAGCAGGTCTTTTTTTTTTTTTTTAAGCTTCGGGCTCTGACAGGCCGCCGGGAGACAGGAGCTAGGGAGCAGGTCTTTCCCATGCTGCTGTCATGATAGTGAGTAAGTCTCATGAGATCTGTTGATTTTAAAGTTGGGAGGTCCCCTGCACAAAGTCTCTCTGTTTGCCTGCTGCCATCCTTGTAAGACCTGACTTGCTCCTCCTTGCCTTCCACCATGATTGTGAGGCTTCCCCAGCCACGTGAAACTGTAAGTCCATTAAACGTGTCTTTTGTAAATTGCCCAGTCTCTGGTATGTCTTTTTAGCAGGGTGGAAACAGACTAATTCGTTCCCCCACCCCATTTCCGTGCTGTTCCAGTTGAAAGGAAGTCACTGAGTGCAGCCACATCTGAGGAGTGGCAATTAAAGCCCCTCCTTCTCAAGCAAAGTATCTATGTAAATTATTTGGAATTCTTACACAGAAGGTTGGTCTTTTCTCTCCTATATCTTTCTTTCTTCAATCATTTATTGATATTGTTATGAGCTCATAAACAGGTATTTTATACACAGGGTTAAAATCCAATACTGTTATGTATTTTGCTGTTCAAATTGGTCCATCTCTGGCCATTGGAAGGGTTTTCAGTTGCCTGATGTATTCCTTTCACAATCGCACCATTAGGGGTCTTATTTTTTAGGATTTTCTTCTTGTGTGGCCCACATCGTGCTCCACAACCCAGATGTCCTTCAGCGGATGAACCGATAGACAAATGTGCTCTGTCCACACGGAGTACGTTCCATGGAATCAAGTGCTGACAGAGGCCACGGGGCTGCGAGCCTTGAGAGCCTGGTGCTCGGAGAGGCAGACCAGAGGCCACACCGCGTATGATCCCCTTCACGTGCAAAGTGCAGAACAGACAAGTTCACTTCACGTGCAAAATGCAGAAGAGACAAGTTCACTTCACGTGCAAAGTGCAGAAGAGACAAGTTCACTTCACGTGCAAAATGCAGAAGAGACAAGTTCACACGGAGAGAAAGTGGAGCAGGGGAGCGGGCACTGACTGCTGCAGGGCACAGGTTCCTTTTTGGAATAATAGAAACTTTCCAAAATTAGATTGCAGTGATGGTTGCACAACTCTGTGAATATGTAGTACTAAAAACCACTGAACGGTTCACTTTAAATGGGTGAATTTCATGACATGTATCTCCATAAAGAAGTCTGGTTTTTGTTTCGCTTTGTCTTTAAAGGTATTTCAGGCTCATCTCGCTGCTCCCCCACCCCTATGTTGGAAATAGATGCTCGGTGCTGCAAAGAAAAATCAGCCCCGAGACAAAGGATCTTCCAGCAACACAATTTTTACTTCCTGGACTGCAGGAAGAGTACTCTCTATCATCTTGCCACAGGAGTACAACAAGCAAAGGAAAGCAGACACATTTGTTCCTTATGCATTTGGGGTCATCCTAACTGCTGTGTCTGATCTCCATTGGCTGGAGCCAGACCTCACAGTCTAAACCAAAACCCAATTGGCTAACAACTTAAATCTTTTCTAAACAGGTAAGAGCAGTGGAGAGCTGGGACACGCCTATGAGAACATCTAGCACCGACATCTTGGTTAAAGTACAAGGACGTAGAATGTACTACGTGCCTGTAAGCACGGCATGTCCAACATAGGAGAGGGCTTAACAAAGGAGTTCTTAGCACACTTATTCTTTAACAAGAAAGGAAACTTGAAAGAGGAACTTTTCCACTTCCCACACCTAAAATCAGCCCTTTCTCCAGGGAGCCCTCATTCCTGTGAGTGGAGGAGGATGTTGGGGTCAGGATGTGGGTGCTGCGTGGACACTGCTGGTCTCTGGCTGGGTTTTTGTCCCCCGATCCGCCGCTAAGCCCACCCCAGAGCAGCTTCCTGTGCCTGTCAGCATCACTGCCACTCTTTTCCTCCAGACAAATGAATGCAGGCTCGGAGAGACTAGGGGGCTGGCCCAGCACCCCACAGCACAGGCCTGAGTGGGCTGAGACCTGAACCCCAGCTGGTGGCTGTAGATACCTTTTGAGATGCCCCCGTCTCTCACTGAGGAAGGAACTGGGATTCCTTGTGTGCTCTCTCTGGTTTAAGCCCAGGCCATGAACTTCTGAATGACCCAGTGTTCCCCTGGCACAGGGGCCATCACGGGCACATGGGTATGGGAGCCCCACAGCAGCATCTGAGTCCCCAGCACAGCTCCTTCCTGCACTGGCTGCCAGCCGAGGGGCCTTGGTTGAAATCCTGACTCCTCCAGGAGTCAGTTTCCCCTGTGTGAATTGGGCAGGGAGGTGGCACTGGCTACCCTCCTAGGATCCTCCTCTGTGTGGGGCTAGGGGGCCCCAGTGGGTGTGAGGGGCCCTGGGCAGTCTCAAGGGGGCACTGTGGGGCTCAGCAGGCATCAGGTGGAGGTGCAGTGGCCCAACTGGACCTTGAGCTGTGACCTGTGAAGTGCCACCTCACTGTGAGGCCAGCACAGGGACACCCTCTGCCCATTGGCTAAATGCTGCAGTGAGGTGAATGCAGGTTTCCAGCTACCTGGCTGAGCACACAGAGAACAAGGCCCTGAGACTCTCTAGAGACTCAGTATGGCTGGCATGTACCCACTGCAATTCTAGGGCCTGGATCTAATGCCCCTCCAGCCCCTGCCCCAACACTGGCTAGAGAGAGACAAGGCTGACAGAAAGGGAAGGATGGAAGGAGGGGAAAAGGGAGGGAAAGAAAGAGGGAGGGAAACAGGGACGGGTGGAGGAAGGGAGAGAGGGAAAGAGGGAGGGTGAAGGGATGGAAACGGATGGGTGGAGGAAGGGAAGGGGAAGGAGTACAGAGAAAGCTGGAGGGTGGGAAACGGAGAGAAGGCAGTGGTTGGATGGGTGAAGGGAGGAAAATAGGGAGGGATGGAGGAAGGGAAGGAGGGAGGTGTGGAGAGAAAACAGGAGGGTAGGATAGAGGGAGGGGTGGAGGAGGGCCAGAGGGAGGGAAGGGCTTTCAGAGGGAGGGAGCAGGACTCACCCACTGGTTCACTCAGGTCTGGGGCTCCTAACCGGGTCCCAGGTCCCTTCCTGGAGTTGGCTGGAGCTCCTCTGGGCTGGCAGGGCCTTGCTGGATGTCACTCCAGCAGGACCTCACCCTGCCCTTGTTCCTTCACCTGCCCGTCTCATCCCTGCACCCCTCTCGGCCACCCTAGGGAGTGGAGTCTAATGCCGGGCTGGGGAGGCCCCACTAATTACGGCCTTGAGAGAAAGTCTGGGCTGTATTTGGAGAACACTCAGCTTGTAAAAAGCCTGATTAAAGAGGAGTGACCCAAGCCCTCCCCGAGGCAGAGGAAACCAGGGCAGCTGGCAGTGGGGGGCCAGGCTGCATGCCAACGCCCACCTCCAGCCCAGCCCGGGGCAGCCCCTGCCCTCAGCTCTTCCCTCAGAACCTCCCCTGAGAGCCCAGAAGGGCAGCCCCTCTCCCACAGCCCACCCTGTGGGGGCTGCAGAATCTTTGCTCCTAAAAGGCCCTTTGAGAAACCATTGCGTTCAGCGTTTCTCAGATCCTTCTGCGGAAGGAAAAACAGCTTTCACAGACCCCCAAGAATATAGACGACAGCTTGAGAGCTGTGTTGTGCATGGGGCAAAATCCAGCTGACGCCCGGACCGTTTCTGGGATTCACTGCGCCCTGGTGTGCCGCCTGCATACGTGAGCCCTCCAGGCTTGTCCTCAGAAATGCAGCCCAGCCCACCTGGGCCTTCCCCAGGAAGCAAACTGTGACTATTTCTGTTCAGGTGGGTCCCACCACACACACAGTCATACACTTGCACACACACTCAATTGCACACACATACACTTGCACAAACACTGCATGCTCACACACACACTATACTAACATTCACACACTCACACTTACCTTCATATTCATTTACACGTAGATTCACACACTAACAGCATCACACATTGACACAGTCTTACATTCACACAGTCACACACATTCACATACACACATGCATGCACACACACACTATACTAACATTCACACACTCACACCTTCATACTCATTTACACGTAGATTCACACGCACTAACACAGCATCACACATTGACACATTCAGTCTTACATTCACACTGTCACACACATTCACATACACACACATGCATGCACACTCACACACACTATACTAATTCACACACTCACACCTTCATACTCATTTACACGTAGATTCACACACACTAACACAGCATGACACAGTCTTACATTCACACACAGTCACACACATTCACATACATACACATGCATGCACACTCACATTCACACTATACTAACATTCACACACACACCTTCATACTCATTTACCCGTAGATTCACACGCACTAACAGCATCACACATTGACACAGTCTTACATTCACACACACATTCACATACACACACATGCATGCACACTCACACACACACTATACTAACATTCACACACTCACACCTTCATATTCATTTACACGTAGATTCACACACTAACAGCATCACACATTGACACAGTCTTACATTCACACACTCACACACATTCACATACACACACATGCATGCACACACACATTCACACTATACTAACATTCACACACTCACACCTTCATACTCATTTACACGTAGATTCACACACACTAACACAGCATCACACATTGACACAGTCTTACATTCACACCCAGTCACACACATTCACATACACACACATGCATGCACACTCACACACACTATACTAACATTCACACACTCACACCTTCATACTCATTTACACGTAGATTCACACATGCACTAACAGCATCACACATTGACACATTCAGTCTTACATTCACACACAGTCACACACAGTCACATACACACACATGCATGCACACTCACACACACTATACTAACATTCACACACTCACACCTTCATACTCATTTACACGTAGATTCACACGCACTAACAGCATCACACATTGACACAGTCTTACATTCACATACTCACACACATTCACATACACACACATGCATGCACACTCACACTATACTAGCACAGTCACACATTCTCAGTCTCACACACTGTCAGTCCCACAGACACTGTCACACACAGTCACACACTGTCACTCTCACACTCAGTCTCACACATACACTCACCACACAGTCACACATTCACATACACACACACATGCATGCACACATTCACACTACTAACACAGTCACATTCTCACACTCAGACACGCTCAGTCACACACACTGTCACACAGTAACAGTCACACAGTCACACTATCAGTCAGTCTCGCAGTCACACAGTCACACACGGTCACTGTCACAGTCTCAGTCACAGTCACACACTGTCAGTCACACACTCACACTGTCACTCAGTCTCACAGTCACAGTCACACACAGTCACACACTCAGTCACAGTCACACTGTCACAGTCACACACAGTCCACACACAGACACAATCAGTCACAGTCGATCCACACACAGTCACACTCACAGTCACACACTGTCACAGTCTCACACAGTCACACAAACACAGTCCACACAGTCACACTGTCACAATCACACAGTCCACACAGTCACATTCACACTCAGTCTGAGTCACACTCACATTGTCCCAGTCACACATAGTCACACACTGTCACAGTCTCACGCACAGTCACCCAGTCTCACACAGTCACATTCACACAGTCACACACAGTCTCACTGTCAGTCTCACAGTCACACACTCAGTCACACAGTCACATTATCACAGTCACACACTGTCACAGTCTCACACACACTCACACTCACACGCACATGCACCCATTCACCCAGCCCCTGTCCTGCCCCTGCAGCGAGAAGGGGCCCAGCCTTGCGCAGACTGGCTACTCCTCAGGACAGGAGTAGGGCTCTCTTCCCAGCCCCCCACTGCTGCGGACACCCTGCCCCTTCTTCCCTTTCCGAGATCAGAGCCCTGTGGCACTGGGAAGGGCGCATCACAGTCCACGCCATCCACAGTGGCACTGGCAGCTCACCATGCCTTTTTCCCTGGGGCAGGGCCCTGCTGGGAAGCTGGAGAAATGCTTCCTGTCTCCAGCTTCCCGGGACCTGGGACCAGGACTCCAGCTACCATCCGGGACCCCCTGGCAGCTGTGCCTGGAGCCCCTCCCCCTTCCCTCAGAGGCTGTGCCAGGGCCTGCAACGTGCAGTCATCCCATCACAGCATGGGTCTCAGTTCCTCACAACGAGGCCTGGGCTAAGGACTGAGGTTGTGTCTGCGATGGCACCTGCCCCAGAGTCCAGCTGTCCCAAGGCAGCTCTGCAGCTCTCACGCTGCTGTGACCCATGGTCAGGAAGCTGTGAAGCCCGCAGGTGACCCAGAGTGAATGGAGCAAAAGGAGCTGAACGGAACGGGCCCTTCCTTTTCACTGGAGGCCAAGCCAACGGGGGCCCACATGCCATGTGTCCCCAAATACGAATGTTTTCAAAGAAGCTAAAAACAGTTAAAATAAAATGCTGTTGACAAGTATGCCATCCGTGCCACAGGGAACGTCTGGTGTTCATTCCAATTCCAGACTCCTTGGTCTTCGAGCTGGGACATGGTTGCATGGAGAGCCAGTCCCAGCCCTGGCGCCTGCCTGCCCCCCAGATCCTGCAAGGCCCCCATATGGATCCAGTCCCACCTTCCAGCCTTGGGGTGGGTACCCAGCAGCTTGGCCTGCCTTCCGAGGGTGGATGGAAAAGGGGCCTCTTGGGCTCCCAGGTCTGTGGAGAGGTATGGAGTGGGACTCTGGCCCTCGAGGGCACCCCTAGGGCACAGGCCCAGACATGGGGTCTGAGAGCGCTCCAGACAAGGGTGATCTTGCTGAGGGGACGGCGGGGGAGACACGTGTCAGGCCGGGGAAAGGCCTGAAGGTGAGTCTAAGTGGCCATGCGAGGGTGGAGAGGACTGGAGCCAGTCCCCGTGGGGTGCAGACAGGGTGAGGAAGGGGAGGTGGAAGGAGACCAGAAGGGGAGCCATCCTGAGGCAGGGAACCGTCGGGGTTGGAGGAGACTCCCAGGAGATGTGAGCTGCTGCCCCTCAGCCTCCAGAATCCCTGCGACACCCGAGGATAGCAGTGGAGATACCCCACTGCTAACAGGCCAAGTCCTGCTCCCCTAGGACATCCCTGTCACCCCACAGTCCCCAGGCTTGGCCTGGGATCGGATGGGCAGTGACTCAGACGTGGTCGGGCTGCCCTTCACACCCTGGCTCTGCCACTGGCCCCAGCTAAGCCTACCCTAGACAGACAACCCCACCCCCAGGAGCTTGCCAGCAATGCATGGTTCCAGGCCCCACCCAGGCGTCCACAGCCAGCATATCAGCGGGATCCTAGATGAATCGTGTGCACACTAAAGATGAAGCAGCACCGGCCCAAGCCAGCTTCCAGCCTCCAGTGCCTCGGTTTCCCCATCAGAATGGGTTTGGTGGCCCTGCCGACCCTGGTGCAAGGGCAAGCACAGCAGGGAGGAGGTGCACACACTCAGAAGCGCTCTGGGCAATCCTCCAGCTGTGGGGAGGGGCTGTACGTACTCAAGCCCTCTGTGCAGACCCCCAGGCTGTGGGGGAGGGGGTGCACACACTCAGAAGCGCTCTGGGCAATCCTCCAGCTGTGGGGAGGGGGCTGTACGTACTCAAGCCCTCTGTGCAGACCCCCAGGCTGTGGGGGACGGGGTGCACACACTCAGAAGCGCTCTGGGCAATCCTCCAGCTGTGGGGAGGGGCTGTACGTACTCAAGCCCTCTGTGCAGACCCCCAGGCTGTGGGGGAGGGGGTGCACACACTCAGAAGCACCCTGCCTGTCCCCCCAGGCTGCGGGGAGGGGGCTGTACATAGTCAGAAGTGCCCTGCCTGTTCCCCCAGGCTGCAGAGGGAGAGCCATGGCCCTCTGAGAACTCCCAGGACAAGGCCCAAGCTGCAGGGAGTAAGGGCCAGAGGCTCAGGACCCAGGTACAGCGGGGGGAGGGGGCGTGCGGGGCGGCACAGGTACCTTCTGAGAGTCCTGGAGGTGGGGCAGAGGGAGGCCCAGGGGCATGAGTCAGGCTGGCCTGCTCTCCCCAGTGCACCTTCCAGCTAAATTACCAGGTCTGGCTCAGACCTCAGCCACCATATAAAGGTGCCCTGGCACGGTGGCCCCCAGTCCCTGGTGGATAACCCTACAATGAGGCTCCTCCTGGCGCTGCTGCTTCTGGCTGCCCTGTGTGCTGCCCTGGGTAAGACACTGGCCACACCATGGGAGGGACGGGGAGAGGTGAGTCCTGGGATGGGCACCCAGGGGCCGGGCGCTGGCAGGCAAGCTCTACCCAGGATCACCAGCCTGGACTGGGGGCTGCGGGGAGTTGGGGGAAACCCTTCATGGAGCCTCTCTGCCAGGCTTGGAGGCTTCTTATGGGCACAGCTTCTGGTGTCTTTCTGTGGGGAAAGCCCGGGTGCTGGTCCTGGGTTCCAGCTGGGGTGACTGACTGCCCCTCTTCCCAAGACAGAGGGCAATTTTGGGATGCGGGATTCTCAGTGCTCAAAAAGGCAAGTCTTAGGAAAATCAGGGCTAGTTCACTCTGCTTCTAGCCCCACTGTACCCTGACCTTGATGACCTGGCTTTAGGGCCTTAAATGGGGCCAGGAAGAGTTGGGGTGTGTGTGGGAGGTGACAGAGCTTGTGATTATCAGCCAAATAATTATCATCTAGGGATAATTAGCCCCATCAGCTTCCCCTGAGCATGGGGGGAGGGTGGAAGGAAGAGGGGGCACCTTGGGGAGCAGCCCCCGCTTGAGGAGGGACCCACAGTGGGAAGGCTGGAAAGACAGATGGTGGGGCATCAGGAAAGGGCAGGAGTCAAGGTCTGGCTGCCCAAGCTTGAGTGCCCTGCTCAGATACCTTCAGCCCCTCTGTCAGGGCACAGCCTTGGAGAGAAGGGGTGAGGGGTGCTGAGTCAGGAGGTGGGGACACCGGCCTGGGACACCTGTGTTCTCGGGGCTCAGCTTTTCTGGGAGGTTGGTCCATATGATGATGTTGCTCAGACAGCACCTGCCGGGAGCTGGTCATCGCTCCCAGGATTGAATGAGGAGACCCCTTCCTTCCCATCACAGCCCGAGGGTGTGGAGACTGTCAAGGTCCCTGCAGAGAAGTGGCGGTCATGTAAAGTCCTTGTTCAGAGGAACCTAGGAGTCTTTTCCAGCCCCACCGGCACCAGGACCCCAGCTGCAGGCAGGGGGAGCAAGAATGGTCAGGGTCAGACCCCGAGCACATGGATATCAGCTGTGTGTGTGGAAGATGCCATCACCCCACTCAGCGGGCAGCCGCTCTGAGGTCAGAGCAGGGTGCTTTGCCCAGGGAATTGCCACAGGATGTCCCCATCAGGATCCCCTACAGGAAGCCTACAGGGTACCCCTACGGAAAACCCATACAGAACACCCCTAAAAGACGCCCTTACAGAACACCCCTACAAGACACCCCTACAGAACATCCCTAAAAGACACCCCTACAGAACATCCCTAAAAGACATTCCTACACAACACCCGCTAAAGTACACATTTACAGGACACCCCTACAGGACACCCCTACAGGACTCACCTACAGGACACCCTTACAGGACACCCCTACAGGACACCCTTACAGGACACCCCTACAGGACACTCCCTACAGAACACCCTTACAGGACAGCCCTACAGGTCACCCCTACAGGACAGCCCTACAGGACACTCCTACAGGACACCCTTACAGGACAGCCCTACAGGTCACCCCTACAGGACAGCCCTACAGGACACCCCTACAGGACACTCCCTACAGGACACCCTTACAGGACAGCCCTACAGGACACCCTTACAAGACACCCCTACAGGACACTCCCTAAAGGACACCCTTACCGGACAGCCCTACAGGACACCCTTACAGGACAGCCCTACAGGACACCCCTACAGGACTCACCTACAGGACACTCCCTACAGGGCACCTTTCTCACTGCCTCCACCCCTAAGTCCTACCACAAAAGGCTCAAATATGCCTTTCCGGGCAGCACAGCCTCCACATCAGGATGTGGTATTTCTGGCTTCTCCACCCACTGTCACCCCCTGTCACAGCTCCTGGGGCCTCACACCCTGAACAATCTGGCTTTCCCTCTTTCCTGCTGCACCTTCTTCTCAAATGTCTCTCCTCAGAATACAAATAGAAATCCATCCATCCGTGTACCTATGGGGCCACCCACTTCAGGAAGCCTTCCCAAATCTCCCTGCCTTCTATCAAAACTGCATTCCCTCCTGGCCAGGTGTCTCCCCAGGGCATCCGTTGTACCTTGCCCTTCTTCCACTCAGGGCCATGTGATGTGATGGCACTTCTGTCAGCCCTGCCCATGGAGCCCATCGACCCAGTCCCTAATATTGTTGGAAGCTGGGGCAACCACATAGCACATAGATTCCAGCCAGGAACACCGCCCACCCACATTCCTCCCACTTGCAGCTTGGTCCAGGGTCTGGCTGCAGATCCCCACGTGCCTGGGTGTGGGCATCACCAGCAGACTTCAGGCAGATAGCCCTCTCAACAGCCCTCACGCACCTACTGTATGTGAAGTCCTCAGAGCCACACCTGCCCTGGGTAAGGCAACGCCGTTGCCTCTGGCTTCCCCGCCTGGAGCTTCCTGCAGTCCTTCACCCCAGTAAAGAAGGGTGGGGCAGGGGACAACGTTTTCTACATTTCATCATTTAATCCTCCAAAAGGCCATAGCATGGGCTGTTATTACTCCCATCCGGTAGGTGAGGACATTGATTCAGACAGAAGATGGGGACAGTAAGAAGTATAACACAGGTCATCTCTGAAGTCATCCCTCCTTGTATGCATCATGCTGCCTCATCCCTTCTTCTGTTAACCATTTGCCACTCTACCCATGCATCCTTCCATCCACCCACTCACCCATCCATCCATCCACCCACCCAACCATCCATCCATCCATCTACCCAACCATCCATCCATCCATCTATCCATCCATCCATCCTTCCTTCCTTCCATCCATCCATCCATCCATCCACCCACCCAACCATCCATCCATCCACCCATCCACCCACCCAACCATCCATCCATCCATCCATTCATCTATCCATCCATCCATCCTTCCCTCCCTCCCTCCCTCCATCCATCCATTCACCAACCCACATACCCAACCATCCACCCACCTACCCAAACATCCATCCATCCATCCATCCATCCGTCCATCCATCCATCCATCCAACCAACCAACCCACCTACCCAACCATCCAGCCACCCATCCACCCACCCAACCATCCATCCATCCATCCGTCCATCCATCCATCCATCCACCCATCCATCCACCTACCCATCCATCCATCCATCCATCCATCCATCCATCATCCATCCAACCAACCCACCTACCCAACCATCCAGCCACCCATCCACTCACCCAACCATCCATCCGTCCATCCATCCATCCACCCATCCACTCACCCAACCATCCATCCGTCCATCCATCCATCCACCCATCCATCCACCCATCATCCATCCATCCATCCATCCATCCATCCATCCTTCCATCATCCACCCATCCACCCAACCATCCATCCATCCATCCATCCTTCCATCCTTCCATCCATCCACCCTTAAATCCACCTACCTATCCACCCATCCAGCCATCCAGCCATCCATCCATTCACCCACTGACCCATCCACCCACCCAGCCAGCCTCCCATCCATCCATCCATCCACTCTTCCATCCACTCACCCACCAATCCACCCTTCCTTCACCCACCCACTCATTCACCCTTCCATCTATCCACCCATGCATTCACCCACCATCCATTATTCCACCCACCCACCTACCTATCCACCCATCTGCTCACCCATCCATTCACCCACCCTCTCATTCACCCTTCTACCCACCCATTCACCCTTCCATCCACCCGCCCATTCATCCACCCATCCACCTACCCATTCACTCATCTATCCACCCTTCCATCCACTCATCCACCCATCCATCTACCCATTCATTCATTCATCCACCCATCCATCCACCAATCTGCCTACCCACTTATCTATCCACCTTTCCATCCACTCATCCACCCATCCATCTACTAATTCATTCATTCATCCACCCATTCACCTACCCATTTAACTCATCTATCCACACTTCCATCCACTCATCCAGCCATCCATCTACCCATTCATTCATTCATTCATTCATCCATCCATCCATCTATCCACCTACCCTCTTACTCAACTATCCAGTCTTCCATCCACTCATCCACCCATCCATCTACCCATTCATTCATTCATCCATCCATCCATCTATCCACCTATCCATCCATCCACCCATTAATCCATCTACTATACCTATTTATACAAACATCCACCCTTCCACCCCCCCATCCACAATTCCCCCAGCCATCCCCTCTTCTATCCACCCATCCATCTATCCATACTTCTACCATCCACCCACTCCTTCATCCGTCTGTCTTGTCTTCTGGTTTAGCTGATGTGGTTCCACTACATTCTGCAGTGTCCCAGTCCTCTTCCCAGTGACAGCTTCAGAGGGAAGGGAGGCAGATGTGTACATGAGTTTATAGGTGCTAGGGAAGCCGTGGGAAGAAAAGGGGCTGGGAAGACTCTTCATGAGACCTGGGGCAGCCTACACCCATCCCTCACGCTGACAGCCTGACATTCACACACACAGGACAAGAAAAGACAGAATGGTCACCACCACAAAGTCCCTAGCCCTTTGGCCCATCCCAAGGGATCGGGTGCTCCCCTGCAGGGAGGACAGAGGAGGCTCAGGGGCCAAAACTGGGTGGGCCAGGAGCCTGGTGCTCGGCCCCAGCCCCAGGCGCAGACTGACTGGCCTGTGCTTCCTCCCCTAGCCCAGGCCCTGCACTGCCACGTGTGCTGCGGCCACGAGCACTGTGAGTCTCTGGTGGAGTGCGCCCCGACTGACAAGTACTGTGTGATCACACGGGCCAGTGAGTACCCGGGCCAGGCCCACCCACCAGCCCTGCCCCACCGGGCACCTCCCCCTTGGGCGCCCCTGCCCTGCCCTGGTCCAGCCCCTGGGACACCACTGCCCTCCCAAAAGGATCCTGCAGCGTCCACGCCCTGCAGGCTGTCGGTGGCCACAGCTAATGCATCTACATTCATCACTGTGTCTTTTCGAGGGTGTTTGTTAGAGAGGGTCTCTCCTGCGGCTCCCCAGCAGTATTGTCAGAGCAGGGCCAAGAAGGGGCTTTACAGGTTAAAGCAGAGGGTGCCCGTTTAAAACAGCAGGGCAGGAGAGAGCAGTTGGTGTGTATGCCAAAGCCTGGAGGACGCACTGCTCCTGGGAGGTCCCCCCTGGGCCTCTTAGCCAGCCTCTGCCCTGGGTGCCTCTAGCTGAGCCTGGAGCTTGCCCTCCTGACAACACACCCTTTCTTTCCTCTGGCCTCCTGTGGACCCTTCTTCAAGTCTGGTTCTTCCAAGCTGCAGGCTGAGCGGGGTCCCAGAGCTCACATGTAGGGCAGTGGCAGTGACAGGCAGGGTCAGCATTCACAGGCTGGAGGACCTGGGGGTCGTGTCTTTATCCTGAGGACCAGGGGAGGGTGAGAGGTGAGGAGGCCCTGTGCAGAGGCAGTGGAAACCCTGAGAGTGTGAAGCTGGGAAGGCAGTGGGGTGGGGGAACCCTGAGAGTGTGAAGATGGGAAAGGCTGTGGGGTGGGGGAACCCTGAGAGTGTGAAGCTGGGAAAGGCTGTGGGGTGGGGGGAACCCTGAGAGTGTGAAGCTGGGAAGGGCAGTGGGGTGGGGGGAACCCTGAGAGTGTGAAGCTGGGAAGGCCAGTCGGGCCAGCTGAGGGGGACCCTGAACTGAAGAAGTTCCTTCCCCTGGGAAGGATAGAGGCCGGGGAGATGGTGGAGGGGCGGACTGATGGGGTCAGACCCAAGACAGCCACATATGACCTGGAAGATACTGGAGGCATCGTCCCTGAACCTTGGGGTCCATGTCTGGGAAGGGGATGAGGGATCTCCCTGCTGGCAGTCTCTGTAGCCATCTGGATCATGGCTGTGGGGTCTCTAGCCAATAAATGCCGGCTGTGTGGTTCTTGTTCGGCTCCCCCAGGCTCCCTGTTCTGTGCCGGGCAGGGCTGTTAGGCAGCCTCCCTGTGTGGCCCTGGGGACACAGCCTCCCTGTGTGGCCCTGGGGACCCATCCTCCGGACTAGTTTCCCACAGATCCCAGTCACGACAAAGTCGTGCGAGGAAGTGGGAGCCCGGGCCCCACGCTCTGCCGTGGCTTCACTCTGCCTGGAGTCGGGCGCCGTCTCTCTCCAAACCATCTGGCCAGTGACCGGTGGCTCAGCCCGCCCCAGGTCTCCCTGGGGGAGAGGGAGCTGACGCTGCCTCTGCTCCATTTTACCCATAAAGACGAAGCCCCTCACTTGAGAACGGAGTGTAGGTTCAGTGGCTGTGGGACTTAATGAAAGAACTGAATGCTGGGAAGAGGTCCAGGGTCCCTCGGTGGATCCCTGCGCTCCGATGCTCTCTTCAGTCCAGGAGCAGCTTCCTTTCATCCACACCTGGCAGCGGCTCTGACACTGCTTTGCCAGGGCCAGGAAAGGGCTGGATGGAACGCGCGAAACCCTGCCACCAGCTACACGCAGCTCTGACTACTGCGTGTTTGGCACTGGCCGTGCAGCCCCACTGCTCACAGCGCTAGTCGGGAATTCACTCCTTTATCCCATAACCACGGCAGATGAGGAAGTGGAGACGCAGACCCAGCCAGCCTCTCCAGAGAGCAGCCTCCGCCCCCACGCCACTGTTTCTGGCCCAGCTTTCAACAAGAAGCCTGTTGTTGAACAGGGTCAGGGTGACAGCTTCCAGAATGTTCTAAGCAGTGCGGGTTCGGAGAGCATCGCCCCTTTACCCAAGGCTGCAGGGCTCTAAGTGGCCCCCACAGAGGGGGCGCAGAAGCCAGGGAGTCTCACACCAACAGCAGTGCTGCCTGAGACGGAGAGTGTGCTCCCCCTCACCCGCTCCCCAGGACCTCCAGAGACCCTGCCCGCTCCCCCTCACCTGCTCCCCAGGACCCCTGCAGACCCGGCCCCCTCCTCCTCACCTGCTTCCCAAGGCTCCCGAAGACCCTGCCTCCCTTTCCCTCTGGGACATGAGGTTTTCCATGCAGCTGAGCAGCCTGCCCCATCCTCATCCCCCACCATTTCCCGACTTGGACCAGAGTGGGACCTGGGCTCCCTGAAATTCTGGAATGAGACACTGGGGAGGGAGGAGCCACCCAGTTGCCCCAGATGTCAAGGAGGAGCCTGGTCTGAGGGGAGACAGGTCCCCTTAGGCCAGAGGAAGGACCTCGCCCACAGCAGAAGGCTCTCTCAAACCCGCTCCTCCAAGCTGCCACCCCAAGCCCCACGGGCAGGGGCCTCCCCAGGGCCTCCCAGTGCAGGCCGTGCCCGTGGTGCCGATGGGTCCCAGGCTTCGGGCTCCCCGGGACAGGGCATGGCCCATGACGCAGGGCATCCACAGAGCTCCTCCTCTCTCCACAGCCAGCCCTGGCGGCATCCTGGTCATGAAGTCCTGCTCCCCGACGTGCCCCAACAGCACCGTGTCCTCCGATGGCCGCGCCCTCTCAGTGTCCTGCTGCCAGGGCAGCCAGTGCAACCGAAGCTCAGCCTCGGGCCTGGGGGGCAGCCCCAGGGCCCTGTGGGCCAGCACCGCAGCCAGCCTGCTGTGGGCCCTGCTCCGGGTGCCCTGCTAAGGCCCTGGCCTGGAGTTCTCTGCATGGCCCCTGCAGCCTTGTCAGCTCCCACACACCCCACCCGAGGCAACAGGGTCCCCGTCTCATCGGCCACGCCCCTCCCTCCCTTGCCCAGACCACACCTAGCCCTTCCCTGGCCTTGGGGAGAGATAAAGGATCCCACCAGGGCTCTGGCCCTGGTGAGGGAGCTCCACCCCTGCCTCAGGGAATCGCCGGTGGGTGCCCCAAAGGAGCTGCCCGCTCCAAGACCCACACCTGCAGGAGCCCCTCAGCCCTTTGCTGGGGTCCTGGGAACCCTGGCCAGCCACGAGTGGGAAGAGCCCCCCAGTTCTCTCCAGCACCCTCTATCACAATTTCAGAGGCTAGGGGCTGAGGGGCTGGAGCTGGGGATTTCTCCTCCTCTCCCATGCCTAGCCTGACAGAGCTCCATGCATGTCACACCCCTCGGCCTCCTCTTCGGCCCACGGTGGCCCTGGAAGAAAGGACACGGCTCAGGGGTTTGGGCTTGTGTCCCTCCGACTCTCTCCTCTCCACCAGCTGCCCAGATCCCCCATCCCTCCTTCCCTCCCTCCCTCCTTCCCTCCCTCCCTCCATCCATCACAAACCTGCCCAGGGTGTCCTTGCAGCAGGTACCCTGAAGAGGGACCTGTCTCCAGGACTCTCACTGGGGGCTCAGTCTGCTGGTCAGTGTCCCCACCGCAGGGACCCTTCTCAGCCCCATCCAGGTGAACACTGGCCTTTTAAATGGTCCCCTGGCTGTCCACTGTGGGGAGGGGAGTCACCTTGGGGCTCAGTGTCAGGCACTGGAATTGGGGGTGTCCATTCTCCCTGGGCATGGGGGGCTCATCCTGGCCCTCCAGGCAGCGACCCCTGCAGTGCCCCCCCAGAATAAAGCTGCCAGTTCTGTCTGTTCTCACTCTCAGAGTGCCTGGTCCAGGGCATGTCGTAGCCAGCTGCGCCTGGGAAACGGGAAGGCCGGCAGGGGGCGCTTTACAGAGGGGAGGGTAGAATTTTTGGTGCTCAGGCCCCGGTGTGGGAGAAATGCTTCCGGTTTGTTACCTGGGAATCCTGAGTCCACCCTGAGCCCCACTCCACCATAAAGGCAGAAACACATATGCAGTCAGTCTCGAGTCGGGGGTTGCCTGGGGTCCTCTGGGGAGCCCTTCTGAGCCTCGGTGTCCCTTGTCTATGCAACCCCACCAGAGGCCCGGATCCTGCACACTTGGCCCTCAGCCCTGCAGGGCGCCCCACACACCCCCAGTCCTCTGTCTCCGGTGGGGGCACAGGACTCTTCTGCCACCCTGGACAGGCTTCCCAAGGTCACGTCTCCTCCCAGGGCTGTTCCAGGGTGGCAAGGCCAGAGCCACACCCTGCCCAGCATGTGGCTATGGGCACAGGGACCTTCCTCAGGAAGCCCCCAGGTCGTGGAACCCACGGTGCTCTCAGGGTTTCTCTGTTCCCTTAGCGTGAGGGCCCTTCCCTGGCCCAGGGGCCTCCTCTCTCCAGGTCTGGAGTCCTCGCCCCGATGTTCTGCCTTTTCAAGCTTGGATGCCAGGAAGAGATGTCTTTTCCCTTCCCCGACTTCTTTATCCCTCACCTCCCTTCCCAGGTGATGGGCACAAGTTGCCAGGCCCAGTGAGTGGCAGAGGCCTTCTGCCTGGCAGAGCCGGCTGCCATGGCCCAGGTGCCTGAGCCGGCTGGGAGCCTCCCTCCATGGCTGTGGGAATCTGAGCGGGCAGGTGTGCAGGCCTGATGCCTGGCAGGTGCGGCCCTCGGCCTCCACCCTCTGCACCTGCCAGGCCTCCAGGCAGTGAGCTTGGTGGGATGTTCCCCCAGCTGCCCTGGCCCAGGGCTGCCTCCTGCCGCTGGACTCTTACTCCAGAGAGAAGGCGCCCTCGGCCCTCGGCCTGCCCAGAGCTTCCTCTCAGCCTCTGGGGCTGCTGCCCCATCTGAGTGCCCCAAACACCCTGATGGCCCCCACCCAACCTGCCACTGGTCTCCTGAGCTGGTGCCGGAGAAGCGCTGCTGCAGGCACAGGGCCCCAAACACCCAGCAGCAGGCAGCCGGGTCTGCGGAGAAGCTCCTTTCTCCTTGCCGGGCTTCTCCCCGATCATCGAAACTTGAGATGCCTGGAGGCCAACAGAGGGCCGAGAGGGTTGAGGGGGGGCCGAGCGAACCCCAGCAGCCAGGCTGTCAGGGTTCCCTCGGGCTCCCCGGCACAGCCTCCCACAGGGCCCCGTCTGCTGGGCTTCAGGGATGTGGGGAGGCTGGTGTGGGGTCAGGTGCTCTCAGCCATCCTGAGAGCAAAGCTGGAGTTTTCTTTTCCCAAGGAAGGTAGGAATAATCCAGACTCCCGCCTGAGGAACCTTCCCAGGAAGCCTGACTCAGGCTCACCCCTCAGGGCAGGCCCCACCCTTGCAAGTCCCAACAGAACCTGCATCTGATGCCACCCAGCAGCTCACAGCCTCTGCCTGCAGGAGCTTCTGTGTGCAGGAGCCGAGGCATGGAAAGGAGCTGTTTCCACACAAAGCTGTCCATAGCCCCTCGCCACAGGGGAAGAGCTGGGGCACTGAGGGCTGTGGGCCCCCAGCCTCATTCCTGGGTTGGCAAGTGCTCAGCGGGTCGCCTGGGCATTCCTGCTCCCCCGCCATTCAGTCACCAGCTCTGGAGGGCACCTCCTTCACACCACGTATCATGGTTCTCCGATGCCACTGTGACAGACCGTCCCTGCCCTCGAGGCAGGTGAGACTGGGCACACCAGGCAAAGTGACGAGCTCACATGGGCCGCAGCAACTGGCTGAGGCGAGAGGGAGGCAGGAGGGCAGGAGGGACAGGCTCAGGGGTGGGGCTGGGACCCTCTGGAAGGCACCAGTGTCTCCAACAATGGGGACAACGTGCAAAGGCCTGGAGGTAGGAAAGGGCTTGATGGCCAAGAGGAGACCGGGGGACACAGGGAGGGAAGGGGGTGCCTGGCTCCTGGGATTGGCAGAGCGCACAGCCAGCCCAGTCAGGGCCCAGGAGCAGGATGGGGAGGCTGAGAGTGCCGGGAGCACCAAGGGGTCACCAGGGAGGGACTGCATCCAATCCAAGTGCAGGGTAAGGAGTGGGGACCGATGGGCACAGGGGCGGGGGAGGCAGGCACAGCCCCCAGCCGGGAGGAGGCAGGGCAGACTGCAGCCAGCGGAAGGCAGAGGGAGGGTGGAGATGCAGGCTCTGGGGGCCTTGCATGGCTGCTGAGGGTTTGAGGAGAAGCAGTTTGGAGGAGAGGTGGGGCAGACTGGGTTGGAAGGAGTTTTCCCTGAAATGCCCGAGGGAGGCGGGGATCAGGGAGGAGAGGCCACCAGGCTCTGCATAGCTTAGGCTGAGATGTGTGGGCAGTGGAACCAGGGCCAGCCCTGTGGTTAGACCTGCTGTCAGCAGGGCCAGCTCCGGAGTGAAGGTGGGTGGGGCTTTCTCACGTCTCTTCGAGCCGACCTGGCTCCTGGAGACCTGGGCTGGTGGTCAGCGCTTCTCCTCTGTTCTGGGCACAGCTGTGTGGGCTCCGGGGCACCTGGGCCTCCATGTTCGTTCCAGCCAGTATGTCCTGCTCCCCAAGGACCTGCCGCTTCCCTTCTTGGTCCCTTAAGCCCCTAGGATCCTAGTGAGTTCCCTGGCATGTGCCTCTCCTCCCTTCCCGGAGGTCTGATCTGGTCCCAGTGAGGACTGCAGCAACATGCGTATCTCCTGCAAGGACAGCCCGCCCCAGGCCCCTGCCCAAGACCCAGCATCCATGTGGGGTCCTCAGGGCCTCCGGGCTCAGCAGGGAGCAGCCATGCTGGGCCATTCCGGCCTCAAAGCTAGCTGCCACCTGATCCCAGGAGGAGCAGAAGCAAGCCTCCTCCACCCAGGTCATGTGGAGACAGCTCACGCACCCTGCGGAGGTGCTGGTGCCAGCGGCAGACCCACAGCAGGGCATGCAGTGCATGGAAGACACTTCTTTCCTTCTTAGGGCCAGGACCAATGATATCTAAGATCAGTGATGTCCCCCAAAGTCACCTCTGGCCCCCCAGGTGATCCTCTAATCTGTAAAAACATGTGTCTACAGGCTGGGTGTTGCCATCTCCAGAGCTGCCACTGACCCACTGCAGACCTGAAGGCCTCAGAACCCTTGCCAGGGTGGACTCCGCGGCCTGTGAGAGTTACTGTTTTGTCAGGCGCAGGTGTGGATGAATAGAAAAGGAAGCGCAGGGAGAGAGGCAGAGAGATGGCATTGTAAAAACTCCGGGAGGACGCAAGTGGTATAAGGGCAGTCCTCACTGCTGGGAACACTGAGCTGGGGACATTGCCCAAGAAGCGCTGAAGGCCAGTCAAGGTCCTGCTAGGACTTCCCTCGGAGCAAGTCTGCACTGACTCATGGTGGAGAGTCCCTTGGTGGGACAGGAACTCCCTCAGGGCAAAGGGGGACCACAGGCAGAGTAAGAAGAAGGATGCCCGTCCTGAGGACAGGAGCGCAGGAGTGAAGCAGCCACTTAGCAGGAGACCCTCTGGAAGGACGAGCTCAGAATCCTGGGGATTTTCCTTATGGCTAAGGGAAAGGTCACATTGTGCCATCAGCACTGAATTCGTCCCGTGTCTCCCTGGGTGGTCAAAGGTCTGACCCACTTGCCCAGAGGGGGCAGGATGGATAGATGGCAGAATGGATGGATGGATGGATGGATGGTTGGATGGAGCATGGATGGAAGAGTGGGTGAATGGACGGATGGAGAATGAATGCATGAGGGGATGGATCGATGGTGAATGATGGCGGGCTGCATGATGGATGGATACATAGATGGATGGAGGATGGATGGGTGAGTGGGTGGGTGGATGGATGCAGGGTGGATGAATGGAAGATGTAGGATGGATGGAGGCTGGATGAATGGAAGATGTAGGATGGATGGAGGCTGGATGAATGGAAGATGTAGGATGGATGGATGGAGGCTGGATGAATGGAAGATGTAGGATGGATGGAGGCTGGATGAATGGAAGATGTAGGATGGATGGAGGCTGGATGAATGGAAGATGTAGGATGGATGGATGGAGGCTGGATGAATGGAAGATGTAGGATGGATGAAGG
>CM052663.1:88260643-88281667 GCA_028533165.1 Leontopithecus rosalia
TGTTTTCTGGTGACTGGAGCCAGGGTGTGGGGACCTGAGGACGGTTTGCATTTGGTGGGGTGCTTACGGGTGGTTGGCTTTTGGACCGTGTAGGCTGTGGCCTTGTCCGTTTACGTTTGTAACACCTGAGTCAAGTCCTTCCAACTGCTGGAGGGGCCGTGGTGGGCACCACAAGGCTGAGTGGGGAATTCACCGGGGGCGGAGCTGAAGGGGAAGCCAGAGGCAGCCGCCAGTGCAGTTGGGAAAAGAAGCTTCCAGCCCGGGACACAGGAGTGGGCAGCAAGGGGGCGCGAGACCCAGGCTGGGGACTGTGGGGAGCCAGACGAGGTGCTGGGAGGGTTTTAGCAGGGAAGGGCCGGGATCTGCCTGTTATTGTTCATTTACTGTAAGCAGTTCCCCACTCCCCATTCTTCTTCGGGACTGTCAGAGGCCTGAGCGCCTGTAGCAGCTGTGATGTGCAGTGTGTCCCCCTGGGCCTCCCGCGTCGTGTCAGAGCTGTCCTTGGGCAGAACATTCCAGCGGCTTCCCAGCATGTCCTTGGTGTGGTGGTGCAATCTCCCCGGGATGCCACCTCGTCCTCCTGCCGTCCCTGCCCGTGTGCACCCCTCCCATCAGCTGGGTCTGTTCTCATCTGTTTTGGGGGTTTCTGAGCCTATGGCCATGAGCCAGCATTGCCCATCCCTCCTCAGCCCACCCACAAGGAGGCTGGGGCTACAGTGGACCCCAGAAGGTCCCTCCTATCCAGAGGGAACTGTGGGTGCAGCTGAGGCGTGGAGGTGCCAGTGCTAGCACCCTTGTCTTGCTCTGGACTCTGTGGCTTCCCAGATGCCCTGACTTTGAGACCAGGATACCAGTCCCGGAACTTACTTCCTGCAGGCCTCAGTCATGTCACTGTGCTGACACAGTGATGAGGTGCAGGTCCCAAGCTTCCCTCCCCATCTCACCTCCAGGCCCTTCTCCCTTCTTGTAGGTCTGGCTGCTTGCCCCTGGAGTCTGCCTCCTGGGGACAAAATGGTTGACAAGGCTGACCTGGGACATTTCCTCTAACTCAGCTGGAGGGTGAGGGCCCAGTGAAGCCCCAGAGGCAGCAGAGAGGGCACCCTGGCAGTCCAGGAGCCCCCACTCTGATGTTCTTCCCCAGTGAGGAGTTGCCAGAGCCACCTGGAGAAGATCCTGGGGCTGTGTTCACAGGACAAGGCCAGGGCAAGCTGTCCTCGAATAGACTAGACACCCACAAGTTGCACTGTGGAGGAAGAGGAGCTCCTTCTCTGGGGAAGACCAGGCCCTCACTTTCAGGGACTCCTGTGAACCAGGCTGGGCCAGCCCTCAGGCCTACAGCAAAACTGTCCACCTTCTCTGGGTCTGCGGGTCCTTCTCATTTCTGCCCCCAAACCTGGTGTCCACGCTGTGATATTTTGAAGCGTTCTCAGATTCCTCTCCCAGCTCTGAGAAGGAACTCAAACTTCAGCCCTGACCCAGCATCCTCCCATCTACCTGCCCCAGGCTGAGTTCCAGTAGCCCCGGGCCAGAAGCCTGAGCACCCAGCAGCCTTTGGAGCAGCTATGCCATCCACCTGCAGCTGAGTCTCCTGACCCAAGCCAGGAGGACCGGGAGTGTTAGGGCCACTACACAAAGCAGGAGCCCCTCCTCTGTAGCCTTGGACATAACATCTCCTTTTGTGCAGTGATTTTACTCCTAGGGCCATGGTATTAGTGACAGTGGTATCAGCAATGCAAACAAAAATGGGTGGGCGTGGTGGCTCACACCTGTAATCCCAGCAATTTGGGAGGCCAAAGCAGGAAGATCACTTGAATCCAAGATTTCCATACCAGGCTGGGCAAAAAAACGAGGCCCTATCTCTACAAAAAATTTAAAATTAGCCAGACATCTCTAATTTTGGTGGCACCTCTAGTCCAAGCTACTCAGGAGGCTGAGGCAGGAGGATCACTTGAGCCCAGGAATTTGAGGCTGCAGTGAGCTGTGATGGCCACTGGATGCCAGCCTGGGTGACAGAATGAGACCCTGTCTCAAATCAAAAACAAATACAAAGAAGAAAAAGGAAAGAAATAGAAAATGGAGGAAACAGCAACCAAAATGCCTGTTCCCAGGAGAATGTTTTTGCCCATGTGGTCCATGCACACACGAGGTGAGTTTTCACCGCCGTGGAAATGAATTCTTTCAGAGTCACAGGAAGATGACAGTGATCAACAGTGCAGAGACTCACAGTGCAGCCTTGACTGCGAACAGTGAATGTCGGGAGATTGCATCCCATGTGGTTCACGTTCATTAAGTGAACCGCTTACAAAGGAAGCAAAGGCCAGAAAGAGAGTAAGATTGGGTGCAGGTGCCTGTCCTGGGGAAGTGGGGAGGCTGGTCTCTGTGAACACGGAGGTAGTGGGACTTACTGCCTGTATGGCAGGGCTTGGGTTGGGTGGAGTGTTTGTGATGTCACAAAGATAGGGTCTTTGTGCAGAAGGTGGGAGTCCTCCCCTGGTGCCTTGCATCATTGTCCCAGTTCCATTTCCTCTGCCCTGTCAAATTCCCGGGCCTTCTCAGACCCCGCTCCACATGAGCTCCCTTCAAAGATCCTTAGTAAAATACCAGCACACTGAGTCCAGCAATATATAAACAGAAGCATATACCACAGACAAGTGGGATTTATCTCAGGAAGATAAGGTTGGTTTAACATCCAAAATTAATGATTGTAATAAACCATATCAGTAGAATAAAACAACAAAAATCACATTCTCATCTCAACAGATGCAGAAAGTGCATCTTACAAAACCTACCACCAATTTCATTTTAAAAAACTAAACAAACTACAAACAGAAAGGAGCTTCTTCAACTTCATAAAATATATTTATGGAAACCTCACAGCTAACCTCCCACTGAATTGTAAAAGCTAGCTGCTTTCCTCCTAGGTTAGATTAGGAGCAAGGGCGTCTTCTCACCACTACTATTCAACACTGTATTAGAGGTTCGAGCCAGAACAAGTCGGCAATACAAATAAACAGAAGCCAGCCAGAGGGGAAAAGAAAAGGTAAAACTCTCTTTTCAAACTTCACATGATCTTTTACCTAGAATATCCTAAGGAGCCCAATAAAAACAGTATTATTTCTAACAAAAGTAGTTCAACAAGATTTCAGGGTACAAGATCAATATGTAAAAATCATTTGTATTTTCTCTACTTGTAATGAAGAATTAAAAAATGAAATTAAGAAAATAATTTCATTTTCATTTGCGCCAAAAGGAATAGAACACTTAGGAATACATTTAACAAAAGAAGTTCAACACTTATGTTCTGAAAACTACACAACACTATTGAAGGAAGTTAGAGATCTAAATAACTGAAAAAGCATCCCATCCATGTTCACGAGTCAGAAGACATGAAGTTGCTGAGATGACAGTACCCCTCAAATTGATCTGCAGATTCAAAATAATCCCTATGACAGCTCCAAAGAATCCCCAAAGAATCTTTTCTTTGTAGACATTGATAAGCTGATTCTAAAATTCACATGGAATTGCAAGAGCTCTGCAACGCCAAAATAGTTTTGAAAAAGAATAAAGTAGAAAGACTCACATTTCCCAATTTTAAAATTTACTACAAAGTGGCAATAATCAAGACTGTGAAATATTAGCACAAGGACAGATATCTAGATCAATAGAACAGAATTGTGAGTCCAGAAATAAAACCATACCTCTATTGTCACCTGACTTTTTTACAAACGTGCCAAGACCATCCACTGGGGACAGAATAGTCTTTCCAACAAATGGTAATGAAACCTTATATGGAAAAGAATGAAGTTGGGCCCTTACCTCAGACAATATATGAAAATTAATTTGAAATTGATCAAAGATCTAATTGAGGGACTGTGTTAACTTCTCTTCCCAGATCTTACTTCTCTTCCGAAGTCCACAAGGGGCATGATTTCAAAGGCAGGAACTTCCCAGCACCATACCTCCATCCACCATCCCCATCTGGGAGCCTAGAGTTCTTTGTCTAACTTTTGCATGCGTGGGAAAGGTGAGCTCCCTTTGTTTAGTAAACCCGTGAAAAGCAATGGGAGGACTGTGGGCGGGGCAACCAATCCAGCATCAGAGTCAAAAATCAATCACTCCAGAGGAAGTTTGGAAGAACTCTTCTCACTGGACAAGGACTTGAATTGGGCAGGAGTAACTCCTAGATTAAAAGTCTCCCTGCCCCATACCTGTGCGGACTCCATCTCTGGATCCCTTCCCATGACAATGTGGGAGTTCCCCCTCTCTTTCTCTCCCTACTTCTCTCTCTCTGTGCCTAATAAATCGCTTTACTGCAAGACTCTTTGAGTCTGATATTTACTTGAATGAGCCCACTGCACCTCCAGGGCCTCTTCCCCCATTCCTGGGGCAGTGGGGGCAAGAACCTAAAACACCCAGTTACATAATCATAATAGCAAAAGTATAACAGTCTTAGAAGGAAACATAGAGGTAATCCTTAGCAACCTTGGGTTGGCAAAGATCATGGCACCAATAATATGAACAACAAAAGAAAAGATAGAGTTTGGACTTCACCAAAATTGAAAACATCTGTGCCTCAAAGGACACTCTCAAAAGTTATAGGACGACTCACAGAATGGGAGACAGTATTTGCTAATCATTTATCTGCTCAGGGACTTGTATCATGAATATATAAAGTGCTCTTATAACCAAGGAAGACAAACAAATGGCCAAAAGACACATGCAAAGATACTCAATATTGCTAGCCACGTGGGAAATGCAAATCAAACCCGCAGTGAGGTGGTACATCACATCTACCAGAAAGACTAAAATCCAAAACATGAGACAATAACCAGTGCTAGAACCCTCGAGCTTGGCTGCTGGGACTGTAAAACGGGGCAGCCACTCTGGAAGGCTGTCTCCTAGTCTCTTAACTACATAGAGAGTTACCACAGAACCCAACAATTGCACGACTAGAAATATACCTAAGAGAATACACGTCCAAGTTTCCAAGACGGCAGTGTACAAGCAAGTTGGCTTCCCTCCCACCTCAAAGAAAACCAAAATCAAACATACAGCAATATCCCAGAACTCAAATATGAGGATGAGATAGTTCCTAGGCCACAGGAAAGCAGAAAAACTCAGAGCAGATGGTAAGACAACGGGATTGATAACCACAATTCCCCTCTCCCCAATCTGCTCGGCATGGAATGTGCACAACACTTTCCTCCAACTCATAGTTTCTACACTGGAGAAAGCGACATGGAGGCAGACAACCAGCTTCCCTCCCATTTTGGGTTTCCTGGCAGGAGACCTGCCCCACCTCAACCCAGGGGAAACATCAGGAGTGCCTGAAGGGAAAAATATTTCTGAGGAAAGTCAGAGACAAAAGGGGAAATGGGACTACCATCCTTATAATTGAAAACTCTGCTGTGTAACTCAGCCAAAGGAGACAGCAAATCAGGGTGACTGACTGTTCACAGTGCCATGCTGGAGGAAGTAAGTTCCACAGGACCCAGGCATGCAGCCCTGGCCAGCCTTCCCACACTACCAGGATATCACCTTGGAGCCTCCCTCTTTGGGACTGGCAGCACTTTACTGTTAACTAGAACCAAGGCAAAGTTGGGCTTATGTTTCCATATAGTGCAGAAAAGGAGGCAGCAACCTAGCAGGAAAAAAAGAAACAGAAAAGAAACACATAAATCACAAAGATCTCTAAGCAAACATATTCAATAAAAACCAGGCTGGGTGTGGTGGCTTATACCTATGATTCCAGCACTTTAGTGGGTCGAGGTGGGAAGATAGCTTGAGCCCAGGAGTTTGGAACCAGCTTGGGCAACATGGCAAAACCTCATCTCTACAAAAAAAAATTAAAAATTAGCTGGGCATCGTGTCATATGCCAGTGGTCTAAACTACTCAGGAGACTGAGGTGGGGGATCACCCAAGCCTGGAAGGTAGAGTTGCAATGAGCCATGATCACCACTACACTCCAGCCTGGGTGACGGAGCGAGATCCTGTCTCAAAATAAATAAATACATATTTTAAAACCCCAAACAAACAAACATAAAGAAGTCAGACAGAGAAGTCTAAAACAAATACATAATTATTCTGTGCAAGGACATAGACATACAATCACAAGAAACAACAGCAAACAGGGAACCAAGACCTTCCCAAGCAAACACAGCACGGAACCAGTAATGGACCCTAAAGAGACAGCAATATGTGAATTCTCTGACCGAGCGTTCAAAATAAGGAAACTCAGTGGTCTTCAAGATAACAAAGAAAGGCAATTCAGAAATTTATCAGAAATATTTAATAAAGAGATTAAAATAATTAAAAAAATCAAACAGAAACCTTGGAACTGAGAGATATAGTTGCTGAACAGAAAAATTCATTATGGGCTCTCAACAGCAAAATGAATAAAGTAGAGGTAAGAATCAGTGAGCCTGAAGACAGGCTATTTGAAAGTACACAGACAAAGGAGAAAAAAGAGAGAAGAATGAAAATGAATGAAGAACCTATAAGATACAGAAAATTACCTCGAAAGGCTAAACGTAAGAATTACTGGTGTTCAAGAGGGAGTTAGCCAAGGGCTAGGGGTAGGAAGCTGACTCAAAAAATAATAACTGAAAACTTTTCAAAACTTGAGGAAAAGATAAATATTCAGGTAAAGGAAGGTTAGAAAACACGAAAGAGATCTGACGCAAATAAGACCACCCTGACACATAATGATAATCAAACTCTCAAAGGTCAAGGACAAAGAGAGGACCCTAAAAGTGGCAAGAAAAATAAGACATATTAAGGAGCTCCAGGTCATCTGGCAACAGAATTCTTACAAGAAACTCCACATGCCAGGAGTGAGTGGTATGACATTTTCAAAGTGTTGAACAGAAAAAAAAAAAATCCCCAACTGTCATCTAAGAATAATGTATCCAGCAAAACTGTACTTCAAATATGAAGGAGAAATAAAGTCTCTCCCAAACAAACAAAAGCTGAGAGAATTCACACCACCACAGCTGTCTTGTAAGAAATGCTAAAGGGAGCTCTTCAATCTGAAAGAAAAAAACACTCATGTACAAAACGAAAACACCTGAACTTTATGTATAAAACCCAGTGGTAAAATTAAGTACAGACAAACCAAAATATTGCAACGCTGTAATTGCAGTGTGCAACCCATGCATAACTTCAGTATGAAGTCCAAAGACAAAACTACCAAAATCAATGATAGCTACAGCAACCAATTCCTGAGCAAGGGAGAAAAAACCAAATATGAATAGAGACTCCACTACGAGTACTCAAGTACATGCAGGCAAACAAATGTTCATGAACATTTCCACTGAACAATAATTTTATTTATTTTTCTCTTACAACAAACCATAAATGGGCCACCTATAGGAGCAGTGGATAAGTGTCCCTGGCTTACACTGGAATAATGGAGAGCAACATTTTTCTGCGGAACAGGTGAAGATGGTCAGACCCTCCAAGGAGGGGTCCTCATGACAGTATACTGCTGCCTATGATAGAGGCAAAGCTCAGGAGTAGTTTTGACTCCCCCAACCGCACAGTTCCTTCTGGAAGCTCCTCTTCAATTATTACATCAGGTACTAAGTCCCTTTCAAGATTAGTAGGTCCTCCTGCATTGCAAGTCATGGTATTACAGCAACGAACCCAATAGAAGCTATTCACTTTGGTCAGTTTTCTTGGGGCTTCAGGAGGCTGTTCAGCTGGATATACGAACGTGCAGTTGTTTGTACAGTTCTTATAAACAAGCAGTTCACGAGGGTTTATGCCTAAAAAAGAAGCAGCAATGAAAATAATTGATTTCATTTTTCTGCTTGTAAATATTGAAGCACATACACCTCACATTCAACCATAACTAGCTCCATGTCCACATTCTACACTCCCAGCTGTGACAACACTGTCTAGAATACTTGACTGAGAGAGAATATCCAAGTCCACTAGTGGGTCTCATCACTCCAAGAATATCTTCTGGAGATAGTTTTCTACCTAAGCTGCCATCTTTAGGCCTCTGGCCCTTCCAAAATGATATTATGGTACCTTGTCATGTAGCTACACACAATGAAACGTCCTGTTCATTTTTTGTAGTAAAAATTCTAGGCTGGGCACAGTGGCTCATGCCTGTAATCCCAATACTTTGTGAGGCTGAGGTGAGTGGATCACAAGTTCAGGAGTTTGAGACTAGCCTGGCCAACATGGTGAAACCTTGTTTCTACTAAAAACATAAAAAATTAGTCGGGCATGGTGGCATGCACCTGTAGTCCCAGCTACCCGGGAGGCTGAGGCAGGAAAATCCCTTGAGCCCAGGAGGCAGAGGCTGCAGTGAGTACAATTATGACATTGCACTCCAGCCTGGGTGACAGAGCAAGACTGTGTCTCAAAAAGAAAGAAAGAAAGAAAAAAGAATTCTAGAGCTCTAGAAATTTAATGCAGACTAGAAATCATATTTCACTTATGGTCCAGAGATCACATGGACCTTTAACAGAGGTGCCAATGTTAGTGTGTCCTTATCCAAATTTTCTACAGTTGGCAAGATGCTTCTAGGGTAAAATCCTTCTTGGGACCCTCAGCCTGGTGTTTTAATCTCCTGGACCAACATATAAATGCTCTTGAGCCCTTGGTGCCAACCTCCTCCCCAGCACAGACTTGATGCAACATTCCAACTAGGGTTCCACAGCTAATGTGATTGATAACCATCACTAGAGGGCTTGTCCAGTGGCCTCGGCTGACCAATGCCACCTGACCAAAGCTCCATGTAACACCTCCTTCAAGAATCCCTAGGTTAAATACCTTGGCCCTTATCATTACTTCTGTTCCCCTTGAAGTCTATCCAGTGTTTACACAAATAGTTCATTCTGGAACTTACCATAATTGATTTAACCATTCATGGCTCTAGGTCTTGTCTCCTCTATAACACCAGAAAGAACTAACGAATATGAACCAGTCACTTGTTTTGTTATTTTCCATTTTAAAAGTTTATTGGAGTTCAGCAGTCTACAGAAATGTGCCTGACCGTAAGTCAACAACTTGATGGATTTTCAGAGTGCTGACAGCCAGTATTCAGCAAGCAGCTTCAGACACGGAGCTGCACGAGAACCCCAGGACTCTCCACTCTGTTCCTGCACGCAGACACTACCGTAAGGAGCTCAGGACAAAGACAGGAAATGCATGGGCTTCTAAACCTAAAGGCTAGTTCTGTTTGGTTGAAAGTATACATTACGTCTGCTTTTGTGTATGGCTTCTTTTGCTCTACTCTGTGTTTATGAAGTTGATCCCTATTGTTGAACACTGTTGTACACTGTTCATCCTCATAACTGTGTAGCATTACATTGGTGAACATACCACAATTTATTGTTGAGGGACGTTAGGCTGTTTCTGGTTTCTGTCTACTCCAAATAGTGCTGCAATGCATATTCTCGTCTTGTATTTTCCTTGAGGTGAGTCTGTAAAATTTCTTTTTTAATATTAGCTATGTACCTAGGAGTAGAAGTGCTGAATCTGAGTCTTTGACATGCAGCTTTAGCAGACAACGTCAAATTGTTTTCCACCCTGGGTTGAACCTAGCTATCGTCTGCGGGACAGTGCACACTTCAGAACGCTGGCCACACTTGGTATGATCGTTTCAGGACATTGAGTCATTTCTTGTGGTGTTATCACGTTGTGGTTTTAAGCTGCATTTCTTTCAAGAAGAATAACACTGAACAACTTTTCTTATATATGTTACACATTCAGATACCATTTTCTGGCAAATTTCCTTTAAGTCTCTTGTTTAAATTTCTATTGGATGATCAGCTTTTTATTAATTAATTCATAGGAAGAAGTTCATTATATTGTGAATACAAGTCCTTTTGTAGACACATGTTTTGAAATGCTTTCTCCTCATCTGTGGCTTGCAATTTTACTCTTTCACACACAGGCATCTTCTTAGGAACAGAAGTTGTGAAATTAAAGGTAAAATGTATCCATTTCATTCTTATGTGACTAGCACTATTTTGCTCCATTTTTTGAATTCTTAATTCCTAAAAGTCACAAATACGGCATTTTATATTTTTCTCTAAAAACTGTTGGTTTAATATTTACATTGAGATCCACAAACCACCTCAAACTGCTTCTTTTATATGGCACAAACATTGTGTAGAAATGTCTAACATATCCACCACTACTCAGTGCAAAGAATTGTCTTTACCCACTGCAGGGTCATCTCTGTTAGAGATTAAGAAACCAGATGCATGTGGCTTTTTCGGAATTATTTCCCTTCTAGTGTTGTATTTTTCAATCCTGACCGCAGGACCCAACACTGAACTGCCTTGATTAAGGAAGTTGTATGAATAATCTTGACAGTTCAGAGCGCAAGTCCTTGGGCTTTTCTCATTTTCTCCAAGACTGCTTTGGCTATTCCTAGCCCTTCATCTTTTCAATAAGCATTTGGCACCAACTTGTCAAAACAGAAACACACCCCTCTGAAGCTCTGATTGAAATTCTTTTGAATTTGTAGGTGACTTGGAGAATGGATACCCTTACTCTGTTGGGTCTCATGATCCATAAGCATAGTGTACAAATCCACATGTTTAAGTCTTTAATGGTGTTTTAAGGCTTCAATAGTGTTTTTGCAGTTTCAGTATTGAAATCTTGCAGAAATCTAGTTAGATTTGTGGCACTTGATTCTGTGATATTTTAAAGAACAACATTCCTTGGAAATTTTCATTTTCAATTTGTTTCTTGATGTACAAAAAGACAACTGATCTTGTAAACTGATTTTTGAATCCTTATCTTGTATCCAGGATCTTTCCTAAAGATAATTGTTATTTGAAGTTTGTTGTCTCTGATGAATAGTCAGCAGTTTAAATTCCTTCTTTCTACTCACTATGTGTCTTAATTCTTCCTGTTGCCTAACTGAACTACCTAAGAACTCCAGTTCCTTTGGGAATAGAAGTAGTAATGGTAGACATTTCCCTCAGAGATTTAGAAAGGGTGTGGGATTTTATCAGAACATTTCAGCATCTACAATCATCTCTGCCCTTTTCTTGGTTAATATGGTGAATTTAACTGGTGGGTTTCAAATTGTAAACCACATTGCAATTGTTATTGAATCCACAAGATACTGGGTGGGTGGGTGGGTGTGTGTGTGTGTGTGTGTGTGTGTGTGTGTGTGTACCTTTTATTTTAAAATGGTTTTAGGTTGTTAGAGAAGTTGTAGAGATAGTAGAGTTCCTATATCCCTCATACTCAGACCCCTTTTCTCACACTGCCTACATTACTATGGCACACTTTTCACAACTATTAAACAAATACTGATAAATTCTCACTAATACAATTCCATATGTTATTCCGATTTCATTGACTTTTCCTTACTGCCCTTTTCCTTTTCCAGAATCCCATCGAAGATACTGCATGGCATTACATGTGCTTACATACATCAAGGATTTGGCTGGTTTTGTTAGTGTATTTGCATCTGCAGTCATATCAAACGGTAGCCTATACTTTCCCTTTTTTAATAGTCTTTGCTGGTGTTTGGTATTAGGGTTAAGCTTCCATCATAAATGAACTGGGAAGCAGTTAATCCTTGTTGATAATCTGGAAGGGCATGTGTAAGACTGCTGCCATTTCTCCCACAAATATTTTGAAGGATTTGCCAGTGAAGCCATCTGGGCCTAGTAATTTCTAGGTTGGTAGGTTTTCCATAAAGGGTTCCATTTCATTAACAGGACACTTCAGCATGACAATTTTGTCGTAGGTCAGATATGGTTGTGTTTTCACATTTTTGTTTAGTTCATCCAGATCTCAAATTTAGCACAGGAGGGCTATTTAGAGGAGACTCCTATTTTCTTTATAAGGCTTGTAAAGTTTGACGGTGACTCTTTATTTCTGATATTGGAAATGTGAATTTTAGTTTTCTTTTACTGTCTTATTACATTTTACTAACACTGTGACTATTTCCAAAGAACCAACTATTGGCTTTGTTGATTTTATATATTCTTTCTTTTTCTACCTTAAAGATTTCTGCAATTCATTTGATATTTCTTCCTTTCTCATTTATTTGGGTGGATTTTCCATTCTTTTTCCAGGTATTGAATGGAAGCTCAGATGCTTCACCCTCTACGATGTCACTGTGGTGGCATAGATTTTGCTCTAAACACTCCTTTGCCACTTTCCACTCACTGGACGTGGCCCATCTTCATGATCATTCAGACCTTAGTATTTCCTAATTTCTGTTGTGGCTTCTCTTTTGTGTAACTGATTATCTAGGAATGCTCTGCTTAATGCCATGCACTTGCGAGGCTTCCTAGTTCACCATTATTTCTAGCTTAATTCCACTCTAATAGAGAAAGAAATCTAAATAATTTCAATCCCTTGACTCTGCTGATGCATGTATTATGTCATTCATCTTGTAAAAGTCGATGTTGTAAACATGACATGTGAACTTGCAAAGATTGTGCATTGGGTGATTTCTGGCTTCTGATATGTTGATTATTCCATTTGTTAATGGTAATGTTCAAACCTTCGACAGTAGAGGTGGGCAAGGCAGAGCCCACGGGACAAATCCAGCCCACTCAGTGTGTGTGTATACAACACTCTGTTGTATACACAGCAGCAATAACATGTTATTAATGGCTGCTTCCGCCCCTACAAAGACAGAGCGAGATGGTTTCAGCAGAGACAAGATGGCCTATGAAGCTGAAACCATTTACTATCTGGTCCTTCACAGAGGAAGCCTGGCAACCTCTGTCTATAGCCATAATGAGTTTTGTCTCCACTCTATAGCATCTAGTAGCTATAGTGAGAGGGGTATTAGCGACAGCTACAGGACTGTGGATTTGCCTACATTTCTAAGTTCTGTAGAGTCGTTTTCTTTTTTTCTTTTCCAGATAAGATCTTTCCACTTTGGTGCCCAGGCTGGAGTGGCACAATCGTGGCTCACTGCAGCCTCAGCCTCTCCAGGCTCAAGTGATGTTCCCACCCCCAGCCTCCTGAGTAGCTGGGACCACAGGTGCATGCCACTATACGTGGCTAATTTTTCTATTTTTTGTAGACATGGAATTTAGCCATGTTACCCAGGCTGGTCTCAAACTCCTGGGCCCAAGTGATCCTCCCACCTCAACTTCCTGAAGTGCTGGGGTTACAGGCATGAGCCACTGTGCCCAGCCTCTGTGTTCACATTTTAAGCATATCTCTTGTAGGCAGAAAACACAGATTTTTGTTTACTCTGAAAGTCCTAGGCTGCTAATTGTAACCTTTTAAATGTTAATATAATTAATGATGTATAAGTTATTTAACTTGCTTTTCATTAAATGTTTTAAGATAATTTTATATTGAAATAGAGCTCTAATAAATAACAGCCCATGTGGGCCCTTTATTCAGTCAGTGAGGGCCCACATGGGCTAACAGCTTGCAAAGCTACCGTAGAGCATCACAGGAGTACTGTCATTTCTATCATGCTAGACTAATGAAATCATATAGCATGTAACCTTTGGAGACTGCCTTTTGTCACTCAGCATAAATTCTTGCGGGTTCTTTCGAGTTGTGTGCATCTATGGTGCATTCCTTTCTGGTGCTGAGCAGTATCCCCTGGTGTGGCTATGCCATGGTTCATGTAACCCTCTACCCATTGGAAGATATCTAGAATGTTTTCAGTTTTGGGGTACTAAGAAATAAAGCTGCTGTGAACACCCATGTACATGTTTTGGTGTGAACATAAGTTTTTAGTTCTCTGGAAAAAAAACACCTAGGAGTGCGATTTTGGAGATGTACGGTAGTTTCATTTTTAGTTCCTAAAGAAACTGCCACACAGTTTTCCATATTGGGTGCATCAATTTCCATTCCCACTAGAAATGCACGAACAATCTGGTTTCTCTGAATCCTCACTAACACTTGGTGTGGCCATTATTTTTCATTTTGGTCATTCTGATTGGTGATATCTAACTGTGGTTTCAATTTGCACTTTCCTCAGTGGGCCAATGATGTTGATAATTTATTCATGTGCTTATTTGCCATCTGTGAATACATTTTGGTGTAATGCACTTTATGTTTCTTGCTTATTTTCTGATGAGACTGGCTGCATTTTGACTACTGAATTTTAAGAGTTCTTCATGTGTTTGGGATATTAGTTCCTTGTTGAACATGTGGTTACAGGTATTTTCTCCCAGTCTGTAGATTGTCCTTTCATTCTGTCAACAAGGTCATGCAGAGATTAAAAGAAAAAGATGTAAAATGAGCTGAAGTTCAATGTTAACAAGCTTGCCTTTTATGGATCATGCTTTGGTGTCAAGTCTAAGATTCTTTGCTTAGTACTTGATGTTAAAGATTTTCTCTTACGTGTTTTTATTTCTAGAAATTTTAGTTTTACCTTTTTTACATTTAAGTCCATGACCCATTTTGAGTTCATTTTTGTGTAAGGCTCGAGGTCAAGGTTCATTTTTGCCTATGGATGTTGAGGAAGCCATCCTTCCTCATTTGACGGTTTGGGCACCTTGGCCAAAAATCAGTTGGGCATACTTGTGTAGATTGATTTCTAGGTTCTCAGTTCTGTGCTTCAGATCTATGTGTCTGTCACTCCACTCACTGATGTTGGCTGTGGGTGGAAGCTCAATCCCCGACACTCAAAATGCTTCTTTCCATAGAGGTCTTTTGCTTACCATCCTGCCCAGCCCCAGAAATCAGCAAATCTCCTGAAAAGAAAAATGCCCCAGCATTCCAGCATTCCAGCATTCCCAATTTCTTGTCCCAGTATCCCTCAGGGTTCATTCAGTAAAATGGAGCTCCTAAAGCAGTATGGGTCTAGGTTATTAAATACAGTGTTACACCTGCCATGACTGTGGGAGAACCAAGAAAGGAAGTCAGTGAGGTGAGGCTGAAGATCAGAGGACAGTCCAGAGCTAAGTCCACTTACACTGGGACAGCTGGAACAGGCCAGTATCAGAGGCCATGCACCTTTGTCTTTTCGAGTAAGGTTGTGCAGAGGGGTCTCTTGCAGAGATGTTTAAACTCCTCCACTGGAGCACCGATCACCTAGGCAGGCCAGTGGCCAAATACCTGCTGGAGTCTTAGGAACTGCGTTCAGTCAAAGGCTCAGAAGTGAAGATGGAGGAGGATACAAGTGAGGGCAGACTGAAGTCCACCAGCGTCCATCACTGTATAAAACCATCATGATCTTCCAGAATAGTGATCTCTGCTTCACCCACACCGTGCAAATCTCACGCAAGTTCCTCTTTTTGACAAGTATTGCCCCATGAAGGAGCTGTGGAAAAGATAGTTCTCAGTCTCATTTAGAGGCAGTAATCCCAAAACGACAAAACCATGCCATCAAGGTCCCCAGCAGTGGCAACTGTGGAGACAAAGCCCAGATTCTTAGCCTCCTGCCCATGTCCCAAATCAGCAGTTGGTCTGAAGAAGAGGCGTGTAGTAGTCTGTTCTCACACTACTATAAAGAACTGCCTGAGACTGGGCAATTTATAAAGAAAAGAGGTTTAACTGACTCACAGTTCCATACGGCTAGGGAAGCCTCAGGAGACTTACAATCATGGCAGAAGGGTAGCAAACACATCCTTCACAAGATAGCAGGAAGGAGAAGTGCCAAGGAAAAGCCCCTTATAAAATCTCAGATCTCGTGAGAACTCACTTACTATCATAATAACAACATGAGGGCAACCAACTCCATGATTCGATTATCTCCCACCAGTTTTTCCCATGATACATGGGGATTATGGGAGCTACAATTCAAGATGAGATCTGGGTGGGGACATAGCCAAACCATGTCGAGGTGGTCATCAGGGAATTATTTTTGCACAAAGCTTAGAACACAGAATGACATGTGAAGTTGTAAACACAACCACAGACACTGTGGACAAAGGGCTGAAGGAAAGGTCCTGAGCAGGCACAGACAAGGCCTCCACGTGTGCACCAGGACGTGCACTGGCTGCACCCTCCCTGCTTGCTTCATTGGTCACTGGGCCTCTGGCCATACATCTTCTGCAGGTGAGGGCCCTGAGAGGGGCCACCTTTCTCTGAGCACCAGAGGGCTGTGAGGAAGAAGGAAGAGCATCCTGGAAGTGCAGGCTCTGCCCTGAACTTATGCTTGGCCTTCCCATCTGTTGTGGTGGGCTTTGCCCTGAGGGGTTCGTGGCTCATCCACTGCTTGGACCTACTGAGCTGGAAGCACTCTCTAGACTACTGGAAATCGAATGACCATTGAGGACTCGCCCAGGCAGCATGGGATGTCTGCACACACAACCAGGGACAGTAGAGGTTCTGAGATCCAGCAATGCTCCTACCCCCTGGAGACACTGCAGATATGTGGACAGACTGTCCTACCTTGCAGAGCACCTGCCGCTACAAGACGATGCATGCTGGCCTATCGTGAGGCTGAGACCAAGGCCTGCAGAGACGCACTCAGGGCAGGCGACATGAGGGAAGGGGAAACAGAGCTGGGTGCAGAGAAGAAAGCAGACTGGCGCTGCCCGTAGAAACTACCCAGGTAGGAGACTAATCCACAATTTGTCAAAATGACAAAGAGGTACTTACGAATGGAGATTGTCATACAGCGCCTAATCTCATATGGACATACTCTAATGTTGGGACAGTTGAAGTCGTTTATGACCCCACAGTCATGGCATTTCAAATTATAGGTCCCTGAGAAGAGAGAAAGAGACATCAGGCTTCTGCTCCCCCATGCCCTTTCCATCCATTACCAGCTCACTCTACCCTCCCCCAATGGCCAGTCCTTCCCCTCTGCTTCCAAGGACTTCTCCTAACCTGCACGTCTCAGCCCTCTATGCAGTCTGAGTCTGGCCCAGACTAGCTCCTGGGAGGGAGCCAGGCACCAGGAGAGCTTTCCCTGCTCTCCAACGCGGGCTCCAGTGAGCACCCCTGGCGGCCACATATGGGATTGCTATGCTCTGCAGACCAGGCCCACCTCACCAAGGAAGACTGGACACTCATAGGGGCCAGCGTCCTCCTGGGTTTCCCCGGATGCAGCCCCTCCTGCCTGGCCCTGATGGGAAAGAGCCACATCAAGGTTTCCTCTTGGTCCCTGGTCAGCTGCTCTTCCATCCTAACCCTCTCCTTGCTCATGACTGCTCCTGGACTGCCCTAGTGCCCACGCCTGATTACACAGACAATGCAGGCCCCAGCTGGCTGAGACGGGCTCCGTGTTCCAGCCAATCATTCCAGTGACCCCCAGAAGCTCCAGGTGAATTGTCCTCTCCTGGACAGTGAGAGGGAATAGTACTTACACCGAGGACTAATGCTGACATTGGCTGCCACCAGTGGGAGCCCCACGGCTAGGAGCAAGGCAAAGAGAAGCATCACTTCATGCAGGAGCCTGGATCTGAAGGTGAGGAGACAACACGTTAGTGAGCCATGGCTCCTTGGCCAGCTCTATGCCCTGGCCTCAATGGCCTCATGAGTCTCCCCAACTCTGCCCACCTGAATGCCTCCCTCACTGGGCCAACAGCTCCTCAGGTAAGGCACTGGGGTTGGGCAGGTCTCACTCACACACAAGGCTTCACCAGGCCTGTGCTGTCACCTCAGACAAACTCGCCATCACTCCTTGAGTCAGGGGGGTCCTGGGGCTGCTTCACATGGCAGCTCACCCAAGGGTCCCCATGTTCCAAACTATTTTTCTGTATCTACTGGTTGATTCTGAAACTCAAAAGCAACTTGTGAAATGTTCTGAAACACTGCCCATTGATGAGCTTCCTGCTCTCACATGCATCTCAACAACATGAGGGCTAAGATGACCACAGGAATGGGAGAAGGACAGAACATGCCAGAAGCCAAACTTGAAGGCATCCGGTGTCATTACAAGAGAACTACCCTCCCGAAATCAAGTTTTCCTTCACCCTGGGTATCACCAAGCCAGCAGCCAATTACTGACAAGGGGAGGGTCTGGGGCACCTCACAACTGAGTCCTGATGCCAGCACTGTGGGCTCAGAAATGCCCCTCAGGTCACCAACCAGTTGCCACAACTGAGACATTTTCAGGCAGGGACCCAACTGCACCCTTACTCCTGCAAATGCACGATCTCCATCCCTACTCCCCCTTCGGCAGCCCTACTCAAGGGAGAAGCTCCATCTCCCTTGTTAGGAACAGGTCAGTTCTCAGTACTCAGTGGGGCACCTCCCTGGGCACAGCTGCTGACCACACCAGCAGCCTGCCTGCTGACTCCTCTCATGCTGAGGCCTCACCTGGAGGGAGTCAGAGCCTGATCTGTAGCTCCCCCCACCGCAGGAGCAGCTGGGGCCACAGAATCAGAAGCTGTGTAGCAAGAAGCCACACCCCAGGGATAGGGACCATCAGGATCCAGTACCCACTTTGCCCCACCCCGTGTACTAAGTCCAGCTCCAGCGGGGAGGGCTGAGATTTTATGTGCCTCCAGCCCTAGGTCATCAAGTTTGGGAAGAAAGATGGGCTGGTACCTCTTGGAAGCAGGAGACCAAGACTGCGGGCCTGTCAGTGCCCACACTTGGAAGCAGCTCCTGACTCACCAGGCCGCTCAGCTTCCCTAGGTGTCAGGTCTTTCTGACAAACACCTTCCATCCTGAAGCTACCTTAGGGTCCCCAGTCAGTTGCCTCATTAGCATACAAAAAGACATCTTAATCATTCCAGAGATCCCAGGGTCTTAGTGGCTCTTATGTGAGGAATCAGACAGAATTCTCCCCAAAATCTGAGGGAAACTAGTTCCAGGTCATCCTGCTTCTTGGATGCCTAAGTTCCTCATATAAAATGGCTTAGTATTTACAGATAATCTGTGCATATCCTCATGCATACTTTAACCATCTCTAGATTATAATGTCTGACACAATGTACATGCTATGTAAATAGTTGTAATACTGTACTGGTCTTTTATTTATATTTTTAATTGTTGTATTGTTATTTATTTTTTCCCTAAATATTTTTGATCTGTGGTTGGTTGAATCCTTGGATGTGGAGGCTGCAGAAACAGAGGGTCAAACGCACTAAGAGCAAACATTTCAACAACAACAAAAAATGCTCCTATCACCCCGTTACTGAGGAAATCACAAAAGTTTTAGGAGCTCTGTGCCAGGAACTGCAGATAACGACCAAATATATCTCTCATAATATCACAGACTGCTAATCAATACAACAGAAACGGAAGTAAAACCACAGTTCACTAAAATGCTGGTATTAGCATACACAGACTTTAACATAACTATAACGAGAATATGAAACAGGAAAAGATAAAATTTCACGCCTGTAATCCCAGCACTTTGGGAGGCCGAGGCGGGTGGATCACAAGGTCAGGAGATCGAGACCATCCTGGTCAACATGGTGAAACCCCGTCTCTACTAAAAATACAAAAATTAGCTGGGCACGGTGGCGCGTGCCTGTAATCCCAGCGACTCAGGAGGCTGAGGCAGGAGAATTGCCTAAACCCAGGAGCGGGAGGTTGCGGTGAGCCGAGATCGCGCTATTGCACTCCAGCCTGGGTAACAAGAGCGAAACTCCGTCTCAAAAACACACACACAAAAAGATAAAATTGATTTAAAAAATATAAAAACTATCAACAGATAAATAAAACCTAACAAAAGAATCAAATGGACATCCTAGAAAAGAAAAATAAACCATTAGAAACGTTTAAATCACTTGGATGACATGTATACCCAACTGGACTCAGCAAAAGAGGAAATTAGAAAATGTAAAAACAGGTCTATAAAAAGTATCCAAACTGATACCCAGAAAAAGGAAAAGAAGAAACTGAACAGAATCAGGGCAAAGAGACACCAGATGAGAGTCACCGAGGGAGCATACACATAACTGGGGTGCCACGAGTGGACAAGGAAAGAGAGGAAACGTTTTATGAAATATTGGCAGATAAATTTTCCAATATGAATGAAAAGGATCACCCCAAAAGCTTGAAAAGTTCTGCAGGCCCAAAGCAGAATAAGTGCAAGGAAAAGCCATCTTAGACATGCCACACTTGAACCACTGTAAACAACCTGAAGAAAGTGCAACCCCTAGAAGCAGCCATCGGAGGAAGACAGACAGCATCTGAAATAGCAACAAGCCACATGGTGGCAGGTCTCCCCACACAAACCCTGAAAAACAGAAAACAAAAGGTAATATGGCTTCAACAGCAAGGGAAGGAAGCCTCACCAGGCATTCTACTCCACTGACGTGAAAACACATTCAGAAATGAGGACATCATTCCGACGGCTTCAAAAACTTGGAATGTTTTACCGGCAGATCCACTACAAGAAATGCTGAGTTTATAACATATTTTGAAATAAAATATATGACAATACCCTAAGCAAAGGAGGCTGTAGAACTGAAGGGCAGAAACAGCTATGTCAGCGTCGGCGAGTGAGACCTCGGGTGCAAAGCGGCACGGGAGGGACGAGGACAGACCTGTTTCAGACTCCGAGTGCGCTTGCTGATGCTGCATTCAGCAGTGAGTCACCCCGAGGAGGATAACTGGAAAGCCTTCATCTGCTTGGAAATTTACAACTCACTTCCAAATAAGAAAAGGACCCCGAAACCCTTCTCAACAGAAGTCGAGAATGTTTTGGGCAAAGTGATAATAAAGCACGAAAACTAGAAACCTGGCAGAAGGGGCCTGAAGGGACACTGAAGGAGAAGGGTTCCACTGAAGAGGAACGAAGGCTGGAAACGGAGGCCCCCTTCTCCCCGTGGAAAGCAAGGAACCACGAAAGAACGAGGCGCAGAATGTGGAAGGGGCTGCGGCCCCGAGAGACCCCGTTTTGGCAAATCACTGGCAGGGTGGGGGTGGGGCGGCCCCAGGGACACCCAGAGGGAAGGAGGCGCAAGAACAGAACGGGGCCCCCACCCCAGACTCCCGAGGGAAGCTGAGCTCCAAAGGGAGGGGGACCCTGGGACCCTTGAGAGGAGATTTGGGGACCGTCTCCCTAGCACCCTTGAAAGGAGAATTCGGGGGTCTCCCTGGGACTCTGAGGGGAGCGGAGTTCTGGGGGGGTCTCCCTGGGACTCTGAGGGGAGCGGAGTTCTGGGGGGGTCTCCCTGGGACTCTGAGGGGAGCGGAGTTCTGGGGGG
>CM052663.1:88282167-88307218 GCA_028533165.1 Leontopithecus rosalia
GCACTGGGAGATGGGGTGGGGCCTGCGCACTGGGAGAAGGGGGGGGCCTGCGCACTGGGAGACGGGGGTGGGGCCTGCGCACTGGGAGATGGGGTGGGGCCTGCGCACTGGGAGAAGGGGGGGGCCTGCACCCTGGGAGATGGGGTGGGGCCTGCGCACTGGGAGAAGGGGGTGGGGCCTGCGCACTGGGAGAAGGGGGAGGAGCCCGGCCTCTCCTGCTCTGGTAGAACCTGGAATTCAGTCTGTGAGGCAGGAAACCAGCTGGCATGACTCTGGCTTTGCTGAGAGTCCCTGTTTCCCATTTCACCCAATAAATTCCGTATTTCTCACCCTTCGCCGTGTCTGCAAGCCTCATCTCTTCTGGTCGTGTGACAAGAGCCTGGCTTCCATCTGCAGGAAGAGGGAAGTCCTGCCATTCCACTGCCCTGTTTGGAAGCTGAATTTCTCCCTCTATTTTTTATTTTTATTTTTCCGCTGATAACTGGTTGTGTTGCTTTGATCTCCCTCTACTTTTTAGTGAATAGTGTAGACATGAGAACACCCACGGTGGATACATCGGAGTTGAAAGTTAATCCCCTCAGCCTCTTCAGGTATCCAAGCCCTTACAACGCCTCACTGTATTCACTCCTTTCCGGGTTTGTACCACTTAAATCTCCCACAAGACAGAGCTATTTGTTTTTTTGAGATGGAGTCTAGTTCTGTCACCCAGGCTGGAGTGCAGTGGTGTGATCTCGGCCTTCTGGGGTCAAGTGATTCTCTCACCTCAGCCTCCCTAGCAGCTGGGATTACAGGCATGCAGCACCACGCCTGGCTAATTTTTCTGTATTTTTAGTAGAGACGGGGTTTTACCATGTTGGCCAGGTTGGTCCTGAACTCCTGACCTCAGGTGATCCACCCACCTCGGCCTCCCAAAGTGCTGGGATTACAGGTGTGAGCCACCGAGTCCAGCCTTTTTTATTTTTGAGACAGAGTCTCGCTCTGTTGTCAGGCTGGAGTGCAGTGGTACAATCTTGGCTCACTGCAACCTCTGCCTCCCAGGTTCAAGTGATTCTTCTGCCTCAGCTTCCCGAGTAGCTGGGATTACAGGCATGCACCACCATGCTTGGCTAGTTTTTGTATTTTTAGTAGCAATGGGGTTTCACTATGTTGGCCAGGCTCGTCTTGAACTCCTGACCTCAAGTGATCCTCCTGCCTCAGCCTCCCAAAGTGCCAGGATTACCGCTGTAAACCACCACGCCTGGCCAAAATCACTTTTTAAAAGACGTTCTTCACCAGAAGCACATGGCGAAACCTCTACAAAAATTAGCTGCGTGTGGTGGCGTGTATGTGTCATCCAGCTACTTCAGGGACAGAGGCAGGAGGATCGCCTGAGCCTGGGAGGTCAAGGCTACGATAAGTTGTGATTGTACCACTGCACTGCAGCCTGGGCGACGAGGGAGGCCCCATCTCAAAAAGCAAGAGCGCGGGCGTAGTGGCTCACGCCTGTAATCCTAGCACTTTGGGAGGCCGAGGCAGGAGGATCACTGGAACCTGGGATGTGGAGGTTGCAGTGAGCCAAAATCATATAAGTATGTTCCAGTCTGGGTGACAGAGTGAGACTCTGTGTCAAAAACAAAGACAAACAAAATACAAAATACCCCCCAGTAAACTGGGGACCACGTGCATAGAGGGTGTAAAATCAGTCGAGTGGGACTCAATTGATAGTTTTTCAAATAAAATAGAAAATATCGGAGTTCATCACATGATACAGGATAACTTGCTCCGTGAAAGCTGTCTTCCATTATCCACAGATACAGTCGTACAGAGCACACCCCTCTGGATGCACCTGCTCAGACTGTGTAACATAGGCTGCTTACTGAGGGTCAGATTTAAAAAACATTTTAAGATCCAAAAATACAACACTGCAAGTCAGCATCCCTAGCAACAGTCTAACTTCTCCGTGGCTTGGTGTTACGATGCCTGGCTCAGCCCTCATCAGGCCACGGGACCTGAGCAGTGTGGCTACAGAGCTGGCAGAGTGACCCTCGCACCACGGGCCCTGCGGGCGCTGCCCCTTCAGGTAGGACCCGTGCTCCCATCACTGCTTGGCCGGGCAGTCAGTTCTCTGGGGCCCGAACCTTGCCCACAACCATCCAGGGTCGTTGGGGGTCTCCGGTGCCTGATGCCTCCAGCTCTGCTCCTGTCCTCCCTGCTCTCAGGAGCCATCCCGACTGGCCCATCCTCTCAGAAGCCAGAGTCTCCAAGCAGAGAACCCTGAGGGCGCAGTGTGGATTCTCCTTTTTGGAGGGCACCACCCACCAGAGAGGCGGCCCATCCATATGCAGGTGGTAGACACCCCTTTATCTGTCTTCATCAAGGGCTCCGTCCACCTCCCAGGCTGCCTTCTCTGCCTTCCGCCAGCACCTGGGGGTGGGAGGGGAGTCACCCCTGCCCCGCTTCCTGTGTCTTCTCCTTCTCCCTGAAGAAGAAATTTGGATGTGGGTGTGATGGGGATGGGCAGGGGCACTGGCTGGGAGGGACAGAGGTCTGGGACGCCTCAGGGAGCCCCCATGTCACCCCACCCGTTACAGGGGCCCCTGCTCTCTGCACAGAAAACAAGGGGTGCCTGGCCCTGGGTCTCAGTGTCACAGCCTGCTGCCCGGGCCCCTCCTGGACTCTGCCACACAGTGGGCTGCCTGTGGGGGCTCAGCTGGGGACCCTCGTCCTGAGATGGAGGGGCCCGGTCCTGGGCTGCTTTTCCTTTCCGCTTCCCACACCCTGATGCACCAGGAAACTGAAACTGAAAGTCAGGGCCTTGCTCTCCAATGAGTCAGAAACTGTCTTTGCTTTTTTTGGAGATGGGAGTTTTACTCTTGTTGCTCAGGCTAGAGTTCAATGGTGCCATCTCGGTTCACCGCAAACTCTGCCTCCCGGGTTCAAGTGATTTTCTGCCTCAGCCTCCGGAGTAGCTGGGATTACAGGCACGTGCCACGTGCCCAGCTAATTGTTTGGGTTTTTTTAGTAGAGACGGGGTTTCTCTATGTTGGTCAGCCCGGCCTACCGCACCTGGCCTCAGGTGATCCACCAGTCTTGGCCTCCCAAAGTGCTGGGATTATAGGTGTAAGCCACCACGCCAGGCCTCAGATTTTCTCTTTTTAAGGTGTCCTCCCACCCCAGGGGACACCCTCCCCCTCCCTTCTTCACCGCAGCCCCTCCTCCTTCCAGGTCTGTTCTGCTCACACACTGAGCTCTGGGAGGCCCCAGGCAGAGAATTGGTGGTTGCGGGGTGGGGGGGTCTTGGTCTTGCTCCAGGTCACATCTGGCTTCCAGAGCAGCCCTGTCAGGAAGGTTTTCTATCCCTCAGATCACGTGCTGTGCTGAGGTAATGGGCTGTGTGCACGTTACACAAGCAATCAGGCTCCTTATTAAAAAAGCGGAAGTTCCCCAGCTCGGGCGTGCGAGGCCTCCCCTGGCTCTCTCCAGGCTCAGAACCTCTGCGCCGCACTGGCCCTCAGTGCACCTGCGCCCAAGACCATGGAGGTCGCTGGCCCCATGCTGCTTCTGCTGGCACTGCTGTGGGTGAAGCCCAGTGAGTCGGGGAGCTGAGCGGGAGGTTGGGAAGGTCTAAAGATAGGCATGAGACCCTCTTGATGCTGGGGGCTCCAGATGCCAGCAGGACCCTGCCCACAATTCTGAGCAGCCAAGGGTGGCTGAGCCCTCTGCCCCATGTGCTGCCCGTGCTGGTAAGAGGGTAAGAGGGACCGGAACCCACCCTTCAGCCTCCGACTCTGACCTGCGCCCTCCCTGCCCCACCCAGGCCAGGGTCTCGAGTGCTTCCAGTGTGTCAACGTCCTGGACCCCAGCAAGTGCCACCCTGTCCTCTGTCCCCTGCAGGCTGGAAGCTGCCCCTCCGCTGTAGCCACTGGCACTATCAATGGTGAGGCCCGGGTGGGGGGCAGACAGGGGTGGGCAGGGCACTCTCAGCCAGCCTTGAGGCCTCTGGTCTGGTGGAAGCTTGGGTCTGGGGACAGAGCTCAGGGACCTCCATCTGATGGAACGAAGACTTGGCGTGGCCCTGGGGCCGTGGCCCATTCTCCTCTGGTTATCTCCGTGTCCCCACTGGCTTCCAGGTTCCCTGAAGGAGGAGGTCCTCGGCAGGTCCCAGGGGGTCGGGGGGCCTCCTGTGCCGACGCCCTCCTCTCTCGTCCACAGGGCAGAAGTTCAGCTACATTACCAAGGGCTGTGGTGCTCCCTGTGTCCACGTTATGAAATTTGCCAGTCCTGGGGTCCCTGGAGAGTCTTACCCCATAGAAACTGAGGATGGATGACAGATTAACTTGAAGATTGAAAAGATAAAAACGACCTGCTGTGAAGGAAACCTCTGTAACAAGGCTGCCCAAGTTCGGTCTGGCCTGTGGGGCCTGGCTGTCAGGGGGCTCTTGCTTAGCCTGGGCACCCTCCTCTGGGCCCTGCTGTGAGCCCAGCCCACCCTGGCACTGCCCCTGGTGGATAAATTAGAGGAGGGCAGGGTGGTTGCCCAGCAAAACCCTCAGCTCCCCGCCCTGATGCCCCTGCCTGGCCACCCAGCAGCCCAGAGACCCCCCTTACCCTAAAGCCTAGAGAACCCCTCACCTTGCAGCCTAGCTGCCTGCTGGCCCGAATAGAAAATGCACATGCTCAGTCCAAGGACTTTGTCTTGTTATTAACCCTCGGGGGTCTGGCCTGTGGCCTTCAAGGGGTCCCAGCAAATTCCCTAGGGTGGGGGTTCAGAGACAGGAGGGCCTTCCCCAGGTGGCCCAGCCTGAGCTCATTTCCAGCCAGGATCAGGCTCAGCCCCAGCCCAAGGTCTAGGAGCAGCCTGGAGGGTCTGGAACTGGGGTCTGGGCCCCCCCAGGAAGATGTGCTGGGGTTGATGGAGGGAGCGGAGGGGTGGAGGCACGGTGGGCCCAGGCTTGGCGTGGCTGCTGGGTTTCCACGACTATGGACAGTGTGTGAGAGGGTCCCGGGCCTACAGGCTGGCCACCTGTGTGAGGTACGGCAGAGTTGGTGGTGTCAAAGGGGCAGACACAGTGGATGGCGCAAGGTCCTGCCTGGCCTCACCGCCCAAAGTCCCCACGGGGACTGGGCGGCTGCCCGCCCTCCAGAGGCTCATCCTCGGGCAGATGCCTGGAAGCGGTGGCTGGATGAGGCTGCAGAGAGGGCACCCAGCTCTGGCGGCGCATGGGAAATCCCAGCTCCCAGCAGGGTGTGGGTGGGCCCTGGGTGGGAGGCTCAGATCCAGAGCCCTGAGATGGGCCTCTCTTCCTCTTCCTCCTCTCCCTCCCCTCCCCTGCAGGCCTCCCCACTGCATCTCTCACCACCCAGTCTCCCTCCCCCAGGCTTCAGGAAATTGAAACTCAGCGAGCTGGGCTCCACCCCCTCTGCCCCAGGCTCAGGGTACAAGGCAGGCTCCCACCTTCCGCTCAGTGAAGCCACCTGTCCCTGGGCAGCAGGAACCCCGCAGGACCATTCTCCCTACCACCCGAAGGCGATCAGGGCTGCCTCTGACCTCTGCCTAAACCCAGAGCAGAGGCAACGCTGGGCCCAGTCCCAGATCCCAGGAGGCCTCTGATCCTGTCTCCCCCTGGGAAACGTGGGATGCCCACGCCCTGCTCTCGGTGTGGTTGAGACTTAGAAACCCGAGAGCTCACTGGGGAAGTGGAGGGGCAGAGACGGAAGCGCAAACTAGCTTCAGCAGAAACCAAGCATTTGTTGGAAATTCTATCATTGCCCAGTGCCCACCACACGCCTGTGTCCCTGGGTCAGATCCAGGTTTCTGGGGGCAGCCTCCTCCTGCCAGCTCCACTGTGATGGACTGGCTTCTTTCCCTCCAGCAAAGCCACCTGTGATTCTGAGCGGACAACGCCCTGAGTGCATCCAAACTCCCCACAGAATCTCCGGCTCAGTCCGAGGCTGCTCTTCCCCAGGGAGGACTGATCTGTGGCTGGCCCCTCCTCCCGCTGGGTCACAATGGGAGCCTCATGGCCCTCTTGGGTGGCAATAATGATTCATGTTTCAGACATGAATCATTACCTCATGGATCCAGAAGGAGGACACAGGTCCTTGACCTGCCTTGACCACAGGACCCAGGAGGACATGGCTATTCCTCAGCTGCCGGGGGTGGGAATCGTCCGCTTCCAGTGACACCGGCCCCCACTGCGGGACGGTGACCCTGGAATCCTGACACACACCGCAGCCTCCGGCCAGCTGGGAACAACCAGGGTTGGTGCTGAGTGGCCGAGGCCCTGGCCGCTCCCCACACTGTCCCAGAGAAATGAACAAACGCACTGCCATTTGGTGTCTGTTCATTTTTCCTCCCAGCCCCAGGAGCCCCTGGGATGCGCACAGCACCCACCTGCAGATGGCGCCTGGGGCCAGGCCGGCTTCCTCTGTCAGGAGGTGCCACTGTATCTGCCTGGGGAAGCGGGCAGCGCTGCAGTCCCAGTCCCAGGCACGGACAGGTAGGGACTTCTGTGTGGGAGCCCCCAGCCCCTCCCACAGGCCATTCACTAAGTCCCGGCCCATCAGGTCCTGCCCCAGCCCAGCTTTTGTGCCCTCTGCACCAGTGGGTCCAGACAGACACCCTCCGTTCCCAAGTCCCAGAGCCCTGGGTGCTGCCCCAGCCTGAGTGTCCTCCTTCCTTCACCCGCTTTCCCTCCTCCATGCCTCCAACTTTCTTCTGCTGCCGGAGACTGAACTCACTTGACCTGCTGAGCCTGGCACAGGAGAAAGGGCAGAGCACAGGGGAGGGGCTTCCTCGGAGCCAGGCAAGCAGCTGGCTGTGGCTCAAGGGGCTCCTGCTCCTCCCCCACCATCCCCTGGGCTGCACCACAGAAGACACCAGGACCCTCTATAGTCTCTCCCCCTAACGGCAGCCACACACAGAGCAGGAAGGTGGGGACGTCTGTATTTATTTGAGGCACCAAAGCAGCAGGACTCCAGTGTGGGGCTGGGCTGGGGCAGGGCTGGCTGGATTTGGGGCAGGGGCCTAGACCTGGAAGTGGCGGAAACCCCACCCCCAAAAGGCTGCCCTTGAAGGGCGTGAGGCTGTGCAAGGGCAGGGGGTTATAGGAACTGGGGATCTGCAGGCTGTTGGCACCCCTCCCTCCCCAAACACAGACCCCAGAAACTGCCACGGGCTCACACCTGCACAGCACACCCATGTACCACCACGGGCACAGCCTCCCTGGGGGTCCTCTCAGTGCGTCCATGAGACTTGGTCCTGATGCCGGACCCTAAGGCTCTAGGGGACCCTCATCCCTTCCTTCCTTCCCAGAAGGACCCTTCACAGCATCGACCCCAGAAGTGAGGGCAGGTGGCCCCGCCTGGGGCAGAGGCAGGGCTGGGGCAGGTGGAGGTGCAGGGGATGGGCCTGACCTGGGACCAAGGGCATGAATCAGGCACGTGAGGAGTCAGGGGCTCTCATACCCTTGTGGGACCCAGAAAGGGCTGGGCTTTCCGTCCTGAGCTAGGGGTCTGGGGACAGGGTCTGGGCGGTCAGGGGCCAAAACGCAGCAGGGCAGCCAACAGGCTCAGCAGCAGTCCGGCACCCAGCAGGGTGGCACTGGCCCGCAGCCCGCCGTCGGCCGCGCTGAAATTGCACAGGAAGCCCTGGCAGCAGCGGATGCCCATGGAAGCCATGCCAGCATTGATGTTTCCTGGGAGGGGACAGACCGGGGAACAGGACTTGCTCAGGGTGTGGCCAAATGTGACGATCTTTCCTGCAAGGGAAGAGAGGCTGTGAGGGGAGACAGGCGGCCGCAGGCAGCAGCAATGGCCTCTGCAGATACGGGGGGAGGAAGGCGCCGTCTGAGGCCTGGCACTCACCGATGCCGGCAGACGCAGTCACCGTCAGGCAGTAGTTGTCCTGGTCGGAGCAGATGGTGGGCTTCAGGCAGTACAGATTGCTCTTCTGGTTCTGGCAGGAGAAGCACATCAGCGAGGCGGCTGTGGAAGGACACACCTATCTCAGGGACGCCTCCAGGGTCCCTCCAAGGCCTGATCCCCGTGGACGTTTACTGAGAAATTATTGTATGCCAGGCTGCCGGCTAGAGACAGAGCAAGGACAGTGACACCCTTCCTGGCCCTGGAGCAGCTCCAGTGACACGCAAACCCACAGTGAGACAGCGTGGCCAGGTGGGAGAGCCCGCTGGGAGCGGCCTGGAAGGACCCCTGGGGCATCTGCTCAGGGGAGAAGGGAGGAGAGGGAGCGGAGCAGGGAGCAGCCGGACAAAGGTCTGGGGTCCCCGAGGGCACCTCACCTCGCTCAACACCCAGAAGGGCAGCCAGCAGCACCAGCAAGGTCTTCATTCCGGAGAGGAAGGTGGTCCTGCCTAGGGGTCCCAAGCCAGAGCAGCCCGTCCTGCTCTGGAGACACACAACTGGTCAGGGCCAGGGGGGCCTCGCTGCTCCCCAGGACCATGCACCCCCATGTTGTAGATGAGGACACAGACAGCAGAGAGGGTTGGGGACCTGCCAGCGCAGAGCCAGCACTCCGGGCTTCCCTGCTGGCTCTTGACCCACCCCTCATTCAGGGCAGCCAGGATCTAGGTTACGCGCCTCCCCAGACCTGGCGGGAGGGGCCGAGCAGGCAAGAGGAGGAAACTCACCAGCCTTCACAGAAAAGGAGGCACAGTGAGTGGCCTCTGCCAAGGGCTCTGGGTGATCACTCATAGTATTAGCTAGTCTGGCGCTGGGTGTCAGGTCTCCCAGTGCAAGCCTGGAGCCTGAAAGTCTGAAGGCCTGCTTGCCTCAGCTGAGCGTCCCCCACCTGCATTCACCATTGTCCCTAATCACCCAGCGGAAGCTTGCCCAGCAGGTTTCCCAGACGAGCCCCTCACCCCACCCGCCATCCTAACTGTTTCTATGATAATGTGAATACTCCTCACCCCACCCGCCATCCTAACTACTGTTCCGCCTTACCCCACCCGCCATTGTAACTGAACTTATGGTCATGTATAGTCCCTGCCTCTACCCCCACCACTGTAACTGATCTTACCCTAACTTTCCACTGCCCACCCCAAACCTATGAAACCACCTCCTGTCCCACTGCCCTTTGCTAACGCCCTTCTCGGCCTTGGCCCACCTGCACCCAGGTGAGTAAACAGCCGTGCTGCTCACACAGCCTGTCTGGGGGTCTCCTCATTCAAAGCGAGCATTTCTCAACACTCAGGACAGTGGCTCAGCCTGTAACCTCCATGCTATGTGAGGCCACGGCAGGAGGATCACGAGGCCAGGGGTTTGAGACCAGCCTGGGCAGCATGGTAAGACCCCCTGATTCTGCAAAAAACAGAAAAATTAGCTGGGAATGGTGGTATGTGCCTGTGGTCAGCTACTTGGGCGGCTGAGGTGGGATGCTCTCTTCAGCCAAGGAGGTCAAGGCTGCAGTGAACTAGGATCCTGCCACTGCCCTGCAGCCTGGGCAACAGAGTGAGACCGTCTCGAAAAAAAAGATACACACATATACATACATAAACACACACCCATATGTGTTTCTGTGTATATTAGCTAATCTGTATCTAGAACTTTCCATGAGGCAGCTCCCCTGACATGAAGTGTGGGTAACCCCCCTTCTAGGCACCGAGGAAGGAGAGCTAAGCAGACCCCCGGCACAGTTAGTGCCTGAAGAATAACTTACTGCTCATTTATTTCCTTTCATATAATCCTCGTATATTGTGATAACCTGCCTTTTGCCAGTTAAAACGAACTCTCTTTCTCAGACTAAACTGTTCAGGCTTTAGCTTGCTGAGCCAGACAGACTCCATCTTAGTCTTCATTTGGTTATTTTCCCACCGTTGCGTATGTAACTGCAGTATGTGGCGGGGCGGGCTGACCCTGGGCACCTCCAGGAATGCGTTTGCTGATAAGAGGCCGAGTTAAGTGGTACCAGCAGAGCCTGGGAATGCAGGTGCCGCCGCGCGCCCAGAGCCCCCTTGATCTGTAAGCTGTGTGTCTTTCATGACGGCTCTACCCCCGTACCTGGCACTGTTTCATTTCTCATGTACTAGTTTATCTTTTAACTTTTTGCTTACTCTGCTTTTGCGAAAAATTGGCTTCAGCTAGGTTCCCCTTCCCTTTTAAAACTAGGGTATAAAAGAGCACCTAACTTTTTCTTGGGGGCTGAGAGAATTTGGGGCATCAGCCACTCTCGGTGGCCGGCACAATAAAGGACTCATAACTGAATCTCAGAGCGTGGCGCATTCCTTGACTCGCTCGGGTACTACAATATATTCCTATCTTAGTTTGTGGTCGGAGGAGTGTCAAGAGCAGACACGGTGCACAGCATGGACCAGGGAAAAACAGCCACACTAGGGTGAGAACCAATGGCTCAGGAGGTAGTGCCCTTGCCTGAAAGGGCACGCGCGACACGGCAGACCGGCCCAGGCGGTAGCGTTCAGTGTTGTGGAAAGCTGGCCTCAGGCTGGCCCTCTGGTATAGTCCCCCCTCGGTGGCTGTAGACCCTGTCAGCTCTCTGGCCCTCGGGTATAGTCCCGCCTCGGTGGCTGTAGACTCTGTCAGCTCTCTGGCCCTCCGGTATAGTCCCCCCTCGGTGGCTGTAGACCCTGTCAGCTCTCTGGCCCTCCGGTATAGTCCCGCCTCGGTGGCTGTAGACACCCTTCTATAGAAAGCCTTAGAAGCTGCCTGCCCCTGGGTAAGAGATGCGGCACACCGCACACTGCCCACCTCCCAGCCTCAGTGACCTAACGGAGATGGGCCCCTCGTTCATTGCTCACGTGATTGTCTTGACCCTATCACTGTCCTTCAGGTGACCTCACTCACGACCCTTCCCCTCAGCCTAAACCTAACAAACACAGTCGTGCCTGGACGCTCAGGGCCTCCCTGACTCCCCATGTAAGTGGCGCTGGCCCCCGAGCCCAGCTGCTCTCACCCAGTCCTTTGGTGTGTTGTCTCCTTATTTCGCCGACCCAGCACCTCACCACAGTGATAGGGGACACCCCACGACCCTAGTAGGGCTGGACCCTGCAATGGAGACCTGGGGCTGGGGGGGGGCATGACCCAGGGAAAGCACTCCCCATTCCAAATGTGACTCGGTACTGAGGCCAGCAGCCACTAGCAATCTGCTACTCCCCGTTCTGTGGTTGGGAAATGGCACTGAGAGACCAGCAGGAAGGGGCCAGATGGGTCTGAGTACTGCCCCTTGGCCTCTGCACAGGACCCTGCTTGGCCAGGGGCCCATGGCACTGTTGGGCAAAGAATCCGGAACATGCCCAGCTAGGGTCGTGATTCTCTATTTCGTGAGTGCCTGGTGTTGGAGGGGGAGGCTGCTGCCTTCTGCCAGGGACGGCCGTGGGCAGAGGAGGGGGAGGGACATTCTGGGGCCTGAGGAGCTAGTGCTGGGCACGGGGGAAAAGGGAAAGGAAGATACCTCAGAGAACAGATCTGGAGTGGGTTCGGCAGAGGCTTTAAGAAGAAAGCAGCAGGTGAGGCCCCTGAGACCTGGACTGTCATCCTGGGGTGCAAGTGTGAGCCCCAGATGGCCAAGAACAGTGCCAAGTCCTGCTGGGGCCAGTCCCCACTTCCAGGGAGGAGTCCCAGGAGGATGGATCTCCAATTTCTCCCCCATGAAGTGAGGTTCTGGTGTGGGGGAACCTGTGTCTCTGAGGAAGTCCTGGCATACAGGGCCACAAACAGGTCCAGCTGGTGCCTTCACCTGCCCACTGGGAGGCACCCAACCCACCGGGCCACGAGGCTGAGCTAAGGCAGTTAGGAAGGTTGGCTGGGTCGGGGAGCCCGGAGGGAGCGGGCGGACCGTGGCGGGCGCCCCTGGGGCCCAGGCTGCAGGCTCAACCCCAGGCTCAGGGAAGGCTGCCCCTGGGCCAGGTATCTAGGAGCTGCCCAGCCAGCCAGAGGCGGGAGCCTCTCCGGTGTCCCGGAATGGGGAGGGGCCCGGCGGTACCCCCAGAAGGCCAGACTCCTAGGACCTCACTGCAGGGACCACCGGTGCCAGAACAGGAAGCGGCGGTGAGTTCCAGCGCCCCGGGGTGATCCGCGGGGGCGTGGGTCCTCCCTTTCCGGCCAGGAGATCCGCGAGACCCCATGCCCGCTCCCCGAGTCCTCGAGGCTGCCCCTCCCGGCCCACGTCGGGGGCAGGCGCGTCTGGAGTTGGGCAATGGGCCCGGTGGCTGCGCAGCCCTGGGCCGGCCGCGAGGCTCCTGGGGCAGCCTCCGCCCGCTCCCGCCCAGATCTTTGGAAAATTTCGCGGAGGCCTGGGGGGGAGGGGAGGCGAAGCCCAGCTCCCCGGGGTCGGGCCCACCCGCAGCCGCCAGCCCCTCTCCGGCGCCTCCCCGCGCCCCTCCCGCCCGCCCCGGTCCCCGCAGGGAGCGCCGCAGCCGAGGCCGCCGGTCGGAGCGCGTGCGGGCAGGTGACGGAGGCCCAGTACTCACCGCCGGTGGACGCAGCCCGCAGAGCTCGGGAGACTCGCGCGCTCTGAACGCGGCTGGACCCGCGACTCCCAGGCAGCCCGCGCGGCCCGGGGGCGGGGCCTCCGGCGAGGGGCGGGGCGGGGCGGGGCCTCCGGCGAGGGGCGGGGCGGGGCCTCCGGCGAGGGGCGGGGCGGGGCGGGGGCTCCGGCGAGGGGCGGGGCGGGGCGGGGCCCCCGGTGAGGGCGGTGAGGGGCGGGGCCTCCGGTGAGGGGCGGGGCGGGGCGGGGCCTCTGGGGAGGGGGCGGGGTTGGAGCCCGCCGTAGGCGTCCCCAGGCCTGCCCCAGCTCTGGGGGATTTTTTTTTTTTTTTTGAGACGGAGTTTCGCTCTTGTTACCCAGGCTGGAGTGCAATGGCGCAATCTCGGCTCACCGCAACCTCCGCCTCCTGGGTTCAGGCAATTCTCCTGCCTCAGCCTCCCGAGTAGCTGGGATTACAGGCACGCACCACCATGCCCAGCTAACTTTTTGTATTTTTAGTAGAGACGGGGTTTGACCATGTTGACCAGGATGGTCTCGATCTCTTAACCTCATGATCCACCCGCCTCGGCCTCCCAAAGTGCTGGGATTACAGACTTGAGCCACCGATTGATGGGGAGGCCGAAGCCCAGAGAGGGGCTGAGACCAGCCCCCAATCCCCCCAGAAAGGTGGCGCCTGAGCCTCGGCCAGGCCCGGCCTCCTTCCACCGGGTCCTGCTGTGCGCGCGGCGGGGCAGACCTGGCGAGGCCAGGCAGGGGACCAGGTCGGGGTGACAGTCGCTGACACCTGGACTTGCGGCCAGTCCTGGTTGTGGTCAGGGGCCGGAGGCCCATGCGTGAGCAGATGTGTTTGGGGTGTGTTGGTTGGGGGTCTCGCCTGCAGAGTCGGGCGGGGAGGGGAGGACGCCAGCACCCTCGCAGCCTGGGCTTCCTGAGGTCATCTTGTCCCTGCTCCTGCCCCAGGCTGACTGTTCCTTGGTCATCCCCCAGGCGAGAGCGGGGAGACCGGAAAGGGTTGGGAGGTGGTGGGTTTTGGCTTCTGCCAGGGCACTAGCTTGGCGAGGACATCCCGGCGGTATCACCCTCCAGTCCATCTTCGCAGGCTGGGGCGCCTTCTAGGCAGACGGCCCTTCCCTGCCTGGCCTGACCAGCTTGTGGGTGCCTCTCCTACTGCCAGGCCCTCTCTGAGGGGTTGTGGGCCTTGGGGCTCTGCACCTCTCTGTTCTCCAGTTGACAGTGCATTTCCTTTCTGGGTGACAGTGAGGGCTAGTGTCAGGCAGGGGGCTTCTGAACCCCACTCGGGGGCGGGGTGAGGATGTGGGGGGATGTTAGGGGGGAGGGTGTGGGGAGATGCGAGGGAGGGTAGGTGGCCAGGTGGCCAGGAGAGGGCTGGGGCGAAGAGACACCTGTCACACCTCGTCTCAAATCTAGGGGTACTTTCAGTGTGGCTGTGTTTGTTTTGCATGAGTGAGTGTGGTGCGTGTGTGTATGGAGGCTGAGGCTGGGGCTCTGTGTCAGGAGATGTCCTGGCTGTGTTATGATGGCGTCGTGGGTGGGGCTTCCTTAGCTTTGGGGGCGATGCCCCAGCTGTCTCTGGGGACAGGAGGCATTCAGTAGGCTGTGGCCTGGGGGCTCCCCGCCTCTGAGTCTTACCTGGGGCACAGGCTGGGCTGTCTGTTTCCATCCTGGGAGCATTTTTTCTTGTGCCTGTCCTGAACTTTAGTCTGGCCCTGAATGGGGAGCTCAGAGCGCTTCCTGACTGTCAGGGAGTTCCAGCCCCACCCCACCCTCCCACACCTGGAAGGAAATTTGGTAGATTTCTGTCCTGACAGGTGCACACATCCCACCTATGTTCTCTTTTGATTCCAGAGTATCCTCCCTCTGGAATGCCCGTGGTGAGGGCACGGGGTTCCTTCTGTGCAGCCACCACCTGGTTGCCATCCCTGCTGTGGCAGGGGCTCAGTAAGAGTTGTGGGATGAGAGCATGGGTGGGCTTTGCCCCCTTCAGGACAGGACTCTTGGATTAGAAAAGAAGCTGCATTAGGAGGGGGGCTGTTGGGAAAAAACTCTCAAATCGTTTTCTTCCTGTCTCTCACCCAACACAACACAGAAGACATCAACACAGAAGACTCTCAAGACTGCTGGGGCCAAATGTGGGGGTGGGTGTTTCCCCACCCCGAGCGAGCCATCATCTCTGCGGTGGACACGGGCCGGGTGTCCTCCAACACCATTTCAACACAGTACCTGGAGATAGTGTCAGGTCCCACAGGGTGAGGGCTCAGCCCCAAGACACCTCCCCGGCCACACACCAGCTGAGAGGCCCAGCGTCTAGCGCTTTTCAGCCGCTAGCTCCATGGTGAGGTTCCTCCTGTTGTTAGAGGAACCCCTGCTCACCAGGCCTCTGGTTTAATGGAGCGTGACCAGAGTGACTGCATCCTGAAGTGGGTAGGAGGCACTCACAGGCACCTGTGAGGTTAGTGCTTATGGTCTAAGAATAGCCACGCCTCAAGTGGCCACCAATTATAATTACAGAACATTTACAGCCATATGGGGCATCTCCCAGCAAGCCTGCAGCCTGTCCAGATGTCCCGAGAGCGCAGCCCACTCTACTCAGATTATGTCAATGAGGCCGAGGCTGGAGGATGAACCGCCCTGATGGCGCCCACAGCCCCGTCTTTGGTGAGCGCGTCTGCACGTTCCAGGTGTGACCGCAGCTCCCACTAACAGACGGCCGGCACGCCTCCTCCTGCTTTCTAAGCACGCCCCACTCTGTGACAGGGTCATTTCTAATAAACCTGCTTCTCTCACTGTGCTCTGTGGCTCACCCCAAGTTCCTTCCTGCTTGACATCCAAGAACTCGCCCTTAGGGTCCGGATCGGGATCCTCTTTTCCAGCAATACAGAAACCTCCCCACTTTGCATTCAACTGATCTGCAAGAGTGGCTTGGGAAACTCAGGAAGCACATTTACGGTGAATCATAAAGGGGCACAGATGAAGAGGCACTGGGTGAGGTTCCCGGAAGGGCCTTGCCAGGAACCCCTGTGTGCTCAGCATTCCTTCCCCCAGGGCGTGGCATGGGTCGGCTATGAAGGTGGTTCTTCTGGCCAGTGATCAGAAAGAGGGGGAGGATGAGTCCTGCCTTGGGGCAGGTGAAAGCGGAGCAGGAGACGTCAGAGAGAGTCCGTTTCTACCCATAACTGTAACAAGGGCCGAGGGAGTCATAAGCCTGGGCTGGACCAGCGCCAACTCTCTAACCCCACACCACTCCCTCCTCCTCACACAGAAGCCCTCCCGGAGCACAGAAGGCTAGGCAGGCCCGCTGTGACGTGAAGGCCTTTGTTTTTTAATTTTTAAGTTTTTAAATGAGGCAACCTGCGATCCAGAACAGGTGCAGAGACACTCCCATGCCTGAGGCCTTTGGCCCAGTTGTGGAAGACTTTTGTACTGGTAGCTTCTCTGAGGTGACAGGAGGAGGCTGGTAGGGTCTGCGGGGAGAAGTCCCGTAGGACAGAAGGGCCAAGCCAGTGGTGGCCCTCGAGGGAGAGGGTGCAACCTTCACGATGCCCGCTCCTCCCAGCCACACTCAAGAGAACGTTACCTTCAGGACTGGGTTAGGCACACGAGGAGTTTTGGGGGCACGTTTGCTGTGGGGTGCTGCCCAGTTCTGTCTCGGGTCCGGACTCAGGCGTGAGTGCCGTGAGGAGGGACCTGGTTGAAGGCCTGTCACGGCAGGCAGCATCGGGAGCCAGAAAGCCGGACGCTGCTGCCACATGAAGTCCAGGCCGGTGGCCTCACGGATCCCCTCACTTACTGGGGCCGGGAGTTGAGGCCACAGATGAGCTGTATACTGGCTTCTGGGTTCAAGAGGAAGCAGCCTCACCTGTCCTGTGTGCTCCTAGGACAGGTCAGCCACCTGACATCTGCCAGTGGCCGTGGGCATGGGCCCTGTCCTGGCCTGACCTTTCTCTGGCCACTAGTCAGGGGTCCTGTCGGGAGCGTCCCTGATTCTTGCCCCCACCCCTCCATCCAGCCCCTGCTGCTGCTGCCTGTGTCTCTTGGAAGGCAGGGACCCTCGAGCCAGCCAGGAGGCCTGACGGGGAGTGAAAATGGCAGCATGGGGCAGGCTGGGCCGGGACAGGGCAGGCTGGACGGGACCTGGCTGCTGGCTCTGGTGGGAGGTAGTCTGTCTCCCAGCCTTGGCTCCATGCGGGGAGAGCAGGCCGACTCTCTGGCTGGGCTGCCGTGAGCTCACTGCCTGACCTCTCTGTACCCAGGCTCCACATTCCAATGTGCAGCTGGTCCTCTGCTCTCAGGCCTGGTTCCCGCCTCTCCCAGAGCACAGTCCACAGTGCTCCCGGGGTCTTTAGCATCTGCTCCCACCACTGGGGCCTTAGGCTCCTCCTCTAACTCCACTGCTACCGTGCCCTCTGCCTTGGCGCAAGCCTGGAACTGAAGTTGGCTCCAGGCCTCCCTGTGTTGCCCCTGGCCGCTCCTCTTGGGAGATCTTCCCCAAGCCCAGGGGAGACCCTTCCCGCAGAGTGACTGAGACGGCTCTCTAGCAGTTCAGAGGTTTCCTTTGCCGAGGTTGAAGCCATGCCGGGAAAACGGAGACAAGTCACAGCAGGATGTGCAGCCCACTCCTTTTCCAAAGACGGTTTTGGGGCTTCAATATTTACATAAAGAAGTGGCCAGAGGGGAAGGAGGAAAGGAAGAAAGGAAGGAGGGTCATTTTCTTGTGAGGCTGTGATCAGTGCCCACTGCTCTCCAGGTTGCAGGTGAAAGCCGGGGGCAGAGGAACAGTTCATTTTTGTTTCTTTGTTTTTGGTTTTTTGAGATGGAGCCTCACTCTGTTGCCCAGGCTGGAGTGCAGTGGCTCAATCTCAACTCACTGCAACCTCCCCCACCCGGGTTCAAGTGATTCTCCTGCCTCAGCCTCCTGAGTAGCTGGTATTTCAGGCATGTGCCACCACACCTGGCTAATTTTTGTGTTTTTAGTAGAGGTGGGGTTTCACCATGTTGGCCAGGCAGGTCTTGAACTCCCGACCTCAGGTGATCCTCCTGCTTCGGCCTCCCAAAGTGCTGGGATAATAGGCGTGAGCCGTCGTGGCTGGCTGATTTGTTGTTCATTTACATTGCCAGGTGAGGGAGGCCCCCTGGGGTGACATGTGGCCTTCTAACTTGTAGCTGTTTGCTTAAGGACAAAAGGAAAGGCAGGTTGTGTGTGTGTGTGTGTGTTTGTGTGTGTGTGTGTGTGTGTGTGTGTGAGCTCAGTTTTTAAGCTTAAGTTTTCCCTTTGGCATAGTGAGTTTGGGGTTCCAAGATCTTATTTTCCTTTCCGTCACCCCACGTGGTTTTGGGCTCCATGACAGCTGGAGCCAGCTTCTGCGTGATGAGTGCTTCTGGATGGAAACGCTGGTGGGTGGCGTTGCGTGTGTGTGAAGACGTGGAGGGGATCTCTGAAGGAGTGCCTGGCGGAAGTCCAGCAAGCCCCACCCAGGGAAGCCTCCTTTTTTGTGCGGTCACATTTGGTGAGCCCTGAATTGCTCGTGGAAGCGCAACAGGCCTGACTGGGGCTGACCGTCTGCGCGTCCATCTGGCCCAAAGGCCACCCGTTGCCTTCCCGGTCAGAGGTCATCCCTCCCCACCTTGAGTGGATCAAAGACAGCAGCGGCACCTTGCAAGGGTGACGTTGGGTGCTGAGCGAGGTCACCAGCGTCTATTTCGTTGTGTGTATTTTGCCTCGGCTGGGATGGAAAATGCTAATTTTACTGGTTTTCCCCGTGCAGCTCGCCGGGCAGCATCTTGCAAAACTGGAAACTTTTTCCCCTGTGGTTCCATGAAGTGGAAAAAGGAGATTTTCCTTTGCGATGTGGCTTATCCCCCACAGCTGTGGTTGCGGCCTCGAGCAGGGTAGCCAGGGCAGCTCAGGGAAAGGGAACCCCAAAACCGGGCATGCCAGCAACAGGGTAAGATTGTCTTACTGGGCCGGGTGTGGTGATTCACGCCTGTCATCCCAGCACTTCTGGAGGCCAAGGCAGACAGATTACCTGAGGTCAGGAGTTCGAGACCAGCCTGGCCAGCACGGTGAAATCCCCGTCTCTACTAAAAATACAAAAAATTAGCTGGGCGTGGTGGCAGGCATCTGTAATCCCAGCTACTTGGGAGGTTGAGGCAGGGGAATCACTGGATCCTGGGAGGCAGAGGTTGCAGTGAGCATTGCACCATTGCACTCCAGCCTGGGAAAGAGCGAAACTCCGCCTCAGAACAACAGCAACAACAAAACGTCTTAGCAGCCAGGCTTCTGGCCCCTCGGTGTACTGGCTGAAGGAACGGTGAAACCACTGCTTATTAACGAGAACAGGGATTTGTGAGGCTAGTCTGAGGCGGCAGCAAATCTGAGCACCATGGGCTACGACCCTGTCTTTCTGTGCTGTTCTGTCACAAGGAGGCACCCCAGGACAAACTCGAGCTTAGGACCCCTGGACGCCCACTGCTCAAGCTGGTCCGACAGGCTGTCACCCACAGGCTTTGCTGCAGGTCCCTGGAGCAGACACTGGAGGAAGTTTCCCTCTTGTCTTGGTTTGCGTCCTTGAGAGCGAACTTTGTGACCACGTGTGGGTGTTCTCTCCTGCTGTCCACCATCCTGAGGGCAGGGATCTTCAAGTTCATGTCAGGTGGCCAGTCCAAGAGAACCAGGGGTCAGACCCTGAGTGGAGCCTTGGCGAGAGTTTTCTCTTAAAAGGTCTCATCCCTACAGGCCTTTTATCACCTTTTGCTTTCTTTCTTTCTTTTTTTTTGAGTCGGAGTTTCGCTCTTGTTGCCCAGGCTGGAGTGCAATGGCGCGATCTCGGCTCACTGCAACCTCCGCCTCCTGGGTTCATTCAGGCAATTCTCCCGCCTCAGCCTCCCGAGTAGCTGGGATTACAGCATGCGCCACCGGGCCCAGCTAATTTTTTTTTTATCTTTAGTAGAGACGGGGTTTCACTATGTTGACCAGGATGGTCTCGATCTGTTGACCTCGTGATCCACCCGCCTCGGCCTCCCAAAGTGCTGGGATTACAGGCTTGAGCCACCACGCCCGGCCTCTTTTGCTTTCTTAAACTCATTCCTGAGAGTAAATTCTTGGGGATAGTGGAGATTCCTACTTTATCCCCTTTCCGGAAATCCCTTTTGGGATTTGGTAAAAACCTGGAAAAGTGCCATCTGGCCTTTAAGAGGCCTTTTGGATTGAGTCGCTCTTGCAGCTGGCTCCTGGGAGAGACAGCAGCCGTCACCTCGTGCTGGAGGTCAGCTAGCTGAGGCTTTGGTGGTTCTTCGCAGTAGTGGCCTGGGTTCCGTTCCTGGCTTTGGGGGTGAGTCCTTCGTGGTCTAACACTTGTTGGACTTTTGCTGCTTAGCGATCACTTTCCTCTCCGTGGACAGCTTCTGGTTTTCTGTTTTGATCTACCTTTGGGGAGATTCTAGATCTCGTACAGGTCACTTTATCTCTTTGGAATTACTTTGCATGTCCGTGCTTGGGTCATCCTCTTAGGTAAGGCTCACTGATTTACTCTGTGAAAAAACTCAACAGCCAGAAATATTGGCCTTTTGTCCTGGCTGAAATCTGGTAATAAAAGATTTTAGGCTGGGTGTGGTGGCTCACGCCTGTAATCCAAGCACTCTGGAGGCCAAGGTGGGCAGATCACCTGAGGTCGGGAATTCGAGAACAGCCTGACCAACATGGTGAAACCCCGTTTTTAAAAATAAAAAATAAAAAAGATTTTAAAAGGGTTTTTCTTGAGAGCTCTATAGTTAGAACTCGACTTCATTAAAGCTGATATTTGGGCTGTGTTTGTGCAGACATTGTTTTAAAGCCCCTGCTCTCCCTCTGAACGCCTCTCAGTCAATGGAAGTCTGTCCTGATTCTTCGTTTCTGTCTATTTAATGTGTCATGTGTGGTGTTTCTATAAAAGAGCTGAGAAAAATAGGCTAAAAGCTGGAAGATGGCCGGCAGCACGGCCAGGTGGAGCGGCTGCTGCCGAGGGGCCGGGATGACTGGCTGCTCCCAGTGGGTCTCAGAGGGAGGCACTGGCAGTGGACTGTGGGAGAACACAGAAGCTGGGCTCAGGCGGGAGGACGTGGGAGCCCTGCACAGGGCTACCGCACACCGGGACTCCTTACTGGTCCCCGAGACTCTGGGAGAATGGGTGAGTTGAACTGGCAGGGAGCAGCCTGCCCTCACTACAGGTGAAAGGGGAGTCCTGGAATCCCAGCTGGGGAAGACCCGTTAACCGCCATGGACACTCAGGTGGCAGGGAGAGCTGCTGAGAGGCTGCAGGGGCAGCAGCCCGCTGAGGCACGGCCCAGAGGGTTTGGCGCAGGAGTCCACAGCGGAGCATGGCCGGGGGGCATCCCCCAGGCTCTAATTCCTCCCATCGGAGATTTTAGCCCTGGGGAAACTGTTGGATATGATCTTTGCTGGGCAGTCTTACCCATCAGATGGGGCCAGTCTGACCCGAGCATGCCTTCTCTCCCACGGCCCCAGCCTGGCCATGCCTGCTTGCAGGCCAGCTCTGGGTGCCCTGGGGGTCTGCAGCACAGCTTTTGCACTGGGGAGGCCATGCCTGATTGGTGAAGAGCTCCAGCAGGCCAGCCCCCATGGCCATGTGCAGCCTGCCCACTCCCTCCCCACACTGCAGCTTCTTCGGGGGCCACCGCCACCCCCAGGTTGCTTTGCTGTTGCATGTCTGTGCAGCTGGGTTTTGCTTTCCTTGCCCACCAGTATACCTGTGTGTTCGCACCCTGCCCTGCCATTGCCGTGGCAGGAGTGCAGTTTGCCCTATGCCCCCTCCCGACTGCCACTGCAGTTGGAGCGTTCGCAGACACAGAGCCAGCCCCAACTCCCTTGCACCCCACTCTTGTACCACTGCTGCTGCGGGAGTGAAACTAGGCACAGAGAAGAGTGGTCCTGCCCTGTCCTGCCCTGAGTAACCACCCCTGCCTGTGGGGCACAAAGAATGCCATAGGCCTGAGCCTGCCAGTGCCCCCCTCCATGCCAACACTACCACCTGCCCCCCAGGTGCTTGCTTCTGCCACTGTGGTGAACACCTGCATGGAAGCAGGCACCCAGCACCTGGTAGCACCCTGCTGCAGCCAATGAGCGTGCACCCTGTGCTGCTGCCACCGCGGCTGCTGGCATGTACAAACAGGAATGGATTGTGCTCCCACTGCACTACAAAATGTGTTGGCTGGCACCGCCTATCAGAGTGTAGTGACCAGTATCCAGGAGCACCTCAGTCCCTCAGTGCAGTTGATTCCTAACCTCCAGGAGCCAGAGACAAAGTTGGGACCTGATACAAGTCCCCCAGAGTTACGCACACAGTCCCAGGAGTTGGGAACTGAGCCTTGGCACCCTAAAATCTTCCAGAAACAAAGCAAGTCAGCTGAATCCACCTTATACTACAATCAAATTCTGAAGGTCATCAAATAGGATGAAGAAAAGAAAATCATCCAAAGGTTAACAACTTCGAAGAGCACAGGAACATCAGCCCAAAATATAAGAAAGAACTAGTGCAAGAACGCAGACCGCACAAGGCAGAGCGCCATCTTTCTGCCAAACGACTGCCCTGCCTCCCCAACAAGGCTGTGAGCCAGGCTCAGGGGGCCGATGTGACAGAATAGAATTCAGAACATGGACAGGGGCAAGGATCGCTGAGGTTCAGGGGTGCATCCAATGCAAGGAAGCTGAGGGTCACAATAAAATGATGCGGGGGCTGACAGACAACACAGCAAGTATAGAAAAGAATGTTACTGACCTGGCAGAACCGAAAACCACACTGTAAGACTAGCTTTCTGATGGCTGGGCGTGGTGGTTCATGCCTGTAATCCCAGCACTTTGGGAGGCCGAGGCAGGTGGATCACGAGGTCAAGAGATCGAGACCATCCTGATCAACATGGTGAAACCCCGTCTCTACTAAAAATACAAAAAATTAGCTGGGCATGGTGGCACGTGCCTGTAATCCCAGCTACTCAGGAGGCTGAGGCAGGAGAATTGCCTGAACCCAGGAGGCGGAGGTTGCGGTGAGCCGAGATTGCACCATTGCACTCCAGCCTGGGCAACAAGAGCGAAACTCCATCTCAAAAAACAAACAAACCAACAAAAAAAAGACTAGCTTTCTGAAATAAGACTGTCAGACAAGAATGGAGAATAAAAGAATGAAAAGGAGTGAACACAACCTCCAAGAAATATGGGATCCTGTAATCCAAATCTATGATTCACTGGTGTCCCTGAAAGACACTGGGAGAGTGTAAGCAACTTGGAAGCAGCTTTCAGGATATCCATGAAAACTTTTCCATCCTAGCTAGAGAGGTTGATATTCAAATCCAGGAAAGGCAGAATAAAATACTCCATGAGAAGATCATCCCCAAGGCAAATAATCATGAAATTCTGCAAGGTTGAAATTAAAGAAAAAATGTTAGAGGCAGCCAGAGAGAAAGGCCAGGTCACCTACAAAGGAACACCTATCAGACTAATAGCAGACCTCTCAGTAGAAACCCTACAAGCCAGAAGAGACTGGGGGCCAATAGTCAACATTCCTAGAGAAATTCCAACCCAGAATTTCATATCCAGCCAAACTAAGCTTCATAAGTGAAGGAGAAATAAGATCTTTTTCAGACAAGTAAATGCTGAGGGAATTGGTTACCACCAGACCTACCTCACAAGATCTCCTGAAGGAATCACTAAATATGGAAAAGAAAGACTGTTACCAGCCGCTACAAAAACGTACCAAAGTACACAGACAAATTACACTATGAAACAACCACAAACAGATCTGCATGCTAATCAGCTAGCATCGTGATGACAGGATCAAATCCACATATATCAGTACTAACTTTGAACATAAATGGGCTGGCCAGGCGTGGTGGCTCATGCATGCAGTCCTAGCACTTTGGGAGGCTGAGGTGGGCGGATCACGAAGTCAGGAGTTTGAGACCCGCCTGTTCAATATGATGAAACCCCATCTCTAATTTAAAAAAATACAAAAATTAGCCAGGCATGGTGGTGCATGCCTGTAGTCTCAGCTATACCACAAGCTGGGAGGTGGAGATTACAGTGAGCCAAAATCGCACCACTGCACTCCAGCCTGGGCAACAGAGCAAGACTCTATCTCAAAATTAAAAATAGAAAAAAATAAATAAAAATGAATATAAATGGGCTAAATACCTCAATTAAAAGGCACAGAGTTACAAGCTGGATAAGAACCAAGATCCATTGATACGTTGTCTTTAAGAGATCCATTTCACATTCAGTGACTCCCATAGGCTCAAAATAAAAGGATGGAGAAAAATCTACCAAGCAAACGGAAAACAGTAAATCAGGGGTTGCAATCCTAATTTAAGACAAAGCAATCATTAAACCAACAAAGATTGAAAGAGACAAAGAGGGGCATTACATCATGGCAAAGGGCTCAATTCAATAAGAACACCTAATTATCCTAAGTATATATGCATCCAACACACAGCACCCACATTCATAAAGCAAGTTCTTAAACACCTTCAAGGAGACTTAGACTCACACACAATAAGAGTGGGAGACTTTTGGCCAGTAGGCGGAGGTTGCGGTGAGCTGAGTTCGCGCCATTGCACTCCATGCTGGGCAACAGGAGTGAACTCCCTTTCAAAAAAAAAAAAGAAATGAAAAATACATCCTTGAGAAACTTTTTTATTGCTAATGATGAAAAGGCTGCTAAATAGAAACATATACTATATGCACAGAAGAACATGCAGAGAAGAATATATATATATTCAAATAAGACTTCAAAAAGTAGAAATTTTAAAAGTGCTATACATTGAATAGAGGTTCTAAAATCCCTAACCCCAAACAGCCTTGAACATATTACTCTGATTTCATGTCATTATAAAATAACAGAGCTGGAAAGAATATTCAAGATGACCTGACTTAACACCTTTCATTCTGTGGGCGGAGCTTCTGATACCCAGAAGTTGAGAGACTTACTCAAGATTGTACCATGCAAGCTGGCAACTAGAACTCAGATCTTTTTGACTCCTTTTTGAATTAAGTTTTTCCACATTGTAAATTAAAATCATCATATCTCCACACACACACAAAAAGAAACTAAGAACTTTGAAAAAAGGTTTGACGAAATCCTAATGAGAATAGACAATTTAGAGAGGAATATAAGTGAATTAATAGAACTGAAGAATACTATATGAGAACGCCAAGAAGTATGCACAGGTTTTAACGCTCAAATTGATCAAGCAGAAGAAAGGATATCAGAGGTTGAAGACCAACTTAATGAAATAAAATGAGAAGACAAGATTAGAGAAGAAAGAGTAAAAAGGAATGAGCAAAGTCTCCAAGAAATATGGGACTATGTGAAAAGACCTAATCTACGTTTGATAGGTGTACTTGAATGTGACAGAGAGAATGAATCCAAGCTGGAAAATACTCTTCAGGATATTATTCAGGAAAACTTTCCCAACTTAGCAAAGCAGGACAATATTCAACCCCAGGTAATACAGAGAACACCACAAAGATATTCCTCAAGAAGAGCAACCCCAAGGCACATAATCGTTGGATTCACCAGGGTTGAAACGAAAGAGAAAATACTAAGG
>CM052663.1:88307718-88317875 GCA_028533165.1 Leontopithecus rosalia
ACTCGAACTCAGATCCGGAACAAGTAAACTTAATAAATATTTATAGAGCTCTCCACTTCAAATACACAAAATATACATTCTTGTCAATACCACATCACATCTACTCATAGGTTTAAACGAAACATTGATTGGTCATTATTAATACCCATTAGTTTTTCAGAATAAAGCAATATTTTCGTTCAGCCTCCCTCTCTCTCTTCCTCTTTCTTCCTCTCCTTTACTCACTTTTATTTCTTTCTTTCCCTCTCTCAAAAAAAGAAAGAAATCTACTTGTAAACCTCCAGATCCAGGTTGGCAATATCTCTCTCATTGCTTGGTTTCCTTCCTTCCCTTCCCTCCCTCCCTCCCTCCCTCCCTTCCTCCCTTCCTTCCTTCCTTCCTTCATCCCTTCCTTCCTCCTTCCCTTCCTCCTTCCCTCCCTTCCTTCCTTCCTCCCTTCCTCCCCCCACCAAAAAAAGATAAGGTGTTGGAGGCCAGCCTGGCCAACATGGTGAAACCCCATCTCCACTAAAAATATAAAAATTAGCTGGGCGTGGTAGTGCACGCCTGTAATCCCAGCTACTCGGGAGGCCGAGGCAGGAGAATTGCTTGAACTTGGGAGGCGGAGGTTGCAGTGAGCTGAGATTGCACCACTGCAGTACAGCCTGGGTGACAGAGCAAGACTCTGTAAAACAGAAAACAAAAAAACAAAAAAACCTGTTCCAGGAAGAAATTGAATCCCTGAACAGACCAACAACGAGCTCCAAAATGGAATCAGTAATAAATAGCCTACCAATGAGAAATAGCCCAGGAGCAGATGGATTCTCAGCTGAAGTGTATCAGACATACAAAGAAGAGCTGGTACCATTGTGGCTGAAACTATTTCAAAGAAATGGAGGAGGAGAGTCTTCTGCCTACCTTATTCTATGAAGCCATCATCATCCTGATACCAAAACCTGGCAGAGGCACAACAACAGCAAAATCTTCAGGCCAATATCCTTGGTGAAAATCGATACAAAAGCCCTCAAGAAAATGCTGGCAAACTGAATCCAGCAGCATCTCAAAAAGCTTGTCCATCACGATCAAGTAGGCTTTATCCCTGGGATGTAGCGTTGGTTTAAGACATGCACTCAGTACGTGTGGTTCATCACATAAACATAACTAGAGACAAAAACCTCAATAGATTCAGAAAAAGCTTTTCATAAAATTCAATATGCCCTCACGTTAAAAACTCTCAGTAAACTGGGTATTGAAGGAACATACCTCAAAATAATAAGAGGCATCTCTGATAAACCCACAGCCAACATCATACTGAATGGGCAAAAGCTGGAAGCATTCCTCTTAAAAACTAGCATGAGATAAGAATTCTCTCGCTCACCATTCTTGTTCAACATAGTATTGGAAGTCCTGGCCAGAGCAATCAGGCAAGAGAAATAAATAAAAGGCTTCCTGTCCGGGCATGGTGGCTCACTCCTGTAATCTCAGTACTTTGGGAAACTGAGGGTTGAGGCATGTGGATCTGTTTGAGTTCAGGAGTTTGAAGTCAGCCTGGGCAACACAGTAAGACCTTGTTGCCACATACACACACACACACACACACACACACACACACACACACACACAAGCAAAAACTTAGCTGGGCATGGTGACTTGCAGCTGTAGACCTAGCTCCTCAGGAGTCTGAGCCAGGAGGATCACTGGAGCCCAGGAAGTGGAGGTTGCAGTGAGCTGTGATTGCACCACTGCACTCCGGCCTGGGTGACAGAGTGAGACCCTGTCTCAAAAAAAATAATAATGAAAATAATTAAAAAGGGCATCCAAACAGGAAGAGAGGAAGTCAAACTCTCCCTGTTTGCAGACAACATGATCCTATATCTAGAAAAGCCCATAGTCTTGGCCCAGAAGCTCCTTAAGCTGATAAACAACTTCAGCAAAGTCTCAGGATACAAAATAAGTTTACAAAAATCTCTAGCCTCCCAAAGTGCTGGGAACAAAGCTGGAGGAATCACGCTACCCAGCTTCAAACTATACTACAGAACTACAGTAACCAAATCAGCATGACATTGGTACAAAAACAGACTTAGAGACAAAAGGAACAGAATAGAGACCCCAGAAATAGGGCCACACACCTACAGCCATCTGATCTTCAACAGAGTCAATAATAACAAGCAATGGGGAAGGAACTCCCTGTCCGATCAATGGTGCTGGGCTGACTGGATAGCCATATGTGGAAGGATGAAATCGGCCCCTAACTTTTACCACATACAAAAATTAACTTAAGATGGATCAGAGTCTTAAATGTAAAATCCCAAACTATAAAAGCCCTGGAAGACACCCTAGGCAATACCATCCCGGACATGGGCAAGGGCAAAGATTTTATGACGAAGACACTGAAAGCAATAGCAACAAAAGCCAAAATGGACAAATGGGACCTAATTAAATTAAAGAGCTTCTGCATAGCAGAAGAAACTGTCAACAGAGTACACAGACAACTTACAGAATGGGAGAAAGTTTTTGCAAAATATGCATTTGACAAAGGTCTAATATCCAGCATCTAGAAGGAACTAAAACAACTTTACAAGAAAAAAAAACCCATGAAAAGTGGGCAAAGGATATGAACAGACACCTTTCAAAATAAGGCATACATGCGGCCAACAAGCATATTAAAAAAAGCTCAACATCACTGGTCATTAGAGCAATGCAAATCAAAATCACAGTGAAATGCCATCTCACACTAGTCAGAATGGCCATTATTAAAAAGCCGAAAAATATCAGATGCTGACAAGGTTGTAGAGAAAGGAATGCTTATACACTGTTGGTGGGACTGTAAATTAGTTCAACCACTATAGAAAACAGTGTCGCAATTCCTGAAGGACTTAAAAACAGAAATAGTATTTGACCCAACAATCCCATTACCAAGTATACACCCAAAGGAATGTAAATGATTCTGTCATAAAGATACGTGTGTATGTTCACTACAGCACTATTTGCAATAGCAAAGACATGGAATCCACCCGAACTCCCATCAGTGGTAGACCGGATAAAGCAAACATGGTACCTGTACACCATGGAATATTATGCAGCCACGCAAAAGAATGAGATCATTTCTTTTGCAGGGACACAGATGGAGCCATCATCCTTAGCAAACTTAGGCAGGAGCAGACAACCGAATACTGCGTGTCCTCACTTATAAGTGGCAGCTAAATGATGAGGACACATGGACACAGAGGGAACAACACACACTGGGGCCAGCGGGAGGGTGGAGGGTGGGAGGAGGGAGAGGGTCAGGAAAAATGAGTCATGGGTACTAGGCTCAGTACCTGGGTGATGAGATCATCTGTACAACAAACCCCTGTGACATGTTTACCTGCCTAACAAACCTACACGTGTACCCCCGAACTTAAAATGTAAGTAAAATTATTTAAAAGGAAGAAACGTAAGTGCTTAAATCAAACACTGTCAGAAAAATAGAAACTTTATAAATGCCTTTTTGGTCATGTGACTCTAATAATCTTTGAAAAATAAAGACAGTTGAAAGATTATTGCTAAAATAAAATGAGTGTCTTAGAAGTTTAGACATTTGGTCTAAATTAGGAATGCTCAGTACTGTTTGCTGGATGCTTTAAGGCCATAAACTGCTTCTATGACTTTTATTAAGTATTTGACTTGTCTGTTTCATAGCCATTGGATTCTAGGAAGGCCTGGGGCACATGGGCTTAGCTAGGTCCCCTGGTGAGGCTGGGAAGAGTCATACAATATTACCTGCACCTCTCTTCTTGTCCTGGGCTCTCCAGTCTTATACATGGTGAAAACTGCTTGCTTACCAGGCTTGTCACCAAAAATAAAAGTTGCTAAGAGTTAACAGTGTAACATCTACTTGAGACTGCTGGAGAAACAGATTGACATGCAAGGTGTAAAGGAAAGTAGAATGTGTTCTTGGTGAAAGGTTATAAGAAGGCTTGGAAATACGGTTTTTGTTAAACAGAATGTAATTTTGTCTAGTGCAGAGATTTTTAAGGGTTGCTGGAAGCTAAAAGAGTAGCGGGACCACACCGCAGGTTGAAGCAAGTCGTGAAGGGTTGGTGAAGGGCGGGTCTTGTACAGGATGTGGTGCGGATATGAGCAAGTTGGCTGGGATGTAAAGGGGATTATTTAGTTCTCTCATAGGTTGAACATTGGAAGTAAAGCACACTGATGCAGGGCCAGAATCTGGGCCCACGTATTTGAATAAAAATAACAGGGCTTTCTTAGAGAGCTGATCTGTCTTTTAACAGAAAATTATAAAGCGTTATAAAACATTAATGGAAATTTTGTCTTATGTTCAATCTAAGATTGGATAGAACTTGTTTGTAAGATTTCATTAAGAAGATTTAATGTTAATAGTACACTAATGGAAAGGTGAAATTTGGGTTTCTTTTTTGAACAAGATTTTCATGTAGTACTAAAAGAGAATGAACGATTTTTGTTTGCCTTTTGAATAACAGCAGGAAAAAAGGCAGGGGAAAGCAAAGTTGGTCGCATGCCATCTTTTTTCTGTCCTATTTGGAGAGCAGAGTCTCCCCTCTGTCAATGAGTAATTTCCCCTTTACTTATAGTGACCTGGACTTTCACGTTGTAACATCAAGTGTTTAATTAAACCTTTGATATCTGACAAGCTTTCCAAAGTCAAATTCTAAGACTGGCCTTTACAAAAATCTGATAAAAGTCCAAAAGAAGCGTATTTGGTTTATTTAGTATATTAAAATCATACAGGAAGCATTGTCAAGTATGAAATGGTATTTGGCTTTACTTGGGCTATATTTGTATGAATGTGTTATTAGTATGTGTTCCAAAATTGGATAAGATTCCTGTAATTCTGGTATGTCTCAGTATATGTTACCAGTAATAATTAGGATTGTTATGTTAAATTATTATGTGCCACAGAGATGACCAGAATTTAACTGCGGCTGTTCTGAGATTTCATTATCCACAATTGTTTTTCTTTATTTTCAAGGTGGTTTTATAATCAGCTATAGGACTCTGACAGGTGCTCTTGAAGACAAGTTTCTGGTAATTTTGGCGATTGTGACATTAGAATAGAGGAAAAACTTCCAAGACTTCCACGGAGAACTAATGTGTTCATGAATACTGAGCAGAACAGAAGTAAGTTACATAGACTGAACTAATGGAAGACTGGAGTAATCTTTTCATTGCTTTTTTGTTTGAAATACTGCTAATTTTTTTTTTTCAGAGTCTAGAAAACCTTTTTTTTTTTAAATTTTGAGCTGTTTACAGCTTTTAATAATTGGGTAAAGTACACTCCTGTGAGTAAGCTGTGAAGTACATTTCTGTCTACCTGATTTCTTTAGAATTTGAAAACTATTTGCAAGTATACTTAATTTACAGCAGTAAAGTTATTTGCATAAGTTCAATAAGAGTGTATTTCCTTTTGTAACAGGACATAATTGGAGATACTGGTTATATTACCAAGGCTTTGAGTGGAATGACATGCTTTCAGCTACAGACAGACTGCTTTAAGGAGTCAAAGCTGATTATAAAGTTGGCCTCATCCTTTGTGAATGCAGTCACTGTACAGAGTTCTGGCCTGTAGTATGTAAAGAATGTCACTTTCTTTCTTTCTTTCTTTTTTTTTTGAGACGGAGTTTCACTCTTGTTGCCCAGGCTGGAGTGCAATGGCGTGATCTCAGCTCACCGCAACCTCCGCCTCCTGGGTTCAGGCAATTCTCCTGCCGCAGCCTCCTGAGTAGCTGGGATTACAGGCACGCGCCACCATGCCCAGCTAATTTTTTGTATTTTGAGTAGAGACGGGGTTTCACCATGTTGACCAGGATGGTCTCGATCTCTTGACCTCGTGATCCACCCGACTTGGCCTCCCAAAGTGCTGGGATTACAGGTGTGAGCCACTGCGCCCAGCCAAGAATGTCACTTTCTAACAGGCTCAGGAGCCCCAGATTATCTTGGGACCTTGAGGAGAGGACGTTGCCCAATTTATATAGGTATTTTCTGGCACCAATAAATCATGGCTGGGCTCAAGGCTTTAAAAAAAGTCAAATATGAGATTCCTTATGGAATAAAGTTCTGGCAAAGCCCATTTTAAGAAGGGCCTATGTGGCAAATAGTTATTCTTGCTGACGATATACACACTCAGGCCAAGTGTAATAAGACTCACAATTATTTTAAATAAATTTGTCCTACTATGATTTTTCTTTAGTAAAAACAGGTACTGGGCTGGGCATGGTGGCTCACAGCTGTAATCCCAGCACTTTGGGAGGCCAAGGTGCTTGAGGCAGACTGCTTGAGGCCAGGAGTTCGAGACCAGCCTGGCCAACATGGTGAAACCCCATCTGTACCAAAAAATATAAAAGTATCCAGGTGTGGTGGCAGGTGTCTGTAATCCCAGCTACCCAGGAGGCTGAGGCATGAGAATTGCTCGAACCCGGGAGGTAGAGGTTGCCTGAGTCCTGCTAAGGCACAGACAGGAAGGATTGTTGGCCATTTTTCTGGAGGTTACAAGATACGCAACTTCCCCAGTTATTCCTGCAGATAGCACCACTATAGTAGGTTGGCTTTCTGAGAAATCTTTCCCAATGTTTTTGCATGTCTGACATACCATGGCTCCACCTGGACCCAGCTGGACCTGCCAGTCCCGCACCTGTGATCCCACTCAGAAGCAACTCCACCCTCAGGACTCAGCTCTGAGTCCTGTGGTTTCACGTGATTTCATCTCTGCTCCAAGCAATCAGCAGCAAGCACCCATTACCTGGCCTCCCGCACCGCTTCCCCCAAAACTGCCTTTGAAAACCCCTAACCTGGGAGCTTTGCATGAGGGTGTTGTGTGGCTCCATCTCTGCAGCATGGCTGGCCTCGGTCTGCTAAACTCTGTCCTTATTGCAATGCCATGATCTTTCTTTATGCAGCAGGCAGGCAGAGTCCCTTGGGTGGTTACAAAGTCTTATCTGCACAGAGAGGTCCCAGAGAGGCCGGCTGCACACTGGGGACCTGGGGCCACCTTTGTTGATGGTGGATGAGACACAGTGGGAGCCTCCCACCCGGATGCACCTGAAGAAGACAGCACCTCCATTTGGCAAAAGGTCCTTTCTTCCCAGCAGCCTTACGCACCTGGTCTGCGGCCCCCTCTGCCATGCTGGGGTCCTCCACACCAGTGGTTGGTGTTGCTGGAGAGTCTGAGAGCCACCCTCTCAGACTCCTGTTGAGGGGGTGCTGATCTCCCTGTCCCTGGGGCTAGCCTGGAGCTGGGCCAGTGGTCACCTGTCCGAGCCTGGGTCAGGAGGCTGGGAGGGCTGCCCACCGCTCCAGGGCCTGCCCGCAGCTGCCTCCACCCTCAGGCACTCCTGGCCTGTGTGTCCCGTCTGTGGTGCTCACACAGGCAGGCTGAGGGCAGGGGTCCCACGTCAGTGTTCTGAGAACGAAACTCTGGCCTTTTTTCTTCTTTTGCCCAAGTTCCTACCTAAGGGGCCTGGGGAGTCTGCCCTACAAACAGTACCATCTCTCAGATGGGTTTTATTTAACCCTGTCTCACCTGGCTCCCTTTCCAGCCTGGCTGTGGCACAGCATCTCCTGACAGATGAGGAAGGAAACCAGATATTTTAACTTCATATACGTTTCTTTGCTGTATCTTGAAGTAGTCCTGCAAAGCTGCCTCTTGTGGGAAATGTCTACATTTTGTAGAGAAACCCCTTCCCTTTCGGAGGCCTTTGTCCTGACCCAAGAGAGAATCAGCTAAGAGACTAACACCTTTTAAGGAAACGTTTACATTCCCTTCTCCCTGAAACCTGCTACCTGCATGAGAACCTTGGTGTGGAAATCCCTTAACCCAGACATTCCTTTCTATGGATTCCTGGTCTTTTTTTTTTTTTTTAATGGAGTCTCGCCCTGTTGCCCAGGCTGGAGTGCAATGGCGTGACCTCAGCTCACTGCAACCTCCACCTCCCGGGTTCAAGCAATTCTCCCGCCTCAGCCTCCTGAGTAGCTGGGATGACAGGCATGTGCCACTACGCCCAGCTCATTTTCATATTTTTGTAAAGATTTCTACAAAAACTTCAACATGGGGTGTCACCATGTTGGCCAGGCTGGTCTTGAACTCCTGACCTCAGGCGATCTGCCTGCCTTGGCCTCTCAAAGTGCTGGGATTACAGGCATGAGCCACTGCAGCCAGCCTGGAGTCACAGGTTTTCTGACTGGCAATTGGGCCAAGCTTGAGTTGAATAGATACAGTGCAATTGACAGCAGCTACAGTGGATTTTTTTTTTGAGATGGGGTCTCACTGTGCTGCCCAGGCTGGAGTGCAGGGGTACAACACAGCTCACTGCAGCCTCGAACTCCTGGGCTCAGGTGATCCTCCACCTCGGCCTCCTGAGTAGCTGGGATTACATGTGTGCACCACATGTCCAGCTAATTAAAATATATATATATATATTTTTTTTTTTGTAGAGACAGGGTCTTCCTGTGTTGCTCAGGACAGTTTAAAACTCCTGAGCTGAAAAGATCCTCCTGTCTTGCCTCCCAAAATGCTGGGATCACAGGCAGGAACCACTGAGCCCAGCTACCCATGAATTTTTTTTTTTTTAGTTGGAGTCTCGCTTAGTCACCCAAGCTGGAGTGCAATAGTATGATCTTGGCTCACTGCAACCTCCATCTCCTGGGTTCAAGTGATTATTCCGCCTCAGCCTCCCAAGTGGCTGGGATTACAGGCGCCTGCCACCACACCTGGCTAATTTTTGTACTTTTAGTAGAGACGGGGGTTTCATCATGTTGGCCAGGCTGGTCTTGAACTCCTGACCTCAGGTGATCCACCTGCCAAAGTGCTGGGATTATAGGTGTGAGCCGTTGTGCCCGGCCTTACAAGTGAATTTTTAAAGGCAACAAGGGGGGTAGGGTGTGGCTGATAACAGCTGTCAGGACTTCTGATTGGTTCACAGAAGTGACGTTGCTGAGGGACTGGCTGGACTGGTTAAGCTCGAGGGTGTGGGTTCTCTCATGCAGTGTGGCATTCTCAGGCAAACTCATCGCTGCTGGCCATGGCACCCCTGGGAAGTGGGTCCATAGCTCAAGGCGGTAGCAGGATGCACCTGCTCTCTCCTCTCAGCGGCTCTCGCCTGATAATAGCAAGGACTCACATTTCTCAGAGAAATGCTTCTGGTTTCTCACTCCCAGCAGGGTGAGTGCCAGCCTGCTTCCCAGCAACCCTTGGCACACAGCCAATTGGAGGGGAGAGGACCCTGCCTTTGGGGCAGGAGCCTCTGTTGACTCTGGTGCAGTGAGCCCCAGCCCTTCCTTCCTGCCTCCTGGGCCACAGAGTCCCTGCCATTCCCTTTTCCTTGCCACCACCCACGCCAGCTGGGCTCTGCTGTGGCTCAGGGTGGCTCCTCCGGGTCCACTCTGGCCGTGGGAAGACCCTGAATGCTTCAGGTGGCTGCCCCTCACCACAGTACCGCATCCAGCACGTGATAAGGATGGTTTGCTTGGCCAATCTGTAGTCAAGCTGCTGAACCTCCCCAGGGGCCTGTCTGTGCATCTCCTCCATGTTCTGTTTTAGCAAGAATCCTGATGAGTCAATTTAGCCCAAAACCTGCAGCCTGAATGTCTGATTCCTCTCACATCTGATGGGGTTTCTCAGCCTCTACCCAAGGCTGTCAGCCGAGTGGAGACCTAAACGGGGTCTTTGTCAGCTGAAAGTTGTTGAGTCACAGCTTGAGGGCGGGGCCGGGAAAAATGTGGGGCTAGAAGCTTCTATGGCCCGAGTCCTCTGAAGAGGCCTTGGGGTGGGGCTCAGTATAAACATGTTTCTTTCTCTTTTCTTTTATTGTACTTTAGGATCTGGGGGACATGTGCAGTTCATGCAGGATTGTTGCACAGGAACATACATGGCAGGGTGGGTTGCCGCCTCCATCCCCATCACCCATGCCTGGCATTTCTCCCCATGCTCTTCCTCCTTACCCTCCCCACTCCCTGCTGTCCCTCCCTAACCTCCCCCACAACAGACCCCAGTGTGTGAGGCTCCCCTCCCTGTGTCCTTGTATTCTCATTGTTCAACACCCACCTATGCATGAGAACATGCGGTAAACAGGTTTCTTTTTTCTTTTTTTGGGAGGGGGGAGGAAGGGAGGAAGGCAGGAAGGGCGGGAAGGAGGAAGGGAGGGATGAAGGGAGGGAGGGAG
>CM052663.1:88317975-88335931 GCA_028533165.1 Leontopithecus rosalia
AGAGGTTTACAAGTTGATTTCTTTTTCTGAGAGAAGGAAAGAAAAAAAATGAGTAAAGGAGAGGAAGAAAGAGGAAGAGAGAGAGGGAGGGTGAACGGAAATATTGCTTTATTCTGAAAAAAAGTGGGTATTAATAATGGCCAATCAATGTTTCATTTAAACCTATGAGTAGGTGTGATGTGGTATTGACAAGAATGTATATTTTGTGTATTTGAAGTGGAGAGCTCTGTAAATATTTATTAAGTTTACTTGTTCCGGATCTGAGCTCGAGTCCTTGATATCCTTGTTAATTTTCTGTCTCATTGAATCTAAGTCTCTATGTATCTGGGTGTTAGGATCGTTAGCTCTTGTTATTGCTTTGATCCTTTTACCACTATATCTTTGTTGCTTTAAAATCTATTTTATCCGGTACGAGAATTGCAACTCCTGCTTTTTATTTATTCATTATTAATTTTTGCTCTCCCTATGGTTGGTAAATCTTTCTCCATCCCTTTGAGTCTTTGTGTATCCTTGCCTGTGAAACGGGTCTGGATGTAACATGCCGTTGGGTTTTGGCTGTGTCTTTTGATTGGGGGATATAGTTGATTTAAATTTAGGGTTACTGCCATTTGATGTTAACTGGCTGTTTTATCCATTTGTTGATGTAAATTCTTCTTTATGTTGGTGCTCTTTACTTTTTGGTATATTTTTAGAAAGGTAAACACATTTCTTTAACCCAGAGAAGGAGCGCAGGAAGAGGGGCAGGCGTTTAGGCAGATTGGTTTCTTTAAGGAGTGGCCCCGCAGTGATCTGAGGGCAAACTTTGCCAGGGGCGACGGGAGGGAAGGAAGAGCTGACGTGGGGTCTCAGGTGGGCCGAGGAATGGCTGATCTCACCTGGCCTTTGTTCTGCACCAGGGAAGATCCGCTTGGAATCCACCTTGTTGTGTGCATTCTAACAGACTCGCTTTGGGGACCAGGTGTTGCTGATTAAAGTTGCAATTGACGTGTTCTTTTCCTGTTTACAGAAAGATAAACATCTCGGCAGGTTGGGCGGGAAAGAATTCGCTGGAAGGCAGTGAGGGCAGCGGTCTGTGAGGGCAGCCATGTAAGCCCAGCCCCTTCTGCCTTGGGGGCTATGGCCCAGCACCGCTGAGATGCAGGGTTGCAGCAGCCGCTGTGAGGCAGGACCCTTTGCCAGGCTCAACCTCGGCTCTCCCGCAGGCATAACTGGGCGAGGGCCCTGGGACTTTTCCCGTCACTAACCTCCTGGCTGATCACCTGGCCTTGTCTTCAAGGAGCCGTCAGGAGGGTTTAGCCAGAACCTCCCTCGCCCCCGATGGCTCTTCTTGGCGGCTTTCATCCTGAGCCTTGGCTGAGAATCTGCACGAGCTGGGGCCATATTCAGAGTTGAGCCCACGCTCTGCCCCACTGCAAGACGTGTGTCAGTGGGGCCCACACTGATGGAGTGGTCCTGAAGAAAAGTCTTCCTCACCACGCCTTCATGAGTGTCCTGGAATGGAGCGGTGGGGACTCTGGCTTCATCCTTGGGGCTGGGGGCAGCCTGGGCGCCTCCTGCCTTCTGCTGCCCGGGTCACTGCCTGGTCTCCCAGGCCCAGTGCAGCAGAAACTCTCCACACACACTGCACAGCTGCCAGAAGCCTGCTGATATGGGGAAACTGAGGCACAAAGACGTCTCCAGTAACCTCAGGCAGCGTGTCCCAGTCCCTTTCCCAGACAAGCCTCATTGGCCCTATGGGGCACCTCCCTTAGAGCCAGTGTGGCCACAGTGGGGGGCCTAGGAAAGGGGTGCTGTGGGCCACAGTTCCCAGGGTTGGGCTGGCAGGGGCCAGGCCTGAGCTCTGAAGAAGCCCACTAGCTGGGGGGGGGTGGCCCATCTGGGGGAGCCACACAGAGCATAGATGCTCTCCCTAATAAGGGCTTCATGATGCCAGAACTCAGGGAGACCGGGGTCTCAGGATCCGCTGGCTGAGGTGGGAGGTGGGCCCACCCAGATTACACTCAGCCTGGAACCCCATTTTCCAAACATGGGTTTCACCAGGCCAGGCCCAGTGCACTGTGAACCCCTCCTTACACACACCAAACACATACACACAAACACGCCTACCAAATGCATAGACATACACCACAAGTGCACATCTTCCAAACACACATGCATGCATGCAGACCTACCAAACCCAAGCACACACCACATACACCCCACCAAACACACAGACACACTGCAAATGCACACCTACCACACCTCCCCACACATTGCACACTTACCACACAGACCACACACACCTACCACACACCTATAGACACCAGGCATACACACACCTACCACACACCCACACACTACACATACATGAACACCTACCAAACGTGCACACATTCACACCACACACATGCACATCTATCACACACATTCACACACCACACACATCATAGACACTAATAGACACACACATTTGTGCACACGCACACCACACATTACAGCACATCGCATGCATGCATGTGTATACATGCTCCTCGCGTGCACGGATGTGTGTGAGCCTGGGAGCCAGGCTCTTGGTGCACTGTGTACAGGGTGTGTAAAGTGAAACGGTTTTTGAATTAGACACACAGGTGCCATTCCAGAGCCCTCCTGTGCATGGGTCATGTGTTCAGTCCTTAGCACTGTGGAAAGGCCAGCTCTCCCCGAGACAGCAAGGAACCCTGCCTGGGCTAGCCCACATGCGCATGCTGGCTCAGCAGAGACTCAGAGACTGGGATGTCCCCACGCTGGCCCCACCACATCTGTTCTGTCCTCTGTGGGTGCACCTTGCCCTCCCACAGAGACTAGAAAGCCAAGCGCATTTCCCAAACTGCTTGCAGCAGCGTCTGGCGGTGGCATGGGCTCTGTGGCGCACGCTAGGTTTGTGGTTTGGAAGGAGGTGCTCCCGCCTCTGGACACAGCACGTTCCCCAACTTAGAGCCAAACATAGCCGCCTTATTTTGGACACGTTTTAGGGTCAAGAATTCGGGAAGAGCTCTTTGGGGTAATTCTCTTCTGAGTGTGTCATATGAGTGTTCGGAAGTCACTGGGCTGCAAGTCCAAGATGGGGACCCCCGAGGCTGGAGCTCTGTGGGGCTGTCGCCTGCACAGCGTACATGGTGTCTCCTGAGTGGCGTTCGCAGGGTGCTGACTTCTCCGCGTGGCGCTGGCCTCCTCCGGTGGAGCCTCCGAAGACACCAGGTGGGGGCTGCAGGGTGCTTCTGACCTCCCTCGGGAGCCTTGTGGCTTATGATCACAGTTTCCGTGGGTTGTTCAGAAACGCCTGCGGGGTGGTGCTCAGTGGCCAGCAGGTCTAAGCCACTTACCCACAAAGGCTCAGGGAGGTGAGAGGCCAAAGCAAGCAGCCGGCAAACCCTGTTTCTCAGAAAAAACCCATTCGATTGTGTGTTGGGAACAGAAGCCCTGGTGCGGGCAGCCGTGAGATCCACGCCTTGCTACCCTCGGACCCAGGGCTTAGGTAGCAGAGGGGAAGGAAGCAGGAGCTTCAGGTGTGCCTAGGACAGCGGGTCCACCCCTCAGGAAAAGGCAAGAATGTCACCTGCTCTGCAGCCTGTAATTCGCTTGAGAGCAGGATTCTGTGTTTATAATAACGTGAAGGTTGTTTTGACCTAAGGCCCCAGAACTAGGGTTCATCAGAAGCCCACGTGGTGGCTTAGCATCCCAGATGGAGTCATTTTGGCCTTCGGCACAGGTGGTCCCGCCGAGTGAGGCTGTCTGGGGTGAGGCGGTCTGAAGGCTCAGCGGGGGCTGGAGGACCCCTCGCCGCGGTGGTGCACTGTACCTTTGGCAGGAGGCCTTGGGTTCTCGGCATGTACGTGGAACCCTCTGCAGGTCTTCGCTGAGCGTCCTCGTGTGTGGCCTCTCCCTCCGCACGGGGATCTGGGAGAGCACTGCGGAAGCTGCCGTGTTCCGTGCAACCTGGTGTCTAAAGCCACACGGTGTCACTCTGCCACATTCCATTCGTAGGACGTGAGCTGCGAGCCTCTAAGGCTGATTCTGCCTCTAGAGAGGAGGAGCAGTTAACACAGACGTGACTATAAGAAAATGGAAAGATTAAGTGAGTTATATAATATTATGTAATCTTTTATGGCAAGAAACTGGAAAATGTGAGAGGAAATACATTACCAGAATAAGTGGGAAACTTGGGCAAATCAGTAAAAAAGGAGAAAATCGGCCGTTTAACATTTGTCAGTGCAAAATGTGCCAAGACCAAACTGTTTGCAGGCTGACTTCTTCCTGATTGGTAAGAAACAGTTTCTTCTAGTATTTTGAAAAATATTCCAGGAAATAGAAAAAGGTGAACACATTTTCAATTCCTATTTATAGCTGATGTAACTTCGTGTCAAATTTTGATATAGCATAGGAAAAATACTCCAATTTATTTAGTAAAATGGATGCGGAAATCCAAATAAAATACCATAAATTCATGTATTTAATAAATTCAGTCATTTATTAAAGATCAACATGCCATCATGACTTAATATTTGGAAGTATAATATAATAGAATATATTACATCAATACACTGAAGTATAAAAATCATGTAATTATGTCATAATTAGTGAAAAAAGTACTTGACAAAATTTAGCATCCATTTCTCATAAAATCTTGTACTTAAAGTAAAAGGGGGCTGGGTGTGGTGGCTCACACCTGTAATCCCAGCACTTTCAGAGGCCGAAGCCGGGGGATCACTTGAGGTCAGGAGTTCGAGACCAGTCTGGCCAACATGGTGAAACCCCGTCTCTACTAAAAATACAAAAATTAGCTGGGTGTGGTGGCGCACGTCTGTAGTCCCAGCTACTCGGGAGGCTAAGCCGGGAGAATCGCTTGAACCCGGGAGGTAGAGGTTCCAGTGAGCTGAGATCATGCCACTGCACTCCGGCCTGCTTGTCAGAGTGAGACTCTGTCTCAAAAAAATAAAGTAAAATAAAATATGGAATTAAAATAATGCACCTAAAAAATCACACCTACTTTATACAAAGAACAAATAGCACATTAATTGACAAAATATTAACAATCAGCATTCAAGTCAGGAAAAAGCCGGGGATGCCTATCTTGCTGCTACCAGTCAGCCTGCATTTGGGGAGTCTCACGGCGGGCGAGGGCAGGCAGGTGCAGTCCAGGCTGTGCGTGTTAGGCCGGAAGGGCTGACGTTCTCCCCTCCCTGCAGGAGAGAGGGATGCCCACGGAGAAGACCCAAAGGCTTTGTTCACCTAATAACCTACAGAACCAGTAATATGCTTTGGGTAAGTGATCGAACATATAAAACTGCTTTTATGTGCTGGCAACCACCAGTTATCACAGAAACTGAAATAATAACAATGAGTTTTACATGTAACGAGTCAAAAGCAGTAAAATAGTGCCTAAGAAAATGTTTAAACCATGGCAAGATGACGAGCCAGCAGTGGCCACCGGCCCCTCGCCCCGGATCAACCGTGCACGATGGCAGAAGGACACCCTGCCTAGTCCTCCTGGGGCTGGGGCTGGAGGCCGGCCTGGGCATCCGTTAAACAGGATCTGAAAATTCTTTTGATGTAAGGCATGGCACGGCACACTGACACTCTAGAGATGAAAGGCAGAGTGCTTTGTCATTTAAAGCTCCAAATGAGGAAGGCTGCCGAAGGGCAATGCCACGTGAAACACCCAGGGATGGGGAGCAGCCGGCTGCGACCGCCGCCCGGCAGCATGAGGGGCCGATCAGGAAGTGGTTGGGTGTGGACTTGGCTGGCTGCTCAAGGAGGGAACTGACCGGCCTCTAGGGCCTCAAAACTGGGGCAAGACAGCACATCAGAAATAAGAAAACCCGTGCTGCATCAGCCCCCAAGGCCAGAAGGGCAGAGTGTGTCCCAGAGTGGGGTGACTGCCACCTGCACAGATGCACCTGCAGACACCTGCTCGAGGTGTCTGCAGGCACTGCCTGATGTCTGCTCCTGTGTCTACTCAGGGACCGGACCTCAGTGCACAGCCCTGCCATGGCTGAGCATTACAGCTTCCCTGCAGCTTTGCCCGTCCTCCGCAGGGCCCCTTGCTTCACCCTTGACCTGACTGCTCATGCACCTCCTGGCGTTCTCATCATCCCCTGTGGGGTTACTGTGACTTGGTGACGGCTAGCACGCGGCTGTCCCTGTAGGCATTCGCCCCCAAGACCCTCCAGGTCGCTGAGCCATCACATGGGCTAAGGTGTAGTCCTCCCTGGGAAGCTCGCTCAGGCCACCATCAGGGAACCCTCCGTGACCAGCCCTTGCCTCGAGCCAGGGACTATCCAGGCCCCAGGCTGCACTCCAGGTGGCCCTCCCACGCCAGGCAGGCTGCGGCTGGCTGGTCTCAAAATCCCATTTGCTGTCTGTTTTCTTGGCTCACAGCCTGCTCGGGTCCTCTTGGAGAGAAGGACAGGAGAAGGATGTTTCATAGAAAGAGTTTCCAACGTCAGCACCATCCTGAAAAAGCCTCAGCTAGCCAGCAGGTTGCCTTCCAGCCAAAGCTGCCCTCCAGAGGGCTCTTGCATGGGCAGAAAAACGGCCAGCTCGAGTGCCCTCTCCTGCCCTGTCCTTGTCGGGAGCAGCCAGAGGAAGCCCCAGGCTCAAGTGAACCAAGGAGGCTCCTCCACGCACTCCGTGGAAGAGGGTCTGGGGGGCACACCTCCTCGGTGGCCACACGAAGCCAGCAGGGAGCAGCCGTGAGCTGCAGTCACGGGGATTCATGTGGAGTCTGCCGCCTTCATGCCTTGCATACTAACATACCTGTCAAATCTCTCCTAGGGAATGCAGAGAGTTCACCTCTCAGCAACTGAAGTGGGAAAGGAGGAAGTCGGCCAGCCTGTCCTCATCCCCGGTCCCTGGGGATAAAGAATAGAGGAGCTGCCAGTGCTAGAGAGCACCACGCTGTCCCCGTCCCTTCTGAGATAAGAGAGGCCTTGCAGGGTGAACTTGGGCTTTTGAAACAATTCAGAAGGTGAGGCCTTACCAGCAGAGGGCAGAGAAACTAAGGCAAGTTCCGGATTTTATCTTGAGTACTGCTTTGATTGATTGATTGAGACGGAGTTTCACCCTTGTTGCCCAGGCTGGAGTGCAATGGTGCAATCTCAGCTGATTGCAACCTCCATCTCCTGGGTTCAAGCGATTCTCCTGCCTCAGCCTCCCAAATAGCTGGGATCACAGGCGTGCACCCCCACACGCAGCTAATTACATTAGGCAGGGAGGTGGAGGTTTCGGTAAGCCGAGATGGTGCCACTGCATTCCAGCTTGGGCAACAGAGCAAGACTCCATCTCAAAAAAAAAAAAAGAAAGAAAGAAAGAAAGAAAGAAATTGGGAACAAGATAAAAGAGACAAAATTCCAAGGTATAGTAACAGGAATATTTGAAAGGAAAAGCAAATTATCACTTGAGTTCTTGTATTAAAAGCTAAAGTTTTATTTTCTGTGCATCACAGCCACTGAGGGCTTTCTTAACCCATCAAAGCTCAGGGCTGCAGCATCCTGAACAGGAATGCAGGAGAGCAAAAGAAACAGTCAGCTGTTGGCTGCAGTTGGCACGAGTTGCCCACCCTGTCCAGACCCTAAGCGTCCTCTCACTCCCCACTCACCTAGCCCCAGACTGCCACGTGATGACCTCAGGCTGCACCTGCTTCCTGCTCCATCCAGCCTTCCAGCCTCATTCCATCGCTGTGGGCCACTGGCCAACACACGGGCAGTGCTGTGCCCAGGCCCTGGCCACATGTGGCCGGGTCAGTGGCTGCAAACACTGTTTCCCACTAGCCTTCACCGTAACGGGACCCTCCCTATTTTCTGTGATTGAATTCCTGGATCCTGCTACCAGGTTGTGATAGATTTTATGGCGCGTCTCAAGATGTTGAGGTAAAGGTAAGAAAACAGGTAAAGAGTGCTGGCTCCAGAAGTGTTCCAGACCCAAGCTGGGTGGGCGCAAGAACCTGTGCCCAGGCATGGCACGGTACAATTGCTGAAAACCACCCAAGCTGGGTGGGCGCAAGAACCTGCGCCCAGGCATGGCACGGTACAATTGCTGAAAACCAAAGACAATAGGACACTTAATAATGGGAGGAGAAAAAGCCACATTGCCTTCAGAAGGACAACGATCACACCAATACCTGACTTCCACATCGAAATGTGACAGCCAAGTCACAAGGGAATGGGATCTTCAAAATGGTGAAAGAATTTAACTGTGAAGTGAAATGATTAACTGCCAAGCTAAATTCTATTCCTAGTGGAAATACCCTCCAAGAACACAGGTGAAAGAGACACAGACTCGAGCAGGAGAAATGGAGAGCGTTCTTCCTCGGGAGACCTGAGAAGCGGCGGCGTCTGCAGTGTCCTGAGAGAGGGGCTAGAGCCACAGGGAGGAGAAACCTTCAGAACACACCTGCCACTGACGGCCAGAAAAGCCCGCTCTTCGTTCTTTGAAAATGTCCCAAACTTGTGAATCTCTGATGATGCTGACCAAAAACACAGTGAAGGGGGCACGGAACGCTGCAAGGGAGAAGGAAAGGGGACTGTGCTGGAGACCTGTGGACGTTAAAACTAGGGCGCAAGGATCATGCTAAAGGAAGTTTAGATGAGACGGGAAAATCCCTAGAAAATCACAACTTATCAAAACTAAAATATGAAGAAAGAAGAGTGACCAGACATTTGTTAACGAAACTGGATCTGTCATTAAAACGTTTCCCACAGTGGGACCTCCAGTCACAAGCGGCTTCGCCAGGGAATTCCACTGAACGTTGAAGGAATAAATGACTCCACCTCACACGAGCTCTTCCGCAGCTGAGGAGTGATGGGAACAGCAACTCCAGCTGCCGTGATTCAGTTCCCGGAAAACACGATACCCAAACCCAACCAAGAAAAAGAAAATTACAGACCAGTCTTGCTCACGAACGCAAACGCAGAAATCCTCGACAAATCTTCGCATGTAAAGCCTGGCAGTACGCAGCAGCCATGTCAAACTGAGACACGTCTCTCTCTCTCTCCTCCTGCCTCTGTGTGTGTGTGTGTGTGTGTGTGTGTGTGTATATGTGTGTGTCTGTGTGTGTGTGCGTGTGTGTGCGCATGCATATTTCTACAAACCAGTGAAAAACTGGCGGGCAGCCTAGGAGGCAATGTGTGTAGAATCGAACAAACACTTCACAAAAGATGTCCCATGGCCAATAAGCTTGAAATGGCGTCCAGCGTCGTTAACATGAGGGAAGTGCCCTGCAAGGCACATCAGCACGTTCATCGGATGTGTGACATTGAGGAGCCCAACCCCACCAAGCGCTGGGGAGGTGGCGAGGTGAAGAGGACTCCCGTACGCAGCCGTGGGGGGCTCGTGTGGAGGCTCCTCCCATTGCCTGCAAGGCTGCAGGGCTGGGACATCTGTGTGGCGCTATTCCTCCCTCGCAGCTCTGTGGCCTGGACAGCGGGGTTGGGGGGAGGGGGGCCGGCAGGAGCAGCTCCACTGGAGTCGAATTTCTGGGTCCTCGATCCTGCTGTCAGCTGGGTTCCCCAATTTTCCTCCGTACGCCCTCGGGGGTCTCTCCCTGTGCGCGTGGCTTCTCCACCTCGTGTCTTTAGAGGGGCAGCTGGACTTCATACATGGCTGCCTCGGGCTTCCAAGAGGCATAAGACCAAACTGCCCAGCCCTTGTGAGACTCAGACCCAGAACTACAACACAGGCCCAGCCCAGATCCCTGAGGCGTGGACTCTACGGGCAGGTTAACATCCATGTGAGGGTCACATGCCAGCTGCACCACCATCCCCGCCAGCATGTGCCCAAGACGGTGGCGAGAGAGAAAGTGACAGCAAAGGCACATGTGGGGGGTGCCATGATGTAAAATTTCAAACGGATGTGACAGACACCGTGTGTGAAGCACATGTTTAGCAAAGATACAGACACACTGAGGGCAAGGACAGCCCCGTGTGAAGGATGGGGTTACCTCCCCGTCTCGCTCTGTCACCCAGGCTGGAGTGCAGTGGCACCATCTCAGCTCACTGCAACCTCCGCCTCCAGGGTTCAAGTGATTCTCCTGCCTCAGCCTCCCGAGTAGCTGGGATTACAGGCACGCACCACCATGCCCAGTTAATTTTTGCATTTTTAGTAGAGATGGGGTTTCGCCATGTTGGCCAGGCTGGTTTTGAACTCCTGACCTCAGGTGATTGCCTACCTTGGCCTCCCAAAGCGTGGGATTACAGCCGTGAGCCACCACACCCAGCAGATCATGTTTTTAAATGAATTAGAAGCAACTAAAATGTTAAAATAAGACATATGCGGGTGGTTATTTTACAAGTGCTTGTTATGTTATTCTATCTGTCTATCTATCATCTATCTATCTATCTATCTATCTATCTATCTATCTATCCATCCATCTATCCATCTATGTATCTATCTATACCACTTATCTATCTAGTCTGTCTGAGTAATGTTAAGCAACACTTACTTAAAAGCTTCCAGAGCAGTACTAAAAGCTCCCACGTCCCCTCTGCCTCTCCAGGAAGTGGTCACTGCCTTTGCCCCACATGCTGCGGACATGCACTCCCTACCTTCATTCTTTCTCCCATGCCAGCCCTGGCCCCTGGTCCTGGGGGTCGGCCAGGATTCTCCACCTGAGATTCTCCTTTTTCCCTCTGTAATTGATTGGTCTTCCAGGATCGAACCAATGTCCTGTTCTTTAAGTGTCTACCCAGCAGCCTCACAGCTCACCACCCCAAATTAGCCACCTCCAGGAGAGCTGCCCATGGACCAACCTTCATTTCTGTAATTCCTTCTGCTTCATTAGCTGGTACGTGCCTGTTAAAAATGTGCGTTTCTCATCTTCCTTGTTCATTCATGTACACTGTCAGCTTGTGGGTTCCTATTTTGTTCAGAGGGCTGTAATCCATTCATTACATTTATTTATTTATGTGTTTGTTTAGAGAGTGAGTCTTACTCTGTCGCCCAGCCTGGAGTGCAGTGGCACAATCTTGGCTCACTGCAACCTCCGCCTCCCGGGTTCAAGCGATTCTCCTGCCTCAGCCTCCCGAGTAGCTGGGACCACAGACACGCATTGCCACACCTAGTGGCTTTTTGTGTTTTAGTAGAGATGGGGTTTCACCATGTTGGCCAGGCTGGTCTTGAACTCCTGACCTTGACGGAGCCACCTGCCTCGGCTTCCCAAAGTGCTGTGATTACAGGTGTGAGCCACCAGGCTTGGCCAGTTATTTATTTTTGATGGTAAAATGGTTTCTGATGTAGGCATGGGAGCCCCCCTTGGGCTGGCCCCTGTGACCCTTGCACGTGCCCGTACCCTTCATTGACCAAGTCTGCACTTTATGGCATAAAACGATGTCTCAGGCTCATTTTGTTCTTTCGCTGGCACGTGTCGTCTGATGAATGATTCCCGGCCCTGGAATCATTCCTTCAGTGAAGAACGGTGTTCGGACACCAAGGTCTGGGCACTGGGCGCGCTCGTTGCTGTGAGAGTGTGGTTGTCCCAGTGGACAGCCCGGGAAGGACGTGTCTATCTCGCTTTACGTAACACATCCGTGTCTCTGTATCTACTGTGCATCCAGCCAACAGCCAAGCGTTCTTACCAACACGCTCCATTCCAACTCAACACCCCGGGATTCCTCCTAGCCTCTCAGACTTCTGTGTCTGTGAGTGTCTTCTCAGCAGGGAGAACCCCATCCCCTTTATCCTGAATGTATTTACTCGTTTGCTTCACATGACTGATGTCCCTGTCGCACTGACGGCCCCCTCCACTCCCTTTGTGCTCCTTCCCTGACACCCTCAGCAGTGGGGCCTACTGGTCTGCATTCTGAGGGGCTCCCCTCTACTCCTGCCACCTGCATGTCCTAGAAAGCCAGAGCCACTGGTCCACACCTTTGTGCAGCTCCCAGGCTCCAGCCTGTGCCTCAGTGTGGCTTCCCGATCTCCATAACTTCATGTCTTCCACCCCTTGGCCATATCTTCCATGCTGGAAGAGGAGGGAAGAGAAGGGGAAGGGGAAGGAATTTTTGTGTTTTAGTAGAGATGGGGTGTCTCAGTCTGTTGGGGTTGCTGCGACACAATACCGCAGCGTGGGTGTCTCATCAACAACACACACCAATGTCTCACTGCTCCGGAGGCTGCAAGTCCAAGATCAAGGCACTGGCGGACTCGTCTGTCTAGTGCCTGCCTTCTGGTTCACAGATGTCGCACTCTGACTGTGACCTCACCTGGGGGAGGGCGAATGAACGCCCCTGGGCCCTCTTTCATCAGAGCACAAGGGCTGTTCATGAGGGCTCTGCCACCAGGACCTAATCACCTCCCCAAAGACCCCACTTCTTGATACTTTCTCCTTGGGTCTAGGATTTCAGCACAGGAATTTTGGGAGGACACAGACATTCCAGCCATAGCATTCCGCCCTGCAAAATTCCTGTCTTCCTTACATGCAAAATATATTCACTGCATCCTAACAGACCACGGGTTGTCACTCATTCCAGCACCAACTCGATAGCCAAGTCTGAGTCTCATCGAAACATTGTGTAAATCAGAGCTGGGTGAGACTCAAGCTACGATTCACCCAGAGGCGGCTCTCCTCCAGCTGTGAGCCTGCAGAGGCAAGCTGGAGGCGCGCTTCCAGAACGCAGGGGTGGGGCGGGCAGAGGACAGATGCGCCTCTTCCGAAAGGCAGAGACGGGAAAGAAGAAAGCGAGGCAGGTCCTGAGCAAGGACAAAGGCGACAGGCAAACAGCAGTAGATCGTAAGGCTCACCAGGAGTCTTTCTTTGGCCTAATTCACTTCTCTCCCATCCCACTGGGGCAGTTGAGGGATCCGCCTTTCAGAGACAGTGGGCGCAGCCCTGCCCATGGCCCTGTGCCTAAGTCAGCCCCTGTGGCTGTTCTGTGGCGGCTCTAGCTCTGCACGGTTCTGTGTCTGAGTCTGGAGGTGTGAAATCCTAAGCCAGCTGCCCGCTTCCTCTGAGGTCTCGGAGGCGGCCCTGACTCCAAGCTCTGTTCGGCACTGCCCCAGTGGGGCCTTTCTGTGGCGGCTCTGCCCCATGGTGGTTCTCTGGCCTCCCAGCCTTCTGGGGCACCCCTTGGCATCTAGGTGGAGGTAGACATGCCCCACACCTCTGCTGCGTGCACAGACCACCGGCACCTGCTGGAGCCCACCTGGGTGGCAAGGAGGGCTGTGAGGAAGTCCAGGGAGGGCACCCCACCAGGCCGGGCAGAGCCTGCCTTTGAAATCACTCTGTTTCCAGGCCGCTTGCACGCCGCGTCTGTGATGGATGGAGCAGCCCCACCGGCTCCAAACCATCAGCCCTGGGCTCATTCTTTCCCCGTCTCCACGGACAGCACCTGGCTTCCGCAGAGGTGGCTGAGCTGTGCTGATCTCATCCAGCAGTGGCTTGGCTACACCCTGATTCCCTCCTGAACACGTTTCCTCATTCCTTTCAGCACGGGCCAGCTGAGAAGTTTTCAAACCTTTAAGGTTTGATTCCCCTTTGACGAAAAACATCATCTTTAAACCATTTTTCTCTTCATGAATTTCACTACAAGCTTTCAAGAGCACCAAGCTGCACCTTAGTGCTTTGCTTAGAAACTTCTTCAGCTGGCCGGGTGTCGTGGCTCACGCCTGTAATCCCAGCATTTTGGGAGGCTGAGGCAGGCGAATCGCAAGATCAGGAGATCGAGACCATCCTGGCTAACATGGTGAAATCCCATCTCTACAAAAAATTAGCCGGGTGTGGTGGCACGCGCCTGTGGTCCCAGCTACTTGGGAGGCTGAGGTAGGAGAATCACTTGGACCTGGGAGGCGGAGGTTGCAGTGAGCCGAGATTGCACCAGTGCACTCCAGCCTGGGTGACAGAATGAGGCTCTGTCTCAAAAATATAAGTAAATAAAAGGGAAAAGAAAAAAGAAAGAGATAATCTATGCAAATGGAAACCCAAGAGAGTAGCAAGACCTATACTTATATCAGATAAAATACCTTTTCATCCCTGCAGAATCTGAGAAAAAAAAAACTATTGAAAAATAGACTTTAAGTCAAAATTGTAGAAACAAAGACGGTCCTGATACAATGATAAAGGGATCATTTCATCAAGAGGATATAACAATTGTGAATATATATGCGCCCAACATGAGAGCACCTAAGTGCATACAGCAGTTATTAGCAGATCTGAAGGGACAGATAGATAGCAATACGGTAATAGCAGGGAACTGCAACACCCCACCTTCAGCAACGGGTAGATCATGTAGGAGGAAAATCAACATAACATGGGACTTAAACTACAGGGTACAGCAAATGGGCATGAAGGACAGGTACAGAACGTTCTGTGCAACAGCAACAAACACACGTTCTTCTCGATTGCACAGGGAACATTCTCCAAGACAGAAAATGTGTTAGGCCACGACACAAGTCTTAATAAATTTAGGAAGATTGAAATCATACGAGTACCTTTTCTGCTCACAAGGGTATAAAACTGGAAAGAGTAACAGGAGAAACCTTGGAAAATTCACAAATACATGAAACCAGCGAATCAATGACGAAATTAAAGGAGAAATTTAAACATTTCTTGAGACAAATAAAAATGGGAACACAACAGACGGGAATCTGTGGGATACAGCAACAGCAGTTCTAAGAGGGAAGTTTACAGCAATTGCTTACGTCAAAAAGAAGAAAGATCTCAAATAAATAACCAGTTTTGCACCTTAAGGAACTAAAAAACCAAAACAAAGCTCAAAATCGACAAAAAAAGGAAAGAATAAAGATAAGAAGCTGAAATAAATAAAATAGAGACCATAAAACCATGGAGAAGACCCATGTGGCCAGGCACAGGGGCTCACTCCTATAATCCCAGCATTTGGGGTGGCTCACACAGGCAGATCCCTTGAGCCCAGGAGTTTGAGATCAGCCTGGGCAACACGGTGAAACTCTGCCTCTACAAAAAATACAAAAATTATCCGGGCATGGTGGCCTGCACCTGTAGTCCCAGCGATTCAGGAGGCTGAGGCAGGACTGCTGGAGCCCAGGAGGTTAAGGTTGCAGTGAGCTGTGATCATGCCACTGTGCTCCAGTCTGGGCGACGAAGGGAAACCCTGTCTAAAAAACCAAACACCCAGTGAAATCAAGAGTTGGTTTTTAAAATATATAAACAAATTGAGAAATCTTTAGCTAGACTAACTATAAACAAAAATCAGAGATGAAAAAGGAGGCATCACACTTGACAGAACAGAAACCAAAAGAATCGTAAGAGACTACCACGGACAATTACCCATTAACACATCTGATAACCTAGAAAAAAATGGATAAATTCCTGGAAATGCAGCCAACCAAGATTAAGTTAGGAAGAAACAGAAAATCCGAACAGATTAATAATGAGTAAGGAGATTGAGTCACTAATAAAGTCTCCCATCAAAAATAAAAGCCCAAGGCCCAGTGGCTTCACTGCTGAATTCTACCAAAGATTTAAAGAAGACACACTATCAATTATTTTCAAATGCTTCCCAAAAATGGAATAGGAGAGAATACTTCCAAACTCATTTTAGGAGGCCAGCATTGTTCCAATACCAAACTAGACAAAACAACAAAAGCCACAGGCCCATATTCTTGATGAATACAGAGGCAAAAATTCTCAGCCAGATAGTAGCAAACCAAATTCAACAGCACATGGAAAAGATCATTCACCAAGATGGAGTGGTAGTCCTCCCCGGGAAGCAAGGGAGGCTCAACATTCACAGATCTGTAAGCGTGATGCATCTCATCAGCAGAATCAAGGACGAAAACCCCATCATTACCTCAGCAGAGGCAGAAAAGGCACTTGACAGAATCCAACATCCCTTTATCATAAAACTCTCAACAAATTTTTTTTTTTTTTTTGAGACGGAGTTTCACTCTTGTTACCCAGGCTGGAGTGCAAATGGCGCAATCTCGGCTCACCGCAACCTCCGCCTCCTGGGTTCAGGCAATTCTTCTGCCTCAGCCTCCTGAGTAGCTGGGATTACAGGCGTGCGCCACCATGCCCAGCTAATTTTTGTATATTTGTAGTAGAGACAGGGTTTCACCATGTTGACCAGGATGGTCTCGATCTCTTGACCTCGTGATCCACCCGCCTCAGCCTCCCAAAGACCTCTCAACAAATTAAGGGTAGAAGGAATGAACCTCAAGTTCACCAAGGCCACATAGGACAAATCTATAGTTAATATTATATCGGGGGAGGGGGGGTTTCTGTATATAAAAAAATATATATATCATGTCAAATGGGGAAAAGGAAAGTTGAGATTTTTCTCTAAGATCTGGTACAAGACAAGGATGGCCACTTTCACTATTTGTATTTACCATAGTATGGTACGGGACGTCCTAGCCAGAGGAATTAGGCAAGAGAAAGAAAGAAAAGGCATCCAAAGTAGAAAGGAAGAAGTTGAATTACCATTGTTTCCAGTCAACATGATCTTAGGTACAAAAAATCTTAAAGACTCAAATAAAAAACTGTTAGAACTAAAACGCAAATTCAGCAAAGTCGCAGACTACAAAATCAACATACATAGCTGGGTACGGTGGTATTTGCCTGTAGTACCAGCTGCTTGGGAGGCTGAGGCAGGAGAATCACTCTAGTCCAGGAGTCTAAGGCTGCCATGACTCCAACCTGGGTGACAGAGTGAGACACTGTCTCTAAAAAACAAAACAAAAGGAAATGAAACCAATACCCAAAAAATCGGTGTCATTTCTATACACTAACAGATAACTACCTAAAAAAGAAATTTAAAAATTCCATTTACAATAGCTACAAAAAATAAAATACTTAGGAATACATTTAACAAAAAAGATGAAAGAGCTGCACATTGAAAACTGGAACACTCGTGAAAGAAACTGAAGAAGACACAGGTAAATGGAAAGCTAACCCCTGTTCACAGATTGGAAGAGCTGATAGTGTTAAAATCTCTATACGGCATCAAGTGATCTACAGATTCAATGCAATACCTATCAAAATACCAATGACATTCTTCACAGAAATAGAAAACAGAAGAAACAGAAATAGAAAATGACCAATGACATTCTTATGTAAAATACCAGTGACATTCTCCATAGAAATAGAAAATAGAAAAAAAATCCTAAAATTCATATAGAACCAGAAAAGACCTCAAATGGCCAAAGCAGCCTTCAGCAAAACAGAACAAAACAAGCAAACGAAAAGCTGGAAGCATCACACTACCTGAGTTCAAAATACACTGCAAAGCCACAGTAATTGAAACAGCATGGTATTGGCATAAAGACCAAGGAACATAGACACAGGCACATAGACCAAGGAACAGAACAGGGAACCCAGGTAGGCACAAGGTGCTAATCTTGATTTATGGGGGTCCTGGTACTCCAAGCTTGTCTCAGGACCCTGGCACACTCAATTCCCACTGTCTGAAGGCACTTTCTTCTTCCCTGCACCCCTCTTTGGTGTGTTACTGCTTTTTCTCCTTTGGTTGAGGTCAGAGCCTTTGTTGGGAAAAGGTGGTCCCCTGGTGCTTCTCTCCCATTGTACACAGGGTCCCTGGTGTCAGGGGGTCTTTGCCCAGCTTGCCTACCCTGCTCCACCCTCTCCTGGGTCCTCACTTCCGTCTTCCTGGAACTGCCTGGAGCAGGAGGGGTTCTGGGACTGCAAACCATGTAGAAAGAGGAGGCTGAGGGGGTTGACAGAGTTCAGGGTCCTTAGATGACCCCTGAGCTTTGCCTGTTTTCCACGAATCTGCACTCCCTTCCTGACAGATTTTTATCTCCTCTTGTGTGTGGCCAGCAGCCTCTCCCAGGCCCACAGGAAGAGCTTTCTCCTGTAAACACCAACGTGTGGAGGGAGGGGGCCTTTTAACTCACGTCTCTGAATTATGGGCTGGGCTGGTGGAAACTCCTCGCCCACTGTGTCCCCAGCCCCCTTGCCTGTGCTGCCGTCAGGGGCCTGGCACCTTCAGCAGAATCTGGGTGTCTCTGA
>CM052663.1:88336431-88355901 GCA_028533165.1 Leontopithecus rosalia
TGCACCCACATGAGCACATACAGCACACACACATACTCCACATGCACCCACACAACACACAGCACACACACACTCCACATGCACCCACACACTCCACATGCACCCACATGAGCACACACAGTACACACACACTCCACATGCACCCACACAACACACAGCACACACACACTCCACATGCACCCGCATGAGCACACACAGTACACACACACTCCACTTGCACTCACACAATACACAGCACACACACACATGCTCCACATGCACTATTGCAGAACCCCATGTCTGTAGATGGAACTGCCAGTTAGTTGCTGCTGGTCTGAGAGGTCCTGGTGGCCCTGGCTCCCTGGTGTCCGTCTGCACATAGGGTGAGTGCCCTGGCATAGGGGAATGCCCCAGCATAGGGGAGTACCCTGGCATAAGGGGAGTGCTGTGGCATACGGGGAGTGCCCTGGCATAGGGGAGTACCTTGGCATAGAGGAGTGCCCTGCATAAGGGGAGTGCTCTGGCATAGGGGGAGTGCCCTGACATAGGGGAGTGCCCTGGCATAGGGGGAGTGCCATGGCATGGGGGGTGCCCTGGCATAGGACATGGGGGGGTGCCATGGCATACGGGGAGTGCCCCAGCATAGGGGAGTGCCCTGGCATAGGGGGAGTGCCCTGGCATAGGGCATAGGGGAAGTGCCATGGCATAGGGGGAGTGCCCCGGCATAGGGGAGTGCCCCAGCATAAAGGGGTGCCATGGCATGGGGGTGCCATGGCATAAGGGGGTGCCCTGGCTGGATCAGGCCCATGAAGGTTGCTCCCCACAGAGGTGGTTTGGGCAGGCACCACCTTCAGAAATGTGAGAAATCCAGTACTTGGCCTGTGGGGTTGGGTTTTGGAAACTGTCTGTTTTGGTTTTCTTGTCTTTCTTTTTTTTCCCCTGAGACAGAGTCTTGCTCTGTCGTGGTGCCATCTTACTCACTGCAACCTCCGCCTCCCAGATTCAAGGGATTCTCTCCAGAGTAGCTGAGATTACAGACATGCGCCACCATACCTGGCTAATTTTTGTATATATATATATATTTTTAGTAGAGATGGGATTTCACTATGTTGGCCAGGCTAGTCTCGAACTCCTGACCTACTGATCAACCTACCTCTGCCTCCCAAAATGCTGTTTTGGTTTTCTTAAAAGTAACAGGGCTGGAAATGGAAAAACTCCTGGGCAAGAAAGCAGGATCCAGCATAGGTGGTCCCCTAGGACCTGGCTGCTCTTCCTTAGAACCACCAGGAGACCCTGGAGAGAACCAGAAACAGGAGGGCCAGGCTTTCTCCTGCATCCCAGGGGATGACAGCAGGGGCTCTTTGTCCTCGGGAGGCTCCTGGGCCTGGGTGCCCACAACCCTGAGGCCCCAGCCCCAGCCTCCTCGCTCCTCGGACTCCTCATGGGCAGGGCAGGGCAGGGCCCGGGAGCGAAGGCTGGGCCCAGAGGAATTTGGGTCACAACCCAGCCTGGGACTAGCCACTCCTACCGCCACGGCCCCCACCCTGGGAGCTGTGCCCCTCACAGCCCCCACCCCAGGCTCTGTGCCTGCCTCCCAGCCACTGCCTGGGGTGGGGGAGACAGCTACCCTTGCTCTGGTGGCTTCATCTGTCCCCTGACCTGCCGCAGTTGGCGTGGGATATGTGTCTCTGGCTGAGGAAAGTTAATCTGGATGCGCAGTGGTCACATGCCATCAGCCCGAGGACAGGGCTCAGTTTCCCCGAGGACAGGGCTCAGTTTCCCCGAGGACCTACAGACCCCACCTCTGGTAATCCCTTGGAGCTCCTGGGGTCACATTCAGGGGTTGGAAGGGCAAGGGGCCATAAGGAGAGAAGGGACGGGCTCTTTTCCCTGGGACGGTGCTGTGGGGGAAATGCTCTTGTCACCCGTGTCCTGCAGGGAGGAGTGGCTCCTGTGGGCTGGGGGTTTCTAGACCCAGAGTGTGGGCCACAGGGCAGAGGCTTGGAGGGGAAGAAAGTGTGAAGGATGAGGGAGGGAACCAGGCCAGAGACCCCTCCTGGGCCGGGTACCTGCCTCTGTCAAGGGGGCTCCTGGCACTGCAGCCACCACCTGGGGAGGCCTGGATCGATGCCCGGCCTGTGGAGGTGCTCAGGGGGGCTCCTGGGAGGGACTGCAGAGAGCATGCGTAGAGGAAGATGATGCTTCTTGGTGGGAGGAGTTGGGCCACCTCCCAGACTGGGTCCCGGCAGGGAGCCATGCACTTAGCCTTCCTTTCCCTCCCCAAGAATGAGCCATTCGGGATTGTCTGGCTGAAGGAAAAGCTGGATGAAGCCACAGGTGAAGACCCTTGCACTCCCCACCCCACCACTTCCACCGCTCCCACTCCCACCCCTGTTCCACCTGAAAGACATTCACAGAGCAGGAAGCTCGCTGCTGGAAAGTGTTTACTTTCTGTTGCCCTGGCCTGCGGTGCCCTTGCCAGGAGCTGGGCTGGAGGGGCTGGACGCCGGGCTCTCCTAGAGGCCCCTGTCCAGGCAGGTCTTGCGGGCTCTGGATCTTGGGCGATTGTCGCACTTGTTGGCAGGTGGCAGGGCACTGGGCAGGTGGGTGGCAGGAGCGGCTGGGGTCAGCACAGCGGCCTGGACTGCCTGCCCCTCCCCAGCCCGCGCTGGGCAGCAGAGCAGGATGAACTCCAGCACAGCCTGTGTTTGCTGAGCACTCCGGGGTCTGAGGCTGTGGACACCGTTGGGTACCCGGTGTGTGTGCGCTCCCATGGGCGGATGCGAGTGTGCGTGCATGCAAGAGAGAGCTAGTGTGAGGCCAGCACGACTGTGCGTGCCGGGTGGAATTCATTACAGTGGCAAGGCCCCTGTCAAGCTCCTGGAGGAGCCCGTGGTGCCTGAGTCACAGGACAGTCCTCACAGCAGCGCCAAGAGGAGGGGCCCCAAGCTGAGCAGGAGGCCCCCGGCCAGCGCCCCGAGGCTGCGCCCGGCTCTGGCTGCCCCGTTGCAAAGGTCCTTGTTGCAGCAGGCCAGGTTCTTCACCTCCGAAGTCAGAAGGTTCTCCATACCCTCGGGAATCTGGAGCAGACTCCCAGGCACGAGCGACTGTAGGGTCTTTGAGGCGTCCTCGCAGGAGGGAGCACAGCTCTTGAATCCCATGGGAATCTTCTTCTCTGTGGGCCAGAGAGAAGGCGCCTGGCCTGGCAGCCCCGGTCCCGCTGCCCTCCCGTCCGGCCCCTCACCCCACTCTCCACCCCGGCTTGGCCCTATCAGAGGCCCACCCATCCACCCAGCCCCAAGTTCCTGCTCCTCCGGGGGATCCCCCTTGGTACGCCTGGTGACACGGAGGCGGGCGGGGTGACGCAAACCGGCCTCTGCCACAGCCCCTCTCCTTCCGGGAGGCCCGGGAGCCCCGGGGCACGGCCCCGAAGCGGTCCCCGGAGGGCTCTTTCCAGATCCGCGCGCGCCCCGGGCCTGCCAGCACTCACCACCGCCGTCGTTCACAGTGAAGACCAAGTCGCTCGCAAAGCAGACCCCGTGGCACTGGATGGTCTGGCACTTGCTGCTTCCCTTGGCGTTGACGCAGTTGTAGCACTGCAGGCTCAGGGCTGAGGGTGCAGACACACGCTGGGTCCAGACCCGGACAGGCGGAGCCACGGCCGGCCGGGCAGCCTCTTCCAGGCCCCTCCGCAGGGCCTGTGGCCTCTGCCTGCCACCTGGGTCCCGCAGGACTGGCCCCTCACGACCTCACGAGCCGGAGTCGCTCTCCACGGCAGCCCCAGCCCCCAGGACAGCTCCCGTCCCCGCCGCACTCACCGCGCCTGGAGCACAGCAGGGACGCCAGCAGGAAGAGATAGGCGGCTTTCATGGCTCCGGGCGGCTCCCGCAGCGCGGCCCAGCTCCCCGCGCGCTCCTCCAGCCCGCAGCTCCCACCCCGTGGCCTCTGACTGGCTGCAGCCTGGCCCCGGTGCACCCGACTCTGGAGCCTGTTCCCCAGTGGGCCCAAGCATTTGTACTGAACCCCCCTCGCTTCCCCCACCCGGGGAATGCAAGGCGGGCCCTTAGGCTTCCGCTCTTTCTGAGTGTCCGGGGTCAGTCCGGCCCTTTCCAGGAAGGGTGTGTCCTCTGGGAGCCTGCGAGGAAGCAGAGTGGCAGGGCACAGTGCCAGAGGGGCGCGGGGCTGAGGGGCGCCCGAGGGGCACAGGGCTGAGTGCCCGTGGGGCGCGGGCTGAGGGGCACCAGAGAGGCGCGGGGCTGAGGGGCGCCAGAGGGGCGCGGGGCTGAGAAGTGCCCGCGGGGCACAGGGCTGAGTGCCAGAGGAGGGCAGGGCCTGGCCGTCTTCCTGGCAGCGACAGTGTTTGGGGCCCAGTTCGCGGTGGTGTGGTCAGGGGTCCCGCCCAGATCTTCCTTCCCTGCCCTGCCACCTAGATCCAACCTCCTTCTTCCCAACACACAGGCAATCAAGCGGGGGCTTTGTGCGAATCCGAGCGGCTCTCACCAGTCTAGACGCGCCCTTCCCACTCTCCAGCCCCACCCCCGTACCGCAGGTCGGCCTCTTCCGGGCGTTTGCCACTGTGTCTGCCCCAGGCCAGCCTGTCCTTTGGCCGGTTCTGGGCGGCTGCTGGTGCGCCCCGTCCTGGCAGCTCTGCAGTGAGGAGCACCCCTGCCTGGCGCTATGGATGTGGCCCCGCGGCCCCTCCGAGGCAAAAACACGAATCGGAGAACACTTCCAAGGCGCTGCCGGGCACATCGGGTGAGGGAGCGCGGGGGTCCCCTTCTGCTCCGCTCCTGGCCCCCACCTCTGTCTCCTGAGTTAGACCTCTGTCCCAACTCCAGAGGTCTCTCTGGGGCCCTGTGGCCTCTGCCTGCCTGTGGGCTTCTCTTCCTGTTCTGAAAGTGTAAATGTTGGATGGAGTCTGGTGCGGTGACCGGAGGAGAGATACGGGCCTGGGAGAAAGAATTCCCAGGGCCCAGAGAGGCAGAGCCTCCAGGTGCTGGACTGGACAGGGGGGAAGCGGGGGCGGGGCGGTGGAGACAGAGACAGAGAGACAGAGACAGAGAGACGCAGAGAGAAGAGGAGACAGAGATGTGAGGGAGTGCCAGTGAGTTACAGCCTTTCCCGGGAGAGGTGAGTCGCTGTAGGGAGCTTCACTGGGTGGCTGAGAGCAAACTAAGCCAGCGGAGGAGAAAGGCGGGAGCTGGCACAGGTGGCCTTACTGTGGGCTCAGAATCAGGCAGCAGAAGGCAGCCAGAGCGCAGAAGCCCCTCAGAATGGAGGCTCTTGTCACAGTGCCCTGCCCCACCGCCACCTTGCTCTCTCCTTTCTCAGTCTGTCTCTGTTCCCGTCTCCCCTTCTCTCTGTCTCTCAGTCTGTCTCTCCAACCCCAGTCTCTACCTCTCTGTGTCGCTCTTTGTTTCTGGGTCCTTGTCTGTCTCTCCCTCTCCCCTCTCCATCTGAGCCTCTGTCCCCTGTCTCAGTCTCGGTCACTTGGGTCTGTCCTGGGATCTTCCTCCACTGACTCCCTCCCGGAGGAGGTTTCACAGTGACTCAGTAGCCAGTTATCAATGTGTGAATCCACGTTTTATGGCGAAGCCTTCAGAACCCCAATCACGCAACTAATATTCGACACGTGCAGGCAATTCATAGACAGGGGTGCACCCGAGATGCGGTATAGACAGGGGTGCCCCCGAGATGCGGGTATAGAAAGGGTGCCCCCGAGATGTGGTATAGACAGGGGTGCCCCCGAGATGCGGGTATAGAAAGGGTGCCCCCGAGATGTGGTATAGACAGGGGTGCCCCCGAGATGCGGGTATAGAAAGGGGTGCCCCCGAGGTGCGGTATAGAAAGGGGTGCCCCGGAGATGCGGTATAGACAGGGGTGCCCCCGAGGTGCGGTATAGACAGGGGTGCCCCCGCCATGCGGGTATAGAAAGGGTGCCCTGTGATGCGGGTATAGAAAGGGGTGCCCCCGCCATGCGTGTATAGAAAGGGGTGCCCCCGAGATGCGGGTATAGAAAGGGGATGCCCCTGTGATGCAGGTAAAGGGGTGCCCCTGTGATGCGGGTATAGAAAGGGTGCCCCCGCCATGCGGGTATAGAAAGGGGTGCCCCCGCGATGCGGGTATAGAAAGGGGTGCCCCCGCGATGCAGGTATAGAAAGGGGTGCCCCCGCCATGCGGGTATAGAAAGGGTGCCCCCGCGATGAGGGTATAGAAAGGGGTGCCCCCGAGATGCGGGTATAGAAAGGGGTGCCCCCGAGATGCGGGTATAGAAAGGGGTGCCCCCCAGATGCGGGTATAGAAAGGGGTGCCCCCGAGATGCGGGTATAGAAAGGGGTGCCCCGCCATGCGGGTATAGAAAGGGGTGCCCCCGCGATGCGGGTAGCCGGTCCCAGATTTCTTGAGACGTCAGGCCAGCTGGCAGTGGGGTTGCGGTTCCTCTTGGGCAGACCTTTTGCACGGCTGAAAGAGTTCCGGGGCAGACTTGCCCCCTGGGATGGCCCGAGTCACTGGTCACCGCCTCAGCCCAGGTGCTCACTGTCGGTGGGTTTCTCTCAGGTTTCCGTGGCGCCAGCAGCAGCGGTTACCACCTGGGTCCACAGTTTGCTTACCGCTTTGAGGGAGGGAAAGGACGTCACTGTTTAATGCTTTGTTTCTTTTGAGATGGAGTCTCGCTCTTGTCGCCCACGCTGGAGTGCAGTGGTGTGATCTCAGCTCACTGCAACCTGCACCTTCAGCGATTCTCCTGCCTCATCCTCCTGAGTAGCTGGGATTACAGGCACCTGCCACCACATCCATTTAATTTTTGTATTTTTAGTAGAGATGGGGTTTCACTATGTCAGCCAGGTTGGTCTCGAACTCCTGATATCACGTGATCCAGCCATCTTGGCCTCTCAAAGTGCTGGGATTACAGATGTGAGCCACTGGGCCCGGCCAGTTTAATGCTTTTTGATATGGGTGACTCCATTCTGAGACATCAGGCTCACAACTTTTACGGCAGGTCTCCCCTGGCGCTCTACCCTCTCTCCATCTGTCTCTGTCTGCTTCTCCCTGCATGCTTTGTCCACCCTCTGTGCTCCCCACCTGCCCCCTGCCTCTGCCTCCTCTCCTCACATCCTGTGCAGCCCACAGCTCTGGTCTGTGCTGGGGGTGACCTGCGAAGGGAGAAGGACAGAGGGTGCTGGGATGTACCGATGCTGCTCTTCCCCAGGGATCGTCCCCTTGTCTCACGCATTCCCTCATCACCTAGCAGGGACTCCTTCAATTTCCACCAACCACCACCAGCTTTCAGAGTCCTCCTTCTGGAAGCCTTGGAGGGTGGTGCCTCAGACGTTCCAAATCAGCCTGTGCAGGCCTCAGACAATCCAGGCATCCCAGGCAGCCCAGGCAGCCTTGGGGCGCAGAGAGGCAGACGCCTGCTGAGCACACAGCCAGGCCCCCAGCCAGACCCTGTGCTCCCAGATGGCTCTTTTTCCCAGGCCAGAGGAAGCGCCCTGAGACAAGTATCCCAACTGCCCCCTTCCCCAAATATGGCGCTTTCAACACCTGCTCTCACATCCCAGAAATTATAAACTGAAAAATGGCAGAGCTGCTGTTAGAACCCAGGTCCCCTGGCCCAGGCCCCGTCTCTGCCCAGTTCCAGCAGACACGAGAGAGCTGCATCCCAGGCCACAGGCTTGTGCCTCAGCCACGGCAAGTGGGGGCAGTCAGGTGCAGACTGGAGCCCTCCCAGCGGCCTGTGTCCAGGGGCCCCTCACCCTCTGTGCAGCCCACTGCCTCCACGGAGCCTTTGCCCCGTGGTCTTGCTGTTGAAGTGTGTTGTATGCACAGCTGCAGAGGCAGCTCAGAGGGGGATGGCACAGCACAGGCTCAGGTGTGCGTGCAGAACCAGAGGACTCCGGGACTTGAATGCCAAGGGGATAGTGTCCTAAGGCAGAGCCAAGATGAAGGGCACACTCAAGATGAGGGCCACGGACAAGACTGGATCCAGGGTGAGAACAGCCACATCACCTCTAGAGGAGGAGGATCGAATCCAGCCCCATCAGCCAGGACCGAAGATCGAAGACCTGCTGGCAGAGCAGAGACACTGAACAGAGGGGCCCCGAGAGCAGAGGAGACACAGAACAGAGGGTCCGAGAGCAGAGCAGAGACACCGAACAGAGGGTCCGTGAGCAGAGCAGAGACACCGAACAGAGGGTCCGAGAGCAGAGGAGAGACACCGAACAGAGGGGCCCCAAGAGCAGAGCAGAGACACCGAACAGAGGGTCCGAGAGCAGAGGAGAGACACCGAACAGAGGGTCTGAGAGCAGAGGAGAGACACGGAACAGAGGGTCCGAGAGCAGAGCAGAGACACCGAGCAGAGGGTCCGAGAGCAGAGAGACACTGAACAGAGGCATCTGAGACCAGAGGTACCCAGCGGAGGCCTTGGACAAGGCTGGCAGCACTGCCCAGCAGAGATGGAGGCCAGACCAAGGCCAAGCCTAAGCCAGGAAGGGTGAGCGCACGGAGAGGCTGCACAGTCTCTCTGTGTTCTGGGCCTCTGGGACAGACCCCTGGGGTGATTTGGGCCACACGTGGGGTCAAGCCTCTTGGTCCAAGGGTCTAAGTTTCTCACTAAGTCACATTACCCCCGTGCGTGTTGCCCCATCTAAGTTGGGATCGGGTCAGAAACGTTGGAGTTGACTTGTGTGTGTGTGCCTTTTGTAATTTATTTTTCTTGTAGTAAAATATACAGAACATAAAAGTTGCCATTTTACCCATTTTTAAGCGTAAAGTTCAGGGAGGTTAAGATCGTGTGTGTCTGATTTCACTCACGTGATGTTGCCAGGGTTTCCATGGTACGGGGTGCCAGGCTTCCCATGGTACGGGGTGCCAGGGTTGCCATGGTACGGGGTGCCAGGCTTCCCATGGTAGGGTGGTGCCAGGGTTCCCATGGTAGGGTGGTGCCAGGGTTGCCATGGTATGGCGTGCCAGGCTTCCTATGGTACAGTGGTGCCAGGGTTCCCATGGTAGGGTGGTGCCAGGGTTGCCATGGTATGGCGTGCCAGGCTTCCTATGGTACAGTGGTGCCAGGGTTCCCATGGTAGGGTGGTGCCAGGCTTCCCATGGTAAGGCAGTGCCAGGCTTCCCTTCCTCTTTGAGGCTGAATTGTATGTTCCACGTTTTGCTGACTGAGTCCTGGACTGAGGACTGAACATTGTACCGACATCAGCGCTGCCCAGAGCAATCCAAGATTCTGTATCACCCCCTTCAGAATGGCAGCAGCCGCTTCGGCCGTTTCCAGTTTCTGGCTTGTGATTAATATCACAAGTGAACGTCGGGGACAAGCATCTGTTTGAGCCCTTGCTCTCAGTTTTTGGGGTAGGCGCTCGGAACCGCAATCTTGCATGCTATGGTAATCCTGTGTTTAAGTCTCTGGGGAGCCACCATCCTGGTTTCTACGGCAGAGCCCACCCTACGCCCAGGCTGCATGGCGAAGCCCATTGCCCTAGGTGACAAACCCAGACGTCAAGTTACTGTACTGAACGCCATAGGTAACTAAGACCCAGTGGCACGTGTTCACAAAGCTAAACACACCTGAGCACAAAAACAGCACAAATACAGAAGAGCAAGATGAAAAATTCTATACCCATAGAAGGCACTTAGCATGAGTGGGGCTGGCAGGAGTGGCGGTCATTCTGGGTGAGCCAGTGAGTGACAGGCGACCACGGGCCTTGGACGCCGCTCCACAGCACTGTAGACTTTACAACGCTGTACACATAGGGTTCGCTGAATTCATTTACTGGACATGATCGTACGTGCTGGGCTGCTTTTTTTTTTTTGAGATGGGGTTTCGCTCTTGTTACCCAGGCTGGAGTGCAATGGCGCGATCTCGGCTCACTGCAACCTCCGCCTCCTGGGTTCAGGCAATTCTCCTGCCTCAGCCTCCCGAGTAGCTGGGATGACAGGCACGCGCCACCATGCCCAGCTAAATTTTTTGTGTTTTTAGTAGAGACGGGGTTTCACCATGTTGACCAGGATGGTCTCGATCTCTTGACCTCGTGATCCACCCGCCTCGGCCTCCCAAAGTGCTGGGATTATAGGCGTGAGCCACCGCACCCAGCCTGGGCTGTGTTTTTATACAACTGGCAGGTCTGTTCACAGCAGCGTCGTCACATGCAGGAGTAACGGGTGTGCTGTGACATGACAGCGGCTGTGGGGGGTCCAGTTTCTCCGCATCCTTGCCACGGCTTGCTATGATCTGCGTTTTTGACAGTAGCCATCCTAATGCGTGGTTTTCTTTGCATTTTTAGCACAGTGAGTCGTGCTGTGACATCACAGCAGCCACCATGTTATTAGACAGTAGGAATTTTTCAGCTTCATTATGATCTCATGGGACCACTTTTGTGTATCTGGCCGACCATCAAATGCGAGGTTGTTATGTTATATATAGAGGTCTATCTATCTACCTGTGTATAGGTTTATTTTAAGGAAATGGCTCATGCAAATGTGGGGGCTAGCAAGAAGGGTTGATGTTTCAGTCAAGGCAGCCTGGAGACAGTATTCCTTCTTCCTTGGGGACCTCAGTCTCTTTCTCTTAAGGCTTCTACTGATTGGCTGAGCACCCACCCACAAAACAGAAGTATATAATTTACTTTACCAGAAGTCTAAAATATATGTTTCCAGTAACATCTAGACTAGTATTTGAATAAATACCTGGGTAACGTGGACCAGCCAAGCTGACCCATCAAACGAACACTTGAGCTTCCTCACACTGGCGTGACCCAGGGCACATTGTGGGTCACGTGGTGGAACTCAGCCTCCTCTTCTGAGAGGCTGGGGCAGGAGCTGAAAGTCCCAACCCTCCAATCCCATGATGGATGTGTCTGGTGTGGCCATTCCTTCCTTTGAAACACAGTTTCAGCTAGGGAAAAAGACCAGATACAGTCTTTACTGTATCACAGTGCCTCTGTATTTCAAGTGCGTCTCTCGTAGACAGCCCACATTTGGGTCTTACTGTTTCCACCTGGTCTGATGATCTCCGCTTTTAAAAACGGAACTGTTCAGTCTGTTTGCAGTCAGTGCATTCAGTGGCGTGGCTGCGGTGGCGTCTGCCCTCCTGGCGTCTGTTCCCATCTGTCCTTTCTTGTTTTGTACCTTCATGCCCCTTTTGGTTTTCCTTTGCTATTAAGCAAATAATTAGTTATTTCATTTCATTTCCTCTATTGACTTGTCATTATACTCTGCATTGGCTGCTCCAGGGATAAAAATTCAGGCTATTGACTAACAAACTGTGTGGAGTAAATTTTATATTGTTTTCCACTTCTCATTTCTATTGAGCGCCCTAGCGGGACAGAACTAATAGTGTGTGTGTGTGTGTGTGTGTGTGTGTGTGTGTGTGTGTGTGTGTATGAGTTTATTAAGTATTAACTTACACCATCACAAGGGCCCACAATGGGGTGTCTCAAGCTCGAGGAGCAAGGAGGCCAGTCCGAGTCTCAACACTAAAGAACTTGGGAGTCTCATGTTTGAGGGCAGAAAGCATCCAGCACGGGAGAAAGATGGAGGCTGGGAGGCGAGGCCAGTCTCTCCTTTTCAGGGTTTTCTGCCTGCTTTATATTTGCTGGCAGTTGATTAGATGGTGCCCACCAGATTAAGAGTGGATCTGCCTTCCCCAGCCCAGTGACTCGAAGGCTACACCCTCACAGACGCTCCTGTTAGTCAGTACTTTGTATCCTTCAGTCCAATCAGGTAGACACTCAGTATTCAGCATCACACCACTTAACCCTTCCCCTCCACATGCGCCCTGCACTCTCTGCTTCGAATGTAGCTCACAGCAGCTGAATTCCACACACCCACCCCTGCCTTTTGTGCTACTGTCAATTCTTCATTTTTACAGAAAGTTCAGATTCTGCTTTACTGTATTATCTTTTATGACTTTCAAACAGCCAATTGCCTTTTGAGAAAAGTTCATAAAAGGAAGCAACATGGCATTTTATATTTATGTGCATATGTATCGTTTTCAGTGCTTCTGATTCTTTCAAGATCTCTTGGGGCCAGGAGTTTGAGACCAACCTGGGCAATGTAGCAAAACCTTGTTCCTAGAAAAATTAAAAATTAGTCGAGCATGGTGGCACATGCCCATGGTCCCAGCTACTCAGCAGGTGGAGGCAGGAGGATGGAGGCCCAATGAGGTGCGATTGTGTCACTGTACTCTAGCCTTGCCACAGAGGGAGACCTTGTCTTTAAAAAAAAATAAGATAATTTTTAAAAAGTTTTTTAAATTTTATCCTTAAAAAAAAAAGATAGGGTCTTGCCATCCTGGCCAAACTGGTCTTGAATTCCTGGGCTCAAGCAATCCTCCTGCCCCAGCCTCCCAAAGTGCTGGGATTATGGGTGTGAGCCAGCATGCCCAGCCTCTTCCTTGGTTTCGAAGGCTATCTTTTTGAATACAGAGTTTTGGGTAGGCAGAATCCCGCCAGCACTTTAAAGATGCTGTTTCATCGCCTCTGGTCGGCTGTTTCTTGTGGGCCAGCGTCTGCCATCCTCATCACGGCTGCCCCACTGTAAGGTGTGCTTTCTTGCCGGCTGCTGTTAATGGATAGCTGTCACCTTTGCTTTTCAGCGGTTTAACCGTATGTGGTTAACTGTGAACTTGTTCACGTACATCCTGCTTTTGACGTTTGCTGAGCTTTTTCAACCTGCAAGTTGATGCTTTGCACCAAGTTGAGAACATTTCAGTCATAATGTATTTAAATGTTTTTCTTGACCACTTAAAATCAGCAGATAAGCCCATTCCTTGAGTTTTCTCGCTTAATTACCGTAATTTTCAGTTATTCCTGAGCCTCTCCATTTCTCAGTTTCCAAATTTGTGGGAATTTTCTTATAAGCATTTGTTTTGAGCTCCCACCTTCTTTATATTGTGGTTGTAGAACCCGATCTATGTGATTTGTGTTCCTGGAAATTTTCTGAGACTTGCTTTATCACTTCGGAGATGACCAGCTTCTTCGTTTCATTTGTACAGAAAACAAAATATTGTATACAGTTGTTGATCTTACCCATGCTCATTGGCTCATTTTCTTAGCTGCGCTTTTAAAATCTTAAACCTTTTTTATCCACTTGCCTTATTACTCATTAAAAGAGAACACTTGATATTTTTCATGACATTTCTATTTATTTCCATTTCTCTATGTAATTTTGTCCAGTTTCCTTCTTCCCTCCTGCTCCCACGCCCTCTCTTTTTCTCTCTTTCTCTCTCTCTTTCTTCCACAGAGTCTTGCTCTGTCGCCCAGGCTGGAGTGCCGTGGGCTGAGATCGGGCCCAAGCAATTCTCCTGCCTCAGCCTCCCGAGGAGCAGAAATAACAGGTGGGCACCACCGCACCTGGCTAATTCTTCTGTATTTTCAGTGGAGACGGAGTTTCACCATGTTGGCCAGGCTTGTCTCAAAGTCCTGACCTCAAGTGACCCATTCACCTCCCAAGTGCTGGGACTGCGGGTGTGAGCCACCGCGCCCAGCTTCAGGTTTTCTTTATCCGTTTTGAGGTTGCATCGTCAGATCCTTACCTGTTTAAATTGTATACCTGCCTTGGGAGGTGACATCTTCTCCATTGTTAAATGAGGTTCCACGCCTCTAAGAATGGCTCTCTGCTTTCCAGCTCCTTCATCCATGTTCTGTGCTGCGGAATCAGATTTCCTTTGCTTTAGGACTCTGTGGTCTAGCTTCTCGCATTTCCTTCGATTTCCCATCTTTACGTCTGTTTGTTCCATGCTGTCTGCAGCCATTTCCAGTGGTGATGGCACAGTGGGCTCAGCGTGTGCTCCGCAGACACGCGAGGAGGCCGCTGTCTCTTACCCTCCTTCTGTCCCCTCCCTCTTCCCATCAGGTGGTCCCATGGCCTGGTCCTCCGCTTTGCTCCCAGAGCAGCTGTTCCTGCGGCCTGGAGGAGAGGTGGGCTGATGTCCCCACCTCAGTGACACACAACCAGGGAATGTGGCGTTGGGTGGGGAGAGGCTGCATTGCTCCCTCCCCACCCCTGAAGCTGGTCTCCCTTCTAGGGTTTCTCTCCTGCTTGTCGCGTCTTTCCGGCCCTTGCACTGCTGTCCGCCATAGCCCACCCTGCTGTCTGCTCCTCATCTACATGATTCTTTCAAGCTTCAGGACTGGGGCTTAGTCCATGTCTGGGGTCCGGGTCGGCCGGCGTCAGCGTCAGAGCCCATCCCAGCCAGACCACTGCCCCACCTTTCTCAGACTCGAGGACATCAGTGCGCTGCGTGGTGACCCTCACTTGCCTTCTTATCGGCTCCAGGGGTGGAAGGGCCTGTGCGTGAGTTTCTCTGGCCCCTCTCCTGACGGCAGTCTCTAGGAGGAATCCGTCTTTAGCTAAGGAAAATCAAGGTGGACGTGCAGCGGCCACACCCCATCAGCCTGGGTGCCTCGGCTTCCTCTCCTCTGAGAGAAACGGCCCTACCTGGTCTCAAGGACCTGCAGATCCCACCTCTGGTGATTTCTTGGGGTTCCGGGAGGCACATTTGGGGATTTGAAGGGCTCTAGGAAGGAGGGGGCTCCTCTCTCTGGGAAGGCACAGTGGGGGCTGAAGAAGTGATGCTGGGGTCACCTTCCCTCAGGATGCAGTGGGCTCTCCCACCTGGAAGAGGGTCCTCTGCCCCACTGCCGTTGAGGCACTGGACACCTAGTTCCTGCAGAGTCTAGCATGTGGCTCTTGGAGGCGATGTCCCGTGGTAGAATTGCAAGAAATGTGACAGACTCCAGATAGGCAGGAAAGTGGCGATTGTCTGCTCCATGTGGACCCCTCCCCTGGGGAGCTGATTGTGCCAGGACGTGTGGGGATCCCCGTGGGGATTTTGCATCGGATGTTTGTCAGTGCGACTGGCTTGGTCCATGGTGTTTTCACTCCATGGCAACACCCAGTGGAAGGCCCTGTGAGCACTGCACAGTGAGTCCTGGAGTCTCATTGAGCACAAGCTTCTCAAGGCCACTGGCCATGGGGGGCTTGAAGCTGGGAGGGCTCCTGGGCCTTCGGGGGCAGCAGGGGCTGGGAGAGTTGTTGTCTTTTGTTGCAAACGTGGTTTGCAGATTCAGCCACTGCCGGGGAATGAGGCCTAGTCTAGCCCACAGATAAAAGAACAATTAGAAGAACAGAACTGCAGCCAGAAGAGGTGAGCTGACCGCACGGTTTGGGGAAATGACTCATGTGGGGGGCATTTTCACCCATGGGGAAGTGGCTTTGGCGAAATGTGAATTAGAGGACATATCAACCTCCAGATGCCAACACGATTGGCTCTTCCTGGAAAATGTGGATCTCAGATGACCCTGCCCCTCCCCTGGTTCTGGCCTGTGTCCCCCACCTGAGTGGCGATGAGGCGAAGGTGGAGCGGGGCCTGGCGTGAGGGCCAGTGTCAGGGCACCTGCTGCACCTGCTCCCGGGTCAACTTCAGCAGCTGGGCGCTCAGTGCCGGCTTCTCCTGCGTGGCTCAGCCATCGGCCGCCTCCTGTGGCTGTGGGGCCCTAACTGCTTGTGTTCTGGACGCAGATGGTTGGTCCCTCCTCTTCCTCCTCGGTTCTTTTCTATACTTCCCAGGGTTTCTGCCATCATGTGTATTATTTTTGTAAACCAAGAAAATAAGGATTTTGTTAAAGATGTCTTCCTAAAGTCCCCAGGTGTGAGTGTCGCCTGGTCACTGTGACCTGGCCCCAGTGACCCCCAGCCCCATAAATCAACTTCCAGGTGTAACTGCAGAATTGCCAAGTCTGAAGGGTGTGGGTGAGGGAGCTCACTTTTAGAGAAGGGACTGGGTTTGGGGATGGTGTGCAGGCAGCCTGTGCCCTGGAGGATGGAGGCGGAGGCATGAGAGGCCCAGAGAGCAGGGGTGGGGATGAGGACAGCCCTGAGCCCTGGCCATGTGTCGCTGTGCCCTGAGGCCTTCCGTGCTGGACCCTGCTCCAATGCAACCTGGCTGAGAGGCCAGGACTAGAGCCAGGCCTCAGAACACTCTCCTCCAGGGAGCCTTCGGCCGGGCTGCTTTCCAGAGTGGCTGGGAGCCAGGCTGCCCAGAGCTTCCCTCCCCCATTTGTTCATTCCTGTCTACTGAGACCAGGAGGTCATACCCGCGCCTTCATGGGAGCCAGCTCAGGGTCTGGGTCCCGGTCTCCCTTTCCACCTGTGGTCCTCTCTTCTCAGACAGCGAGAAAGCCAGCTTCCCCGCCCTCAGCATAACATGATATGCCCCTTCTGGCAGCAAGCCTCCATTCTTCCTGTTAAACCGCACCCTCAAAACTCAGGCCCAGGTCCTCACCCCGAATCCCTGTGAATTTAGTGCCTTGCAGATGGAATTCATGGAGATGAACGAGGTCATACGGTGTAAGCGTGGCCCAAATTTCTCATGGCTACGGTCCTTATGGGAAGAGGGAGACACACAGGGAAGGCAGCCACGTGAGGAGGGGGAGGAGAGGGCCAGCGTGTCTGCAGACCATGTGCCCAGCATTGCTGACAAGCAGGGGAAGCTGGGGGGAGTGAGGACACAGCCCTGCGGTGTCAGAAGAGTCTGCCACACCCAAGACTGGACTTCAGACTCAGCCAGTGGAATCCCAAGGTTCGCAACGCTGTGTATGGCAGCCTCAGGAACAGGCGGCCCACCCCGTGCTCTCATCCCCTCAGACACCCCCGAGTGCCCTCATCTCTTCAGATGCACCCAGGGTGTGCCCCACTAGAAGGCCTGCCCTTCTATCTGCTTCTGGGACACTGACTGCCTGCTCTTAAATCTCTCTGGGTCATTCAGGGGCCATTGGGTCAAGAAACACTCCTAATTTTATCATGTTCAAGTCAGCGTGGTATCTGGGTGGGAGACCCTTCCCCACCCCGAAGGCGGGAGACCCTTCCCCACCCTGAAGGCAGTACTGCCTTCTCCACAAGTCTTCCCAGCACCTGCTCCCGTTTCAGTCACTCCCCGGCTGCCAGGGGATTTTGGGGATGCCGGATGCATAGCCCTGGGCTTCCTTCCTTCCTCCCTGTCTGTTCTGCCTTCCTTTCTTCCGCCCTTCCTTCCCTCCTTCACACATAAAGCTCTCTGAATTAATTAATCAAGCTCAAATACACACACATGGGTACACAGACGCACAGTCTCCCTTCCCCCAAAAAACCAGAACCCAAACTGGTGCGTTCCAGTTGGGATTTCACAAAGAACGATCAGTCCAAAGAGCAGAGCCTGATGATACGGGGCTGGCAGCAAGAGGGAGGCTCTGACCAGGGAACATGCTCATCCGGGGCAGGAATGGCTGGATCGCAAGGTGACTGCGGCAGGAGGAGCTGGAGAGGTGGTTTGGAAGTGCTAAGAAAGGAGATGAATGTGATGCTGGAACATTCTGTAGTTCTAGTACCTTCTACTACCAACCAAAAGGTCGAAAAATGCCCACCTCTTTCATAAAGGAAAGTAGCCATGTCAGTTTCACTGGTGAGGAACCTGGGCAGCCGGGGAGGCATCTTAACCAGAAACCCCACATGGGTCACGGACCCTGTAGATGGAAACCCTGGCTTTGTACAGATTTCCTTTTGTCCTTGTTTCAGCTGGCTTTGTTGCAAATTAACTGGCTTCATTCCACAGTTGTGTGGAAGAGAAGACACACACTGCCAGGAAAGGAAGGTGTCTTTTGTAATCACAGATATTACAGCAAGGAGATGTTATCAGATCACTCTTGGTGACTGAGTTGGGCTCTTCCAGAACACCAGAGACTGTAAGAATTGTTCTTTCCTGATAGATACAGTGAAGTTCTTCCTCAAATAAAGCATGCTGTGTCTCCCTGTTCTTTGATGCTTAAAAGGCCTAACCCACTTGTTCCCCCATCTGCCAGGGCAGGCCTGGACATGCCCAGACATGTCTTAGCTTACAGCATATGTGCCTTTCCTTATTTGTACATGGTATTGCTTTCCTAGCCTTTTTTTGCAAGCCACGCAAGCCAATTCTTCCCTTCGTCCTCCATCGCCTCTACCTATTTAGGTAGCCAATTGGGTTTAGCTTAGACTGTGGGGTCCAGCTCCAGCCAGCAGAGACTGGACACAGTGGTAGAAGCCTCATGCGCTTGGGATAAAAAGCCATCCTCTTCTTTGTTCAGGGTGGCCTTGTGGCAAGCAGGCTTGTGAGTGGCACCCTTCTGCAGAAGTAAACATTGCCTTGCTGAGAACTTCTTTGTTTGAGTGTTTGTTTTCTTTGCAACACCGAACTTTTACTTCTAACATTTCTGATACAGAACAACTTTTCTGCAATCCCTGTTCACGGGATCTGGAGTGTTGGAACAGCAGCTGTTAACATGTGCCTGGTGGTAACTGGAGGAACAGATGCAGATTATAAAATGAGAATTCATGGCTGAGGCGTCTCAGGAGCTGGCATTGTTACTGAAGCTGGTGGAGTGCTAAGGGCTGTTACAGGTGACCATTTGATGTGATGGCATGAAGTACTCTTTTGACTGTAATTGTTGCAAATAATAGAGCATTAGCAGAAAGGATAGCCAAAGAAATTCAGGTAGTGCCTGTTGCCCAGGCTGGAGTGCAATGGCACCATCTTGGCTCACCGAAACCTCTGCCTCCTGGGTTCAAGCAATTCTCCTGCCTCAGCCTCCCGAGTACTGAGTATTTGGGATTATAGGCTCGCACCACCACACCCAGTTAATTTTTGTATTTTTATTAGAGATGGGGTTTCATCACGTTGGGCAGGCTGGTCTCAAACTCCTGAATTCAGGTGATCCACCTACCACAGCTTCTCAAAATGCTAGGATTACAGGCATGAGCCACCATGCCTGGCCCATGGTGCCTTTTCAACAAGATGATGAAGATGAACTACAACAGCTTCATAGTGAGTCATAGTCACTTCACCCTGTATTGACTGACTCACTGATGGTTGTGTTTCAAATATTTGATATGCTTGGTTTACACTGTCTTTGTCCAGATAAAAAATTTAGAACTTGTTGCATATCTTATTAAGACTAGGTTTGCAAGGATAGATGTAATGTTTGTTTCACTGGTTTAAAAGTTTTTGCATGTAAGTATGGTAGGTCAGTCAGGGTGCTGGCAAAAATATCAAGGGGAAAATATTAGAGAAAGTTATCGAAAATAGTCACAGAGCTTCCTGGAAGGTATGTAACGTTTTGTAAAAGCCTCAGGATAGAATTACGGCTGAAGACAGCCTAATCCCCTTTACTTTTAGTTGATAAAGAAAAGCAAATAACAAAGGAATGTAAGGAAATTTATCTAAATAGCTTCTTTACTCATGTGGCCCTGAAACCTAACCTTTAATCTTTTGTGGACTGGATGGCTTTTTCGGGGGGAGGGCAGCCAGATTTATCAACCCACAAATGGTGTTTGATTTAGGCCTCAGAATCTGGCCTTTAATCTTTTTTTTTTTTTTTTGGGGGGGGAGGAAGGGAGGGAAGGAGAAAGGGAGGGAGGAAGGAAGGGAGGGAGGAAGGAAGGGAGGAAGGGAGAGAGGGAGGGAGGGAGGGA
>CM052663.1:88356401-88373799 GCA_028533165.1 Leontopithecus rosalia
AAAAAAAAAGAAAGAAAAAATTGTCGGAGAAAGAAACATGAGAAAACTTTTCCCTGAAGAGGAAATACAGAGAACAAGCCGGGGAAGAGATGTCCAGCAAAGTCAGCTGTTAGGGAAGGGCAAGCTGAGCTGCGACAGGACCCTACTGCACACCTAGCAGAACGGCCAAAATAAAATAGCGCCCGTATGGAATGCTGCTGACGAAGTGGAGAGACGGGATGACCCATTCATCGCTGGTACAACTACTCTGGAAAAGAGCTCGGCATTTTCTTTAAAAACAAAAGGCCTGGCATGGTGGCTCACACCTGTAATCCCAGCCCTTTGGGAGGCCAAGGTGAGCGGATCACTTGACGTCAGGGGTTCCAGACCAGCCTGGCCAACATGGTGAAGCCCAGTGTGTACTAAAAATTAGCCAGCTGTGGTGGTGGGTGCCTGTAATCCCAGTTACTCAGGAGGCTGAGGCAGGAGAATCACTTGAACCCAGGAGGCGGAGGTTGCAGCGAGCTGAGCTCACACCATTACACTCCAGCCTGGGCAATAAGAGCAAAACTTCGTCTCAAAAAAAAAAAAGGATATGATTCACCATAAAGTCCAGCAATTACAATCCTGGGACTTTATCCAAGAGAAATTAAAACTTACGTACGCACCTAAAAAATGTACATGATTGTTTATTGCAACTTTATTTGCAGTACCCACAAAAGGAAACAATTCATTTGTTCTTGAAAGGGCAAATGATTCAACAGAGTGTGATCCAGCCCTGCCGTGAAAAACTACAGCACAAAGACAAAAGTCAGCAGGTCTCAGGAGGCTTATGCCGAGGGAAAAGGGTCTGAAACACCACAAACTGTGGCTCCATGTAAGTGACCTTCCCAACATGACAGAACTGTGGTGATGGAGGACAGGTGGGAAGTTCGCAGAGTTGGCGGTGTGTGGCGGAGGGCAGCCATGTCCACGAAGGCGTAGCACAGGGGCGTGTCTGCGGTGACAGAAGGGGCTCTGCACAGCGCATGGGTGGTGGCTGCAGCAGTCCACAGGTGCAGAGTCCCTGGAACTCAGGGCACACTGGATCGACGCTGGTTTCCTCCTTGTCACGTTGTGCTACAGAATGGAAGATGTAACCACTGGGAGAACCAGGATCTCTCCAGATAGTCTTTGCGACTTCCTGTGTCAGAGGCGTGTAAACCAGAGCAACTCCATCTTGAATAGGAGCTGGGTAGAATGAGGCCAGATGGTGAGGGCGTTCTAAGTCACAGGATGAGCTAGAGGCTCACAAAAATACAGGCCATAGACACCTTGCTGATCAAACAGGCTGCAGTGAAGGAGCAGGCAACACCCACCAACACCAAGGTGGCCACGAGAGTGACCTCCGGCCGTCCTCACCGCTGCGCTCCACCGGCGCCATGACCGTTTACCGATGCCACGGAAATGTCAGGGAGTCGCCCTGCACGGTCTAAAAAGGGGAGGCATGAATAATCCACCCCTCGCTTAGCATATCATCAGAAATAACCATGAACATGGGCCGCCAGCGGCCTTCAGTGCTGCTCTGTCTATGGAGTAGCCATTCTTTATTCATGTACTTTCCTCATAAACTTGCTTTCATTTTGCACCGTGGACTCACCCCGAATTCTTTCTTGCTCTAGATCCAAGAACCCTCTCTCGGGGTCTGGATCGGGGCCCCTTTCCTGTAACACCTGAGATTGCGCAGAAATCGTCAAATCAAGTTTCGCCTAGAGCCTCCTCCTTACATGTTTGAAGTGTGGCCTAAAGGTTTTTCTGTACGTCACGAACTATAGCAGGTGGAAGTGTGGACAGACCATAGCCGGCACTGTGCCAGTCACTGAGTTTTGACCAATCAAATGTAGCCAATTGTTCAAACCGTGTTCAAAGAAGGCAAACACCGAGATGCGGCCCTGGAGCATTTCTGTGTCTCGATGCCGTTTCTGTAGGTCACTTCCTTTTGCTGTTGTGAATCTTCTGCCCGTGGCTGCTTGGGAGTCTCTGAGTCTACTCTGGTTGGAAGGTTGCTGGATTCTCAAATTGTTCATTGCTCAACTAAATTTTATTCGGCGTCAGTTTTTCTTCTGTCAATATTTCAAAGTAAAATGTTTTCTAAAATCAGAGCTATTTGTAGACATACAAAAAAATGGAAAACTTTTTTCTTGTGTCAGTTTTTGTGAGCTTTTTATTAGTAATTTATTCAATTTAGCCAAATTTCCAATCTTTTGGCATAAAGTTGTAAGATTTTCTCACATGTAAAATCTCAGTTGACCTTGATTTTGTTCCGTTGCCAATACAGTTATTTTAAATTGTTTTCTGTTTACTAGCGTTAAAAGAAAAACTTCAGCCAAATTAAATATAAAGAAGTTTGAGCAATGAATGGTTTGCAAATCGGGCAGCCCTGAGAATCACAGCAGATTCACGGAGACCCCAGTGCAGCCACGTGCTGGAAGAAGATTTATAGACAAAAAGGGAAACGAGGTGCAGAAGAGGCCATGAGGGACAGCACAGATGGCGGTGACAGGTTGGTGCTGCCTGATTTGATCAGTTTGAACACTCAGCGGTCTGTGAGCGGCTGGAGTCCGGCCGCTGGGATTGACCGAGATTCAGTTATTGTTACAGGCGAATACTCCCAAGTTAGGTTTTCAGTTTTGCCTATTAAGCCAGGTGACAGTTCATCCACAAGGACTCTGGGGAGGCGGACGGAGTCCTTCCCAGGCCGCTTCCCTTGGCTTTAACGCCAGGTCTCACCAGAGCTCTCCACGGCACCAGCTACTCCAAGGAAACCGCATGTATTGATCTTACCTAACGCACTCATATTTTCCGTATCATTAACGTCTACTCTGTAATTCCCATTCTCTTACGTTTTGCACTTTCCCGCTCATGCTGTAACTTCTTGTGCTGCACACGTGGTTCATTAAAGTCCAACGTCTTTTGTCTCGAATACACGAGGTCTGCGGTCACCTCCAGGACGGCCCTGAAGCACCCGCGAACTCTGACAGTGAGCCCATTTCTCATCATTTCCTTTTTGTTTTCTGATTTTTCTTTTAATTTCTCAGGTGATCCATGGCCCATTCACCAAGAGTTATTGTTTCCTTATTTCCAAAAAGAGCAAGACCGTCTGTGCTTTTGTTAATTATTCCTAGTGCAAGCACATTGTGAGTACAGAAGACGCTTTGTATCATTCAGTTCTTTAAACTTTGTGGACCCTTCTTATGGCTCATTATAGAATCAATATGTGTAAATGTTTGCACGTACTTGAAAAGGATGTGAACTCTGTGGCTGTTTCACTGCACTGGGACCTGGATGGGGCAGTGCTAACAAAAGGAAGTAGGGCCAAGGGAGGAAGTGAGACTGGCATGCAGAGAGGAGGGCCCCAGTTCCAGTTCAGAAGGAAGGGGTGGGGACCAGAGGGAAGCCAGGGGGAGTCAGAGAGAGGAGCAGGGGAAAGGGGGAGCAGAGTGCAGCGGAGGGGGAAGCAGTGCTGGGGTACGTGGAGCGGGAGGGGGAGAGAGTGGGAGGCAGTGGAGGGGGAGGAGGAGGCAGTGCAGGGTGGCAGTGGAGGGGAGTAGGGGGACAGTGAAGCGGGAGGAGGGGGGAGGCAGTGGGGAAGGCAGTGAAGGGGAAGGAGGTGGGGGACAGTAGAGGGGGAGATCGTGGGGGGCAGTGGGGGAGGGAGATGCAGTTGGGGGGAGGGACAGGCAGTGGGGGAGGGTCACCTGCCCAGCCTCGGCCCCCTCCTCTGGGCCCTGCTGTGAGTCCAGCCTCTTCCAGGCAGCTGCCCCTGCTGGGTACTAGAGGAGAGCAGGGTGTTTGCCCAGAAGAGCCCTCAGCCCAGCCCTCCTGCCCCCAGCCCCCTCACCTAGCCTGCTGTCTGGACAGTAGGGGCGTTCAGCCCAGGGACTTTGACCGGTTACTAGGTTTCTAACCCTCGGGGGTCTGGCCTGTGGCCTTCAAGGGTTCCCAGCAAATTCCCCAGGGTGGGGTTCAGAGACGGGAAGGCCTTCCCCAGGCGGCCCAGCCTGCGCTCATTTCCAGCCAGGATCAGGCTCAGCCCCCAGCCGAGGTCCAGGAGCAGCCTGGAGGGTCTCGAACTCCTCGGGGCTCGGCCCCCCAGGAAGACTTGCTGGGGGTTGACTGAGGGGGCGGAGGGGTGGAGGCACCGCAGACCCAGGCCTGGCGTGGCTGCGGAATTTCCACCACCGCGGACAAGGTGTGAGAAGGTCGGGGACCCAAAGGCTGGCGACCCCTGCGAGGCATCTCGGAGGGCGGGGTGTCAAGCGGGGGCAGAGGCTGTGGATGGGCGAGGCCGCGCAGATCCAGAGCCCTGCGAGGGGCCTCCGCTCCTCTCCCTCCCCTTCCTTTCCCTGCCTCTCCCTCCCCTCCCCTGCAGGCCTCCCCAGTGCACCTCTCACCACCCAGCCTCCCTCCCCCAGGCTTCAGGAAATTGAAACTCAGCGCGCTGGGCTCCTCCCGCTCTGCCCCAGGCCCAGGGCTTAACCAGCTCCCTCCCTCGGCTCCCGGAAAGCACCTGTGGGCGGGGCAGGGGAAACCAGCAGGACCACGCGCCACGGCGCGGGAGGTCAGGGCTGCCTCTGACCTCAGCCTAAACCCAGAGCAGAGGGAGCGCCGGGCCCAGTCCCAGATCCCAGGAGGGCCAGCGGCTTCCCTCTGGTCCTCAGTCTCCTGGGAAACGTGGGGATGACTGCGCCGGTCTCAGCGTGGTTTGAAACTTAGAAACCTGTGAGCTCACCTGGGGAGTGAAGCAGACGCCCAGAGATGGAAGCGCAAACTAGCATTGTAGCAGGAAATGCCTCAAGACAAACCTCTCCGAGCCGAACTGGGAAGGAAGCGGTGATTTATTCAGCTGCGAGCATAGCCGCCTAACAGCGGGGCTCCCCAGCAAAGAAAACCCTTGCCCTTTTGGAGGCTTGCAGCTCTAGAAACGACGTGTGAAAGGCTCTCGACCCATGAAGTAGGCACGGGGTAGGTGACAGGTGGGGTCCGACCGCGTTTAAGTGAAAACAAGGCCTTCCGGGAAGATTCCTCCACACCCCACCTGTGATCTGCAGATGCCACTGTGGTTAGCAGCGGGCTGGTCTCTTACCCTCAATCTGGCTGACTTCTAACTTCTTCCCAGATGCAAAGTACAAGTCTAGGGGGACGGGCTCCTGGAGGCTGAAGAGGATTAAGGGTCTCCCTCGTCAGCATTACCAGTGTCAGAAGGCAAAATTATCCCAAATTTAAATTCTAAGTGGCATTTCTTTGGCATTCTAGAATCAGGCAGCCCCTCCCTCTGCAAGATAGGGGCTGAGCAGGGGAGGCTGGCCTTACAGAGGAGGGGGCTGATGACAGCAGACAGAACAAAAAGCGCACTTATTTCTGTTACTGCCCTTACAGGGTTAAAAATCGAGGCGGTTTTTCATTGCTGACCGGAATCTCCTGCTTGCTGGAAACGTTCCGCTCCCTCGCTCCCTTGCCGAGTGACTCACTCCTTCCTTGTTGGGTCTGGTCCCTGGGCCCTGGGCAGGACCTCAGTCTAAAACAGTGGCCTCCAGTAGACTTTGTTCCACACCAAAAATAGAGCATTTGTTACACGGATGTCCCTGCCCTTGCCAGCGTCCCCTTGGCTCTGCGCTGTGCTCAGGGGTCCAGTCCAGTTTCCTGGCCTGGGCTTTGGAGGCCAGGAGCCCTCCCTGGGCTCTGGGGCGGCTTCCTCTCAGGGAGACCCCGCCGGCTCCAGCCCAGTTCCCCATTCTCGTTTCCCCTCCTGCCTGGCTCTGGCACCTGCAGAGGAAGCTCCCCGGGTCTGCCCCTCTTGCTGCTCCCACCCACTCCCTCCTCCGAGGCCCCGCCCTACAAACCATAAATTCTCATCAGATGGTTTTTTCCATTTTTTTGTTTTTTGTTTTTGAGATGGAGTCTCGCTCTGTCGCCAAGGCCGGAGTGCAATGGCATGATCTTGGCTCACTGCAACCTCCGCCTCCCAAGTTCAAGTGATTCTCCTCGGCCTCCAGAGTAGCTGGGATTACAGGCACCTGCCACCTCGCCCGGCTAATTTTCTGTATTTTTAGTAGAGATGGAGTTTCTCCATTGTTATAAGTAAGATTTCGATGCCGCAAAAGAAATAGCACTTGAAGATAAATCCTCTGAGCAAGGCAGTTTATGTCTATAGAAGGGTGCGGTGCACAGATGGAGCAGCGGTGACTGCACGTTTGGACGCGCAGGGGTCCTAGCTGGAGGGGCATGGCGGGTGGTTTGGTGGGAAGGACTGTTACAGGCAGGTAGAGCAGGTAGCCAGGGTGACCTAGGTCAAAGCAGGTGACTGGAGCAGGTGACTGAAGCGGGACGCAGCCGGGGGCTGGGGAACAGATGTAAGCCACTGGTTAGAACTGGTGGAGGTTGTTTCCTGAAATACAGGCAGTTAAACTTTAAAATGGAGGACAAATACTGAACACAATGACATACTGATTCTTTCCCGAGAAATTTAGAACTCATTGCATCCATTACCATGTTGGGCAGGTCTCGAACTCCACCTCGGCCTCCCAAAGTGCTGGGATTACAAGCGGGAGCCACTGTGCCCGGCCCAGAAGCGTTTTATTTAACCCTGAATATCGTGACTTACCTTTCAGTCTGACTCTGGCAAAACAAGGGAAAAACATAAAAATGTCTTATCCCAAAACATATTCCTTGCTATACCTTGAAATTGCCCTGCAAAGTCTTGTGGAAACATCCACGTTCTATGGAGGATCCCCTGCCCCCTTTCTTTTCCCTCCTTTCTTTCCAGATTCAGGAGATAATCAACTAAAAGCCAGGCAACCTTTTAGGTTTGATAAGAAACATTTTACAACCTGCTCTACCTCCGAAGTCTGCTATCTGAGATATTTCTCCGCACAATAAAACTTGGTCTTCACAATCCTTTATCTTAACCTGAACATGCCTTTCCGTTGATCCAAGGTCTTCAGATAAACGCGACCAATTGTCAACGAGAAAATGATTAAATTTACCTGTAGCCCGGAAACGCCTCCGCACCACCCCGTGCCCCTGCCGCTTTGAATTGTCCACCTTTCAGAACCAAGCCAGTGTATTTCTTAAATGTATTTGAGTGATGTCTTATGCCTCCCTAAAATACATAGAACCAAGCCGTACCCCGACCACCTTGGGCACATGTTCTCCAGACCTCCTGAGGGCTGTGTCACGGGCCATGGTCGCTCATATTTGGCTCAGAATAAACCTCTTAAAATGTTTAGAGTTTGACTCTTTTTGTCCAGTGGGACGCAGCTAGAGTCTGGAAGGCTCCGGAGGACAGCAGGCATCCACCGCGTCGGTCAAGGAAAACGCTGAGACAAGTTTCCATCATCTTAGGAGATTTGCTGGCATTCAGGACACACTGGAGAGATGATTTTGAGAGGTCCAAAGTTAAAGGAGAAAGGGCAGCCTATTGAGAAGCACATCGTTTTCACATAAACAAAAAGGGCAGAGGAAAAATGTGGGGTCTGCATTTTACATAAGACAACACAGACAAAAGAGGGTGAGGAGCGGGAAGATGTGCATTTGTGCCTGAGGGGCTGCACCTGTAAAGAGAAGCTATCAGTTTGCATTGCCAGCAGTGACGTTTGCACAGCTCGCCAGGAATTTCCTTGTGGATAAAACACGGGGGAGGCGGGTAGCTTTCCTCCCATAGCATCTTATTTAGGAACCAAAAAGTGGAAGGCAGGTTTGCGTGGCCCAGTCCCCAGCTTGACTTTTCCCTTTGGCTAAATGAGTTTAGGGTCCCAAAATATGATTTCCTTTCACGGCCGCCTCACCTCCACCCCGGCTGGGGTCTGGTGCCTCCCTCCCTCCTGGGTAGCCTGTTCATCCCGGTCTGTGTGCATTCGTAGTGTATCCCCTACGGAACAGACGCAAAGGCTGTGGGATGTAGAAAAGTTCATTTTTAAAGTTTCCATTCTTCTTTAATCCTAAGTGTGCTAATAACTCTTTGTGAAGCCCTATCCTATGTAGCTGTTAGACCTGCCGTGCTTACAGGCATGTAGTAAATCCTATGTCCTTGTACTTTAACCAGGATATCTGTGCTGGACATGCTCACAGGCAGGTCCCAGCTCTCCACTGCTTTTACTTGTTTAGAAAAGTTGTAAGTTGTTAGTCAATCGGGTTCAGTTTAGATTGTGAGGTCTGGCTCCAGCCAATGGAGATGAGACACAGCAGTACGGATGACCCCAAATGCTTAAGGAATAAGTTTTGTGTTTTCCTTTGTTCTTTGTACTGTCGTGGCACGATGGCTAATGAGGTACCCTTCCTGCAGTCCAGGAAGTAAAAATCGCATTACTGGAAGATCCTTTGTCTCAGTGCTGATTTTTCTTCGTGGCACCGAGCATCTATTTCCAACATCCATTTCCCCTATTACCCGTATTCGTGGAAAATAACGCTTCAAGGTGAGGCCTCAGTTGCTCCGCTGCAGAATGTCCCATTGTTGGCTCGCCCTGGCTGTTGCTTCCTCAGCCATCCCCTACTTTCCCAGAAGTGTTAAGGAAAACTCCTGCTGACTTTTCTTCCATGTGTCAGGATACAGCCACCGCTCCCCTGGCAGCTGCTGGCCCCTGGGTTAAGTCACAACCTCATCCATCATCTCCTTGTACCCACCTGGGGGCCCAGCAAGTGGTGCTCTGGAGACAGAAGTCAGCTCCTGTCCCTCCTTCCTCCGAGGCCCACGGTGGCCTCTCTTCAGGGACAACCAACACCTGCACTGCCTCACACCCAGCCCCCACCTCCGCAGTTCTGGAACATTCCAGATACATTCGGCAGGGCCACTCTCTCTTCCTCTCCCAGATGCTCTGCACCTAATGCCCCCATGACCAATTCCTCACACCCTTTTCTGTCTTTGCCCAAATGCAACCTTTCCGGGGACCCTGAGTGACCACCGTCCTGAAGAGTGCAGCCTCCCTCCCACTGTGTCCCGGCCTCCAGCTCCACCCCGCCTCCTCTCTGTCACACTGTGTAGGTCACTCACTGCTCAGGGTCTTCATGTCTTGTCTCCTTGCATTTATGGCTGAAGTCGCACTGTGGCAGAGAGTTTTCTTAATGAAGTCGTCTGAATAGCTAGCACACTGCCTGCCAAGAGGGAGGTGCTGTGCTAGATAAACCCTGGACGGGTCGGTGACGCTGCCCTGAGGAGCAGCCTGCCTCCCGAAGACAATAGCCCTGGCTTGCAGCTGGGAGGCGAAGCCATGAACACAGGCAGCCATGTGTGCTCACTTCTGCCCACATCCTAACCTCACAGAGCCCCGACTCTGTGGCTGCCACATGCAGCTCTCCACAAGGACACTTTAGAAACAGGACAGGACAAGCACCGGGTCCCCTGTGTCTCTGCCTGAGTCACTACAGTCCTTAAAACAGAAACACCATAGTCCTTGCCTTTTCTTGGGCTTAGGAGGACACCTGCCAGGGTTAGTGGCCATGCTTCTGGAGTCTGTAACCAGATGCACCCTTACACCTGGACTTGCATGTGACTCTGCTTCAGTGTGACTTCTGCACGAGTGTGATGTGATTTCACACACACTGAGCCCCACTGTATTCCAGCCGTGGGATGAGACCGTGTGCAGCCATATTGCGGAACCTCTCCAGCATGCTCCTGGTCTGGAGGCCTCAGGTTGTGGTCCTCAGTAAGACTTCTGAAGAAAAAAAACTTTAATTCCTTAAAAGGCTGATTTATTTTATTTAATTGACACAAGTATTGGGACAAAGGATAAGATTGCTTTCCCACCTCCCTGACATGCCTTGCCAAATCACTTTCCAAGCAAACTTTACCAATTTATATTCTCATCCCTGTTGGAAGGAGAGTCTTTAATCTCACACTCATTCTCACTGTGCATTTTAATTATAAAAAGTCTTTGCTAATTGAAGGGTTAGCATTTCACCCTTTCCATCTTCAAGTATGTTGTATGTAAAACTTTTCTTTTTGGAGTTGCAAAGAAAAAATTAGTTCTGGGACAAAGGATCTCTCAGCAAAGTAATTCCTTTTACTTCATGCGGAAAGGAGACCCCCATTAGCAATCTTGCCACGAGAGTACAAGGAACAAAGGAAAACAGACACATTTATTCCTTATGCATTTGGGGTCGTCCTTACTGCTGTGTCTGATCCCCATTGGCCGGAGCCAGACCTCACGATCTAAACTAAAACCTGATTGGCTAACAACTTACAACTTTTCTAAACAGGTAAAAGCAGTGGAGAACTGGGCCACGCGTATGAGCACGTCCAGCACAGGTATCCTGGTTAAAGTACAAGGACATAGAATGTGCTACGTGCCTGTGAGCATGTCTCACAGCTACAAAGGATAGAGCTTCACAAAGAGCTACGAGCAAAAAGCAAGAAGGCTTTGAAGAAGGTGTTTAAAACAAACTATTATTTTTAACACTTATGAATTTTTTTAAACAAAAAAAAATAGAAAAATTATCTGCCCCAATGCAAGGAGACAGGAAATGAAGACCATAAGCTGTGAGCGACCTACACAGTGTCACAGAGGAGGCAGTGGAAAAAAATTTTCCACGGAAAATTTTCCACTGGTGGAGCTGGAAAAAAAATTTTTTTTTCCTTTCTTAAAGGAAACTTTGAAGAGGAACTTTTCTACTTTCCACAAAGTACAAGGATGGCAGGCCTCCCAAGTGCTCTGGGACAGGCCCAGGGACACCCCTGCCCTGCATTGGCTCCAATTCCTCTGGATATCCCATGTCCATGCCCCACGTCCCGTGGCCTGGGTTCTGTGTCCTGTGTCTGCACTGCTCCTGGCAGATCTATGTACCCTGTGGCCAACCTCACACCACAACCCACTCTGTCTTCACAGTCACCTCTTGTGACCCTGAGACCACCAGCTGCATTTCCTCCATTGGTGAATCCACTCTGTAAATATCACCCACTTTTCTGACCCAGAAGTTGTGCTGCCAATCTCTTTCCCATCTTCATTTCTTGGCACCAGCAGTGGCCTTCTGGGGGTGCTTCTGTCTGAGGACAAGCTGTGTCCCTTCCTGGAGACAAACCCCAGAGCACACTGAGCTGACCCTGGCTTTGGGGCTCACCAGGGCCTGGCTGGAGATGGGCACAGGTTCTTGACTCCTCCTGGGCTCTGGGTCTCTTATAAGTGCTCACACCTCAGAAGGCGCTGGGTGACTCCTTCGCTGCCTAGTGCGTGTGCACACAGCAATTATGGGCCAGACCCAGCAGGTGGAGCCATGAAGGAAAGAGTGAGCCCTGCCCCTTGTGGAAGGGACACTGTGGGGGAGATGGACCATGAGCCAATGCACGGAGTTAGATGCCTCGTGGCGGGGAGAGCCCTAAGGCACATGGGGAGAGGGGTTGCTTTGGAGGCTTCTTCCTGAAATGATGGAAAGAGGGCATCCTTTGCTGGGTATCCCAGGAGCAGGTGCAGGCAGCCTTACGAGGAGCTTACAAGTGACCTGCAGCACCCAGGGGTTGACCGGGGAGCCCCAAGCAAAGTGCGAGCCACCAAAGGAAGGGTGGTTGCCACCCCCAGGGCGGGCCTCAGCCTTCAGGAGCAGGACGAGGCTCTGAGGAGCACAGCACACCAGGGCCTGGGGTAAAGACCTGACCTCAGCCTCACCTTGGCTTCCCCAGGGCAACAGAAAGTCCAGGCCCCTGCCACAGAGCAATGACCACAACCACGTACAAGAGAGGAGGAGAGAAGGGAGAAAGCCCCTTCCACAGAAGCCACAGGCTCCACGTCTGCTCTGAGCTGAGTGCCGGCAGGTGCGCCAGGGCCTCCCTCCTGCTCCTTCCCCATGTCCCCTCTCCGCCTGCCTGGATCTCCTTCCCGCAGGGTCACAGTCCCGGGTGGCTGTCCTAGACAGGTGTCTCCACCTGCTGTTGTCAACTAAAAACAAAGAAAATCAGTACTGTAGAGCAGAATAAAAAGAAAAGGTATTTTAATCAGGATCTTAGAAATGGTGATTTTGGAGAGGGAATCAGCGAGCAGCTGAACTGCATTCCTTCCAGGTGACGTTGGTCTGGGCTTAGGCAGGTTTTCTGTGCGTCTGCACGTCTGGAAGGTGTCAGCACAGCCACGACTGATGGTGGCCGGTAAGCGGCTTGCAGTGGTCCTGGCGGATGGCCAGCCGGCTCCGTGCAGCTGTCTCTCCAGGAGGTTGGTGATCAGGCCCGGTGTGGAGTTGAAACCCAGTGCAGGCGTTCTTAGGATCTGGCCAAGTTCAACAGGTCAAATTCCATGGGTGTGCATGGGACCAGGGTCCACCCCCGCCTGCCCTCCCGGCCCCTTTGCAGTGTGAACCCCGAAAATTTGAGACAGGTCCCAGTTAATTTAGAAGGTTTATTTTGCCAAGGTTGAGGACGTGCCAGTGACACCGCCTCCGGAAGTCCTGACATCTGCCAAGGTGGTTGGGATGCAGCTTGGCTATATACATTCTAAGGAGACATGAGACATCAAGCAATTCGTGTAAGAAGTATGTCAGTTCCGTCTGGGACAGCACGCAGCAGAGGCAGGAAGACCTGAGGCGGGAAGAGGCTTCCAGGCTGCAGAAGGTGAGGGCCAGGGTTGCACTCCTCTGAGTTGCTGATTAGCCTCCCAAAGGAGGCAGTCAGATACGTGTCTATCCCCGTGAGCAGGGGCCCTGAGGAGTTCTCAGCTCAGCTTTTCCCATCAGCTCAGTGTTTCTGGCCAAGGTTTATTCCTGTCACAGTAGAGCCTCTGACAAAACCACCGCATCGTGGGCTTTCTTTTCCCACCCTTGCCAGGACTGTTGGGCAAAGGAGTGTGGGAGAGGGTGTCCCAGTGAACCCTCTTGACCCTGTGTGAGCTGCAGCCCCCTGTCCCCATGAGTGTTAGGAAATACCCCGGCTTGGACAGTGACGCCTTTGTCTACCTGTCTTGAGGAGCCCCAAATAGCCACGGGTGGTCTCAGTGCCAAGTTGAATGACCAACACGCATTTTGACTCCCAATCCCACCCAGCCCCAGGCCTCAGCGATGGCGCGCAGCCACCCCTGGGAGGACAGGCAGCCCCACCTCCGCCCCAGGCTCTGCACTCTCACCTGCTAGCACTGTCTGTTGGCTGCTGGCTCAAGACATGTCCTACCCCTGAAGGCAGCACCCGTCAGGAGTGCCTCCTTGAGGGCACTGCGCAGTGTAAGCAGGCCCCTTTCACCCTCTGAAGGAGAAGCCTTCTCAGAGCAGGCATTCGGGAAGGCCCCTGGAGGCCGAGCCCAGGCACAGCTGCTGCTGGGCCCAAAAGGAGGAGCTTGAGGAGGGTCGCAGGGTGGGCGCCATGGCAACGCATGGGGCAGGCTGTGAGCAGCAGAGACAAACTGTGGAGTTCTAGAACATTCCAGCAGAGCAGGCAGATCCACCAAGCATGAAGCCAGTTGTGGGAGGACAGCTCTCAGCCTCCTGTACAATGAAAGGCTTAAATTCGCCCAGCAGCTGTCGGGCTCCCGAGAATGAGGTGGGATGGAGGTACCCTCATATGAAATCAGAACTGGCAAGAGAGTTCAGAGGGCTTGCTGGGTACACATCAGTACACACAAATTAATTGCATTTCTGCATGCCAGCCACTAACAATGAATGAAAGGAAAATGTTTAATACATGTAAACCACAGATACACGACATTACGAACATCACATACCCAGGGGCAGATGTGAAGGAAGCACCCCACCAAAAAAGTTACTGCACTTTTGTTAAGATCTAAGTAAATGAAGTTATCAGTCATGCTCATGGGTTAAAAGCCTTTGCTTCTTTATTTGTTTAATTTTTTTATTCATTTTTTTGAGACAGAGTCTCAGTCTGTTGCCCAGGCTGGAGTGCAGTGGTGTGATCTCAGCTCACTGCAGCCTCCATATCCCATATTCAAGTGATTCTCCTGTCCAGCCTCACAAGTAGCTGGGCTTATAGGTGTGCGCCACCACACCCAGCTAATTTTTGTATTTTTACTACAGACGGGGTTTCGCCATGTTGGCCAAGCTGGTCTCGAACTCCTGACCTCAGGTAATCCACCCACCTCGGCCTCCCAAAGTGCTGGGATTACAGGTGTGAGCCATGGTGCCCGGCCAAGACTTTGCTTCTTTAAAGCATCATTTCTCTCTGGATTGTTCTTTTTTTCTCTTTTTTTTTTTGTTTTTTAGAGTAAAGTATCAGAGGTTTTAAGTATCTGGGATCAACAGTACAAATAGAGCAATTACAGCACTCAAATCTGAGTATCGTGCATATTTAATATATCCAATATGCACAGAATGAAGTCATTCTCTACTTTGGAAACTGTAGAAGTTTTCATTTTAGCAAAGGCAACGCCCCTATGAGCCTACAGTAAGTTCTACTCCTCTGTTCACATGCCAGGGGTCAAGGCTGAACAACAAAGTCATCCTTTAAAAATGTCTGCGAACCGGCACAATTTTCTTTTCTGGTTTTGCAGGGCAATGGCTCCTAAGGAATATTTAAAGGCCAAAGAGAATCCAGCAGCAGTGAAGTTAATTAAATAAGAAGACTAGGAGAATTTTCCACGGTAACAATTCAGTACATCCGCCCGCACGATCAGACCAGGGCAGGCACCTTCAGAGCACAAATGGCCAGTGAGTACAATGTTGTATTGTATCTGATTATACCGGGCGTCTGATGCTTTATGCAAACAGTTTCTTATCTCTTAACCCAGGACTTTGAAGCAAATCCAAACACATACTGTAACTCAGTGCTTTGGAAAACGTATCCACTGCAGAAACGCCCACAGTGAGCAATGCTATCCATAAAACAGGGAACTGGATGTCAAAGCATGTCAAAGCTGAAGCAAAATGAGAATGGTGAGCTCATGACCTTATGAATCTGTGTAACTAGGAAGCGCCGCCTCCAGAATGTCCGTTCTGTGTTTGTGTTCAGTTGCCAACTACTTGGCGTGCCATGTGAACACTGAAGAACGAAACAAAGGAGGCTCTCTGCGAAGGAAACAGCATTGGCCCAGGAAGTACTCGGTACATCGCACAGATTTAATCAAATACGGCATTTGAAACTGAAGAGAACATTTTTTCCGAACAGGTAACTTGCTAAGCGCACGTGTACAGGCGGTCAGCTTCAGGGGACCGAGGGTATTCAGAAACACAGAATTGCCAGTTGACTTTTTCAGTTGACGTTATACTTACTTACCTCATGCACTGCACTTCCCGGTGCTTTTCCCAAAAAGCACGTTCTTACATGTCAGGGTCGGACTGACAGACTCCAACCCCACGACGGAGGAGTAAATTCACTCAGACACAGAATACAGTGGAAGGCTGGGCTAGGGTGGCCGTGGCCACCCACCCAAAGGTGTTAACAGCTGCGGGCCTTCATGCCATCGCCAGCATTAGGCTCTGTGTGCCTCAGGTGCCAGCCGCCGACATGCTCCTATAAGCCCCCTACTGCGGCTGCCTTTCCTCTGATGGCCTGCATTCCTTGCTGGCAATCCACCTTAGCTTTTTCACAAGCCAATTGCAAAGTAAGATATCAGCAGCCTGGGCGTGACTAATCTGTCTCTTAATTGCCTGGGTTAATAAACTCGGCAAATGGCTCCTGAGGCCCTTGTGGAACATTTACAGAAGATCCCTGCTGGCCTCCGCTTTCGGGAATTCAGTCCCAAGCCCTGGGAGCACACAAAGGCACTCGAGCGAAGGCCTGGGGATGAGAATCTCGCAGGTGCCGCACAGGGACATGGGGGCCCCTCTCCTGGAGCCCCGCAGCTCTTCTGTCTTGCCCAGCCACCGGATTCTGGTGGGCTTGTTGTTCGCACAACTCCTCACATTCTGCCTTCCAGAGGAGGTGTTGGCTGGGCTCCAAAGTGGTTTCAGCTAGCACGGACCAGTCCCATGGGGCCATGTGGACGCTGCCTGCCAAGGCTTCAATCATTCCTTTTGTAAATGGGCTGGTGGCTCCATTTTCTTTCATGCGTTTTCTAAGGAAACAGTTCATGTGCGGGATTGCCCTGTCGATCTTGCATTACCAGGCAGGCCAGGAGCCCCCCTCTCTAAGGCCGCGAACCTAAGACGGGGCCAGGAGCCCCCCTCTCTAAGGCCGCGAACCTAAGACGGGGCCTGTAGCTGCAGTGGCTCCCTTGTCCTTTTTCTGTTTATTGGAGGCGGGGGCTCTGGCGAAAACTTCACTTCCTCCTTGCTATTTTGGCCCAGTGACAGCGGGGCTGAGGGCCTCTGGGGTGGTAAGGTAGGTGTTGATTCTCCCTGCTTCCCCTTCTTAGGGTCTTCTGTGTATCGTGGGACTAGAGGCACCCTCACTAACACCCATAGCATTAAAGATGATAATGGGTCCCATTGCCCTCGTGCATAATTTTGCTTGAGAGCTCTTCCTACCTGTCCCCATGGCTCTAGGGCTAGCATACCTTCTGCTGGGAACTGTGGACTAAGTGCGGCAACGATTTGCATTAGGTCCCTAATTGAGCCTGTGAAGCCACGGCTCCACTAGCTTTCAGCAGCTGTTTCAGTACTTCTATGTACTGCCTTTGTTGTGCTGATAACTGCTGTCCCACGACGAAGCCCTCACCTGAACAATCCCTCCAAACTTGGATATCCCAAACAGGCTCCCGTGACTTACCAACTACACAGTCACGTTTTCCTGTTTTCAGAGGGTCTGTCATGATTCAACACAGCGAAGCCTCAGAGGGGACACCACTGACAAGTTTCCTCACATGGGGCACCCCGACCCCACAGCAGATGAATAAATTCACTCAGGCATAGAATACCATGAGAAAGTGGCTGGGGTGTCCATGGCCACTCACAGACACTCGAGGAGAGTACTGTAAAGAGTCAGCCGCCACCGGCCCCGACTCTGTGGCCTTTATTCAGCACACATTAAATGACAAAAGCTTTGAGTCAACACCACTAGAGCATAAAGATTAAAGGCCAGACTTAATCCAGGGGGAACGATCCAAGATGGCCGATCGCTAACATCTCGGGATTGCAGCTCGCAGTTAAAGCTCATAGAACTAGAGGACGCCACACTTTCAGACAAATTCTGGTCGCTCAGGGGCAGAAGATTCCCAGTGGAGGAGCCACGCGGGGCAGTAGTTTCACTGGCACCTCCGCGCAGCAGCTCTCGGAGCTGACTAGGCGGGGCTGGCTCCCCTTCTGACCGGGGTTTGGAGGAGCCGCGCGGGTTCCCAGCGCTGACTCCTGAGGCCGGCGCAGAAGCTGTGCCCGCACCTCGGTGCAGAGTGAACGCGACTGGTTCCCCTTCTGACCGAGGTTTGGAGCTCCGGGAAGGCAGACTCGCCTATTACGGACACAAGAAGGAAGCCAGACGGGAGAAGCCTGGGCAGAAAAACACCATCAGTCTTAACGCCGCTGTTCCTGGCCCTGGGAACTAACATCTTGGACGTCCACTCAAGAGACCTACTGAAAGCTGGTA
>CM052663.1:88392278-88422058 GCA_028533165.1 Leontopithecus rosalia
CTATGGGAGCTGGTGGACACAGGGAGCCCCCAGGTTAGAGAAGGTCATAAAATGACACTATGGGAGCTGGTGGACACAGGGAGCCCCCAGGTTAGAGAAGGTCATAAAATGACACTGTCGGAGCTGGTGGACACAGGGAGCCCCCAGGTTAGAGAAGGTCATAAAATGATACTATGGGAGCTGGTGGACACAGGGAGTGCTCGGGTTAGAGAAGGTCATAAAATGACACTATGGGAGCTGGGGGACACAGGGAGTGCCCGGGTTAGAGAAGGTCATAAAATGACACTATGGGAGCTGGTGGACACAGGGAGTGCCCGGGTTAGAGAAGGTCATAAAATGACACTATGGGAGCTGGTGGACACAGGGAGTCCCCGGGTTAGAGAAGGTCATAAAATGACACCGTCGGAGCTGGTGGACACAGGGAGTCCCCGGGTTAGAGAAGGTCATAAAATGACACCGTCGGAGCTGGTGGACACAGGGAGTGCCCGGGTTAGAGACAGTCATAAAATGACACTGTCGGAGCTGGTGGACACAGGGAGTGCCCGGGTTAGAGACGGTCATAAAATGACACTATGGGAGCTGGTGGACACAGGGAGCCCCCGGGTTAGAGAAGGTCATAAAATGACACTGTTGGAGCTATTGACAAAGGGAGCCCCCGGGTTAGAGAAGGTCATAAAATGACACTATGGGAGCTGGTGGACACAGGGAGCCCCCAGGTTAAAGAAGGCAGTCTAATTCTAAGAAGTAGGAGGCAAAATTTACACTGAGCTAACCAACCAACAATTGCCGGGGTCAGTGTTTAGGTTGGTTAATCAGCTGAGATTGACAAACGGGCCAGGGCCCCTTGGGTCAGCCCCTGTGGGGAACCCAAACTGTTTTTCACAAGAGAGGGTTAAAATGGTCTGGGGCTGGAAAAAGAAGTTCCTGGGAACAGAACAGAGAAATGTAGAATTATGGAAGTTGAAATGTTTAACAGGTCCTTATGTAAGGTGGTTATATATCCTTTATCTAAATGCTTTATGAAAAATTGATATTGGGCCGGGCGCGGTGGCTCACGCCTGTAATCCTAGCATTTTGGGAGGCTGAGGTGGGTGGATCACTTGAGGTTAGGAGTTCAAGACCAACCTGACCAACACGATGAAACCTCATCACTACTGAAATTATAAAAACTAGCTGGGTGTGACGGCACGAACCTGTCGTCCCAGCTGTTGGGAGGCTGAGGCAGGAGAGTTGTTTGAACCCAGGCAGCAGAGGCTGCAGTGAGCTGAGATTACGCCATGGCACTCCAGCCTGGGCAACCGAAGGAGACTCTAAACAACAAACAAACAGACAGAAATGAAAAATGGGGAGACTCCTACGCACTGCTGCAAAACCAAAGGCATGAACGTGTCCACGGAAAGAGTCAAATTCTGTGAAATATGTAAAGAGATTTATTCTGAGCCAAATATGAGAGACTGTGGCCCCTGACACGGCCCCCAGGAGATCCTAAGGACATGCGCTCAAGGTGTTGGGCCACGACCTGGTTTTATGGATTGTAGGGAAACATCCGTGAAGACAGGTAAGATATACACTGGTTCCATCCGGAGAGCTGGGACGACTTGAAACGGGGACTTCCAGTCACAGGCAGATTCAGAGGTTTTCTGATTGGCAATCGATTGAAAGAGTTACTGTCTAAAGACCTGGAATCCATAGAAGGGGTGTCTGGGTTAAGGTGAGGGGTTGTGGAGACCAAGTTCCCGTGACAGAGAGGAAGCCTCCAGGTGGCGTCAGAGAGAACAGATGGTAAATGTTTCTCCCCAGAGTTGACTCTCTCCTGCATCGGGGAAAAGGGCTGAAAAAGGAAAAGGATTCTCTTCGGAATGCAGATTTTCCCCACGAGAGACAGCTTTGCAGGGCTATTTCAAGGCATGGCAAGGAACATAATTTGTGGTGAAATACTTCAGTTTCATTCAGTGACGCCTCGGCCTGGCTTCTAGCCTTGAGGCTTTTAATAAGTTGAATCCAAAATTCCCTAAAAATGTTCCAGCAAAGCCAACCTAAAAAGAGTCGACCAGCTTAGGCAACATGCCGAGACCTTGTCTGCACAAAACAAAGAATGAGGTGGTGCGGTGGGGTGTGCCGAGGGTCCCAGGGACTCGGGAGGCTGAGGCAGGAGGATTGTTTGAGCTGAGAGGCTGAGGCTGCAGTGAGCTCTGACTGCACAATTGTACTCCAGCATGGCTGACGGAGCAAGACCCTGTCTCAGGGAAAAAAAGCCTATAGGGCTGGTTACTATTCTTACACACTTTACGCAAATAACTGGGCCAAGTATAGTGAGACCAGCATTTATTTTGCAAATCAACTCGTCCTATTATGATTTATCCTTGGTAGAAATGGGGAAACTAAACTGGAGAGAGAAAAGTTTGGATTCCAGCCCTGACCATTGTTTTTGAGTTTTTATTATTAGCTTACGATTTTGGCGAATCCTGAATCATTCACTGGCTACAAGTCTCTAAAGAAATACCAGGCTTGACTTCTTCATGTTGCTTTTAGCCGACTCCCTAATGAAATAGGCTCCTTTTTGTTACCGTTCTGGCATCCAAATTCCCCTTTGATCGTCATCCTTGTGTGCAAATTATTAATGTTATATATCTCTTGTGTTACTTTCTCTAAGAAAACAGAAGTCATGATATTCTGAAGACTAGAGGCGATTCAACAGCCAGAGTGTTCTCATCACCGGGAGTGACGGCTTAGAGTGGCGTGGGGTTTCTGTTTGGAGTGCTGAGAACGCTCTGGAACAAGATGGTGGTCCTGGTCACACCTAATGAGTGTACTTAATGCCACTGAATTGTACACTTTAAAATGATAAAAACGGTACATTTTGGCCGGGCGCGGTGGCTCACGCCTGTAATCCCAGCACTTTGGGAGGCTGAGGCGGATGGATCACGAGGTCGAGAGATCGAGACCATCCTGGTCAACATGGTGAAACCCCGTCTCTACTCAAAATACAAAAAATAGCTGGGCACGGTGGCGCGTGCCTGTAATCCCAGCTACTCAGGAGGCTGAGGCAGGAGAATTGCCTGAACCCGGGAGGCGGAGGTTGCGGTGAGCCGAGATCACGCCATTCCACTGCAGCCTGGGTAACAAGAGCAAAACTCTGTCTCAAAAAAAAAAAAGGTACATTTTAGAAAATAATTTTACTGGGAGTTCTGGCATACGTTTGCAGTAAGTGCAGGTTTGTTACATAGGGCCACGCGAGCCGTGGTGGTCTCCTGCACCTACTGACCTGTCCTCTAAGTTCCCTCCCCTCGACCCCCACCCCAGCAGGCCCTGGTGCGTGCTGTTCCCCTCCCTGTGTCCATGTGTTCTCACTGTCCAGCTCAGGTTTGAGTTTTCTTCATGCTGCTTTTGAAGCAGATGTTGCAGTGAGCCGAGATCATGCCATTGCATTCCAGCCTGGGCAACAGAGTGAGACTCTGTCTCCTCGCCCCTCAAAAAAGTGCAACAAGAATATTTTAGACCCGCAGAAACATTGCTTCCTCTGTCTTCCTGAATTCAGTGGGAGACAGTCTAAGTTGATTTGTATAAGCAACAATTAAAACGAAATCCTGCTCTGGCCAGGCACGGTGGCTCACACCTGTAATCCCAGCACTTCGGGAGGCTGTGGCGGGCAGATTGCTTGAGGTCAGGCTCTCGAGACCAGCCTGGCCAACGTGGTGAAACACCATCTCTACTAAAAATACAAAAATTAGCAGGGCATCATGGTGGGCACCTGTAGTCTCAGCTATTCCAGAGGCTGTGGCAGGAGAATCCCTTGAACCTAGGAGGCAGAGGCTGCAGTGAGCCGAGATTGGGCCACTGCGCTCCAGCCTGGGCGACAGAACCAGACTCCATCTCAACAAAAAACTCCTGGATCCTGGCCTAGGCAGCTCATATCGTAAGTGAAACACTCAGATGAGAACCCGCCGTCCAGCCCTGACTCCTGTATTTCAGCCGGAGCTCCCTCAGTCAGGCGTAGGCAGGTTGCACTGGAGAACTCCTCCACATGCATGCAGGTTCGTGTTGTAAACCTTCCTCAGCAGCCTCTCGCCAGGATGACTGTGCATCGGAGGAGGAGAAATGACCAGATTGTTCAGGATTTTCAGGGTGACTGGGCACTGATGATTCCTGGAGACTTACATGACACCGTTCCTTCAGTCCAGGGGGGGTGTGGGTGAGGGTAAGCCAGTGAGATGGTAAAGAACGCTTGAGAGCAGCTCCACCCTACAGGGGAACTGCTCATAGCAAGCCCAGGAACCACCATGTGACGGATATTCCACTCCAGAATCCATGCTTCCAACAGAGAAATGTTTGCCACAAGCTTGGAAAATAAGCCACATAAAACCCAGGCGTCTTCCACCTTGGGGGGCTCTCCAGGGTCCAGTGGCATCTTCTGATGTTCCCCCAAGGGAAAGAACATCACTGCACTGGCACCTCCCGTCACTAAGAGAGGGCGCAATGCCAGGCAGGGGGTTCTGGATTTGGGGGCAGAACAGTCTTTGGCAGAAAAGTGTTCTTTTAAGAAAAAACAAAAGTCTGGCTTTTGGCTGGGCTCAAGTGGAGGTTCACCACTGACTAGGGGTGGTGGTGCACACCTGTAGTCCTGGCTACTCAGGAGCTGAGACAGGAGAATTGCATCTTCCGACTGCGCCACCTGTCGGAAGGGGTGACTCTAGCAGGTCGGTGAACTGTGTAGCGGATGTTCCACTCAGAACGCTTGCTTACAACGATGACCCAGACATGAAGTGCCTGCACCTCCTGCCGGGAGTGAGGGTCACCCGGAGCTTATGCCCCGGGTGTACACGGCCGCACCCTGCCGGCCAGCGGGGCGAGGGGTGTGCTCAGGCTCACTCGTGGCTGATTTCTGTGGCGGTCCCTGGTCTCTCACAGTTTGCTCCCTCTGACCAGCTCCAGAGAGAAGAAGATATCTGGGCCTCATTTCTGGATGTTTTCTAATGAAATACCAGCATCACCCAAACATGCATGGCCACACCCGTCCCCATCCGCCCTAAATGATGCCGATGGCGAAACTGCTTTTGCCAAAATGGCAAATGGGAACATTGATGCAAAGAAAAGAGATCTACCCGGACCAACCCCGTCTCGCCTTCAGCCTCAGACTGCCCTTGGTCATTCCTAGGCTTGGGCCAAGCTAACTTTGGGGAAAATGTGGCTTTTAGTTGAAATGGTTGGGTTCTGCAAGTGATTGTAGTTTTTGCCATTAAAAGTAATGCCATCACCATTGCACCAGCCCTTTCCCCAGAGACTAAGTCACCTTCGCAAAATGTAAGATGTAATAGGAAAGACTGCAGGTTAGGAGGGAGAGGGGCCTGAGTTCTAACATGTAGGCACAGTTGTACGATTCCCAGCCATTGTTCCAGAGGCCACAGGATTTGCAACTTCCCCAGTTCCTCCTGCAGGTCACGTCACTATTGTAGACCCGAAGGTGGCCTTTTGAGATGTCTTTCCAGGCTTTGCATTTCTGAAGACTGAATGGCCCCACCTGGACCCTTGACTCTTGGCTCAGCTGGTCCCATGGGCCTCACCCAGAGGCAGACTCAGTGCACAAAGACCATCACCCAAACGCCTCTCATTGCATCCCCAGCCAATCAGCAGTACCCATTTCCCTAGTCCCCCTACCCACCAAGCTATCCTGGAAATGTATGGAGAAAACCTTGGAAAACCCCAGCTATCACTATCCTTGATCAGGTGATTATGGGGGGAGGGGAAAGTCCACCTTAGGAGCAGAACCTGCGGGGCTCACCTGCTGTGGCTTTGCCTGGAGGGAGAAAGGGACAGAGCTGCAGCTCTACATTGATTCAGCATTAGAAGGGGCCGGCCTGGACAACCAGGGCCTGGGAAGGAACCCTGCAGGCTGGAAGGTCTCAGGGAATAGCTGGTGGGTGGAGTTTCTATAGGAGCCCAAATGTGGAGATATTTGTGTCCCAACTACATGCTCAGTAAGTGCAGCCTTGGCAGAGGACTCTACCGCCAGTCAACTGCCCAAGGAGCCCCCACAGTGGACCATCCAGTCCCTGATGGGGCAGGTGGCCTCCACAGTGGGGTCGGGAATGTGCGTCCACATGGTGATGCCATCTGCCAGTGCTGGCATGGCTGCTGCCATGTGAGTCTAGCTCTTTCCTGGCATCTGCTGCAGCAGAGCCCAAGGGGTTCCTCAGGGGCTGGACCCAAGTCTGGGTGCCCAGAAGAGAAACTTCGAACTCTGCTGCAGACACGCGCCTCCCTCTCGGCTGGCGCTTCTTCCTAGCCAGGGGAATGGCACATTCACTGCCGTGGCCAGTGAAGATTCTGGACATTGAGATCCTGGACTAGCTGGGTGGTCTTTGGGTTCCAGAGTTCCTGGATGGACACAGACAGCTTTGGGTAGTCACAGCAGGACCCCAAGAGGGTACAGCTGACACCACTGAGAGAAACGCCTTTGACCCTTGAGGACGTCTCTGCCTCACGCCTCCAGCATGTGCCTGGTCCACCCACCTAGGCTCCCCGAGTGCTGGGATTACAGGCCTGCGCCACTGCATTCAGCAGAGTTGGTTTTTTTTAATCATGAAGGATGTTGAATGTTGTCAGCTGTTTCTTCTGCATTTTGACATGCTCATGTGGTTTTCCCTCTTTAGCCTATGAACATGATGAACTACACGGATTACTGTTGAATATGGAACCAGACTTGCATCCCTGGAATAAACCCCACTTGGTCATGGTCTTTAATTATTTTTTTATATTGCTGAATTCTCTTTGCAAGTATTTTGTGAAGGATTTTCATGTATCCATAAAGAACTTTGGTGTGTAGTTTTCTCTTCATATAATGTCTGTATCAGGCTGTTCTCATGTCGTCATAAATACCTGGCCGGGCACGGTGGCTCGTGCTTGTAATCTGTAATCCCAGCACTTTGGGAGGCTGAGGTGGGTGGATCATTTGAGGTCAGGAGTTTGACCAGCCTGGCCAACGTGGTGAAACCCCATCTCTACTAAAAATACAAAAATTAGCCAGGTGTGGTGGCAGGTGCTGGTAATTCCAGCTACTCGGGAGGCTGAGGGAGGAGAATTGCTTGAGCCTGGGAGGTGGAGTGTGCAGCAAGCCGTGATTGCGCCTCTGCATTCCAGCCTGCGCGACAGAGCGAGACTCTGTCTCAAAAAACGAAACCCAGCCCCATCCAACCCCGCCCAACCCAAGCAAACAAAACCCAAGATTGGGAAATTTCTAAAGAAAAGAGGCTGAGAGGCCTGAGGAAACTCGCGACCATGGCAGGAGGCAGTGGGGGAGGAGGTGTGTCACAGGCCGGAGCAGGAGAGGGTGGGCATGGGGGAGGGGAAGGTACCACACACTTCTGAAGGCCCAGATCGAGTGAGAACTCTATCACAGGCCGGGCGCGGTGGCTCAAGCCTGCAATCCCAGCACTTTGGGAGGCCGAGGCGGGTGGATCACGAGGTCGAGAGATCGAGACCATCCTGGTCAACATGGTGAAACCCCGTCTCTACTCAAAATACAAAAAATTAGCTGGGCACGGTGCCGTGTGCCTGTAATCCCAGCTACTTAGGAGGCTGAGGCAGGAGAATTGCCTGAACCCAGGAGGCGGAGGTTGCGGTGAGCCGAGATCGCGCCATTGCACTCCAGCCTGGGTAACAAGAGCAAAACTCCGTCTCAAAACAAACAAACAAACAAAAAAAAAGAGAGCTCTATCACAGGAACAGCACTTGGGTGCTCTCAATCCAGCTGTCGGCGTCCACACTGCCACTGGGTCTCGGCCGCCTTCCTCCTCCTTCTCACCTTCCTTGCTGCTCAGTTTGCAGTGCACATTCCCAGTGGCCTGCTGGTGCCTTTGCTGGGCTTCCCCAATGGACATGGAATCTGGGGCCAGTGGACGGGCAGAGGCTCCTCCCACCTCACAGCACAGAGGCTTGGCTTTGTCAGGTGACACCCTCCTGGGCTGGAACAGAAAGTACACCCTGGGGTGCCACCCCTTGGCCCTGGGGCAGGGGACAGGGGCTAGACCTGCCCAGACTTACAGGCTCAGGAGGAAATGTCTCCCTCCACTGTCAGGGGAGGCATTGCGTCAAGGGACCCTCCCCTCAGAGGACAGGCCCCACTGCTGGTCCAAACAGATGGGGGATGAGACACGGAGATGGTCATGGAAGGACCATGCAGACAGGGAGGCGGGCATCAGGGAGGGAGGTGCCAGCCACTGGGCAAGCTGGAGCCCCCTCGCAGGGCCTGGGCAGCGCTGCCCCACGTGGCTTCCCGGTTACCCAAGATGCTGTCACGGAGGCTGCTGTCTCAGGGGAGCCCCACTCCGCCGGGAGGGGCCCAGATGATGTGGTTGTTGGTGCAGCCCCTGTGACCTCTGCCACTTGTTCTGAACGTGGGGAGAGAGGAGGCCGGGCTCACACAGAAGCCGGCTTTCCCGGAGGTGGTGGGGACCAGGGAGGACAGAATTCCTCCCTGCGCCTCCCTGGACCGGGGGGCAGAATTCTGAGCAGCGGGTGGCCTCCCAGCACATGTAGGTGTCCAGCCCAGGCCTGGCTGGGTCCTGCTTGTGTGCACAGATGTGACGTCTGGAGAGGCCTCTGCCACCGCGTCTGTTTACACGGCACCCTCCTGACAAGGCACAGAGGAAAGCCTGGAACGGCCCTGAAAGAGAAGGAAGCCTCATTTGAGTATGGCAGGAGGTGCCAACATCACATCCCACACTCAGAAGAATGTTTTCCAGCTGAAGGAGGCCGGGGGTTCTGCTGTCCCCACCCCAGGAAGCACCGCCCAGTTGGAGGGGGAAGAAGCAGGATCTTCGGAGTCTGAGTCTGTCGCAAGTCCCAAGGGCTGAGCCGCCCCTGAGCCCACCTCCCGAGGAGCAGGTGCTGAAGGAAACCTGAGGCGGCTGCCTAACAAGGCGGTCATGGCAGACCAGGAATGGCGCCCCGCAAGAGGCTGGAATGCAGTGCTCGTGAAAGCCTCGGCTGGCCCGCCTGGCACAGTGGCTCAGGCCTGTAATCCTGGCGTTCTGGGAGGCTGAGGGGGCATGGTCACCTGTGGCCAGGAATTGGAGATCAGCCTGGGCAATATAGTGAGACCCCCACTCTACCAAAAAAAAAAATTAAAAAAAATAAGTTGGGGCTGGGCACGGTGGCGCACGATTGTAATCCCAGCACTTTGGGAGGCTGAGGAGGTCAGCTCACGAAGTCAAGAATCAAGACCATCTTGGCCAACATGGTGAAACCCCATCTCTACTAAAAATATGAAAATTAGCTGGGCGTGGTGACATGCGCCTATAGTCCCAGCTACTTGGGAGGCTGAGGCAGGAGAATCGCTTGAACTTGGGAGGTGCAGGTTGCAGTGAGCAGAGATCGCACCACTGCACTCCAGCCTGGCGACAGAGCAACACTGTGTCTCAAAAATAAATTCGTTGGGTGTGGTGGCAAGTGTCTCTTGTTCCACCTACTTGGGAGGCTGAGATGGGAGGATCACTTGAGTCTACGAGGTGGAGGCTGCAGTGACCCATGACTGTGCCACTGAACTCCAGCCTAGGTGATGGAGCAAGACCCTATCTCAAATACGATGAATAAATAAAAAGCCACCAGCCACCACCCCAAACCACTGGGAGAAGAGGACATGGTACTGGGAAGGCCATGGGTGAGCCGAGGCACATCAGTGAGGGCATTTTGAGGGAAGGTGGCTCAAAGCCAAAATTCAAAATGTGCTTCTCTTCCCTAGACTGGTGATGGAGGATGTGGAACCACGTGCACCAGGGTGGCAGCCTGGCCAGGCGGGGCTTTGAAGCCTTTGAAAGTAACAAGCCACTCTGCACCTGCTAGCCCCCAACATTCTCAGAAATTATTCACAAAGGGAGAGGAGGCTGCTCTCACAGCAGCTCATGCCTGTGATCCCAGCAGTTTGGGAGGCGGAGGCAGAGGATTGCTTAAGCCCAGAGGTTTGAGACGAGCCAGAGCAACATAGTGAGAACCCATCTCTACAAAATAAAAATGATAAACAAACACATAGAAAAGAAAGAAGAGAGCGACCCATGGCTGGCGCGTCCCGGGCATGCCCGCTGGTGCCTGCTGCAGCATGGAGAGGTGACCTGCACTGCAACTTACCCCCTTTGGAACCGCAGCAGGGAGGGGACTTCCTGTTACCTAGGGTCTTCCCATGGAATTGGAATGAATGTCAATTCTCTATTTGGCTCCCCCAGAAGAGAGGAGTCTCATTGGCTCTCTGGATGCCTGGACGCTCCCCTCCCTCCAGGCCTATGTGGTATTCCAGGGTCTCCATTCCCAAGGGCTCCAGAGGCCCAGGATGGAGTTGCGGGTTAGTCTACAAGGAGGATGGAGGAAGGAGAGGCTGTCCAGGCCGGAACTCGAAGTCTAGGTCTCCCCACCCTGGACCCCCAGGTCCTGCTCACAGCTGAGCAGGAGACTGTGGAGGGAGCCACTGAGCTCAGAAGTGCACCCACACCCTCTCCAGGGACTGTCCAGGCTTGCCCTGCCCTGCGTGGACCACCACATGCTGGAAGAAACCTTGGCCCTCCTGGGCGCTGCAGGAGACTGGCTCACAGGCCGGCTGGCCTTGGCATGGAGGCAGTGGGAGCATGGCTGGCCTTGGTCTGCAGGAGGAGGGTTGAGGGCAGACCGAGGGCTCTGAGCACACCTGGGTCTGGGACTAGACAGTCTCCTGTTAAGATGCCCAGCAATCCCCAGCTCACAGCAGCTCAGGTGGCATGCTCAACCCTGAGCACACAGGCATTCTCTGCCGGCGCACCAGCACTCACAGCTGTGGGGGCGAAGCCACATAGCACCCCACCTCCTTGCAGAGTCTCAGGGTGAAATGCACTCAGCACAGCAGGCCAGAGCTGTCCTCAAGGAAACATGTGCCCCACACCACAGAGACACACCGGCCCTTCCTTCCACCCCACCCTGGTGTCTTCACCTTTCTCTGCACACACCAGCATGGGCCCCAGGATCGGGAGGACCCCATCCATTACGCAGGCGGCAGGCCTAGGCTGGGAGCAGAGGGAGCACCTCACCAGGGACCCCACTCCTGCTCTCACCCCCCAACCCCTGGTCCTGCTGTTGGATGCCCCTTCTGTGCCCACTGGGATGTGTCCTCCTGGTCCCTCCGGCCCTATCCTCATGGGGGTCTGCATCCCAGGGACCCTTGCCTGAACCCCCCTCCTGCCCTGGACAGGGCTTAGACCTGGGCTGGGCCTGACAGAGGACAGGGGTACTGGGGAGGATTCCTGGGATTCTTATGCAGCAGCCTCGGTGGCCCAGGGAGGAGGATGCAGCCGTCAGAGCCCAGGGGGAGAAACCCAGTCTTTTCCCTGCAGCTGCACCCCCAGCCAGCCTCAGCCCCAGCCTCAGCTCCGATGCATCCTCTCTTTGTCTAACAGACCCCACAGAGCAGGGCAGTGGGCTCCACACCTTGGGGACACCAGGGACCATGAAGGCTGGGAGCAGACCCAGAAGTCTCTGAGCTCCTGAAAGGACAAGGGGCCAAGGCTGAGAAAACATGGAGAGGACAGTTTGTTTATCAAGCTCATGTTCAGTGAAACAAACTGGCCCCTCAGGCTCCCTCGGCTCTCGCCCTGCGAGCGTGATGGACAGCACATGCCCCCGGGGCTCAGGCACTCAACCCTGGAAGCTTGAACGAGGACTTCCAGGGCTCTGACTTCGCCCAACGTGTCCAGATCTTGCCGTTCTTAAACCTCCTCCGTATCTCATGTCTTAGGACCATATTCTCTGATACAGTGAAGTCATACATTGATTACAAAAAGCATAAATACATATTTTCACAAGTAAAAATGCAAAAAGCACATTCCAAATGAACAGATTCTTTAAAAAGAGAGATCTTAACTATTTTTTTAAAAACCTAGAGCAGATGACTGAGGACAATACCGCTTCTCAAAATGGGATGCAGCAAAGGGTGGTGGCTGCTGAGCAGAGCTGGTGTCCTACATCCTTATGTGAAAGGAGAATAAAGGCGGATGTTTTGAGGGGAGGTCATTTTTCACTTTTCAATTTTCTTTTTTTTTAACCTCTATTCAAGACAGCTTGGATTAACTTTTCATTTTGAAATAGTTTTAGACTTACCAAAAAGTTGCAAAAAAATACGAGAATTATTCTGTTGCTTTATACAGATTTTCCAGGTCTTCTTTTTTGAGACAGAGTTTCACTCTTGTTACCCAGGCTGGAGTACAATGGCGCGATCTCGGCTCACCGCAACCTCCGCCTCCTGGGTTCAGGCAATTCTCCTGCCTCAGCCTCCCGAGTAGCTGGGATTACAGGCATGCGCCACCATGCCCAGCTAATTTTTGTATTTTTAGTAGAGACGGGCTTTCACCATGTTGACCAGGATGGTCTTGATCTCTTGACCTTGTGATCCACCTGCCTCAGCCTCCCAAAGTGCTGGGATTACCGGTGTGAGCCACTGCACCCAGCCCAGATTTTCCAGGTCTTAACACTTTTCATAACTATAGTACAATGATCAAATCCACAGAATCAGCACTGATACAACAGTGTCATCTAACCTACACACCTCACCCAAATTCCAGCTGTTGCTTCCCTCAGAGTCTTCTCCAGTCTAGCATCCAAGCCAAGCTCACATCCTTCACTTGGTTCTGCAGCCCCTTTAGTGTGGTGACAGAGGGAGACTCCGTCTCAAAAAACAGCAAACAAAACAACAACACAACAACAAAGAAAAAGGAAAGAAAACGGACAGCACTTCAGGAACGATACCAAAAAGTCCAACTGCTGTGTGAGTGGCGTCCCGGAAGGAGAGGAGAGAGGGCAGTGGTGCACTTTTGGCTCACTCGTGGCTTTAACCTGGACGGGTCCTCAGCATGCATTTCTTTTGTGACCTGACACTTTTGAAGAGTAAAGGCCAGCTGTTTTGTAGAAAGCCCCATCATTTGGGATTGTTGCTTATGTGTGCTGTTCTGTGTGTTCACACTGATGCCTGTTTCCCACCACCACAATCTTCTGTAGGTCCTTCCTTCTTGCGTGCTCTCGATCTCTTTTCTCCCACGGTGACAATGCTGACTTGTGACAAAATCAGTTTATTTCAGCAGTTTAATGATCATGTATCTGCGTCTGCATTTATCCTATTGGATTCACTGGGGTTCTGAATCTATAAGATTTAGGTTTATGTCCTTTTTCAAAATTGAAGCGTCATCAGCCATTAGTTCTTCAAATCCCCTTTCTGTACTCCAGTCTTTCTCTTTGCTTTCTGGGACGCTTATTATAGAGCTATTGGATGTTTTAATATCGTTCCTGAGGCGCTGTTCTATTTTTTTTTTTTGAGACAGAGTCTCTCTCTGTCGCCCAGGCTGGAGTGCAGTGGTGCGATTTTGGTTCACTGCACCCTCTGCCTCTTGAGTTCAAGTGATTCTCCTGCCTCAGCCTCCTGAGTAGCTGGGATTACAGGCACCTGCCACCCGGTACAGCTAATTTTTGTATTTTTATTAGAGATGGAGTTTCACCATGTTGGCCAGGCTGGTCTCAAACTCAGGTGCTGAGATTAGATTCACACAGATTTCCTAGGAAAATGCATCAGGGAAGACTGTGGCCAGGTCACTTCCCAGCACCCTCCTGGCAGAAACACAGACGCTTTGGGGCCAGGGTCCTGGAGAATCTCTTCCCAGCACTGGTCTTGCTGGCTTCCCCAAGGCGCAGGACCCCAGATTCCTGAGGTCACAGGCACCACGTGCCCTGCCCGAGGAGCCGCCCTAGCAGGCAGGGTTACATTTCACCCTAAAACTTCATAATTGCAAGGGAAGGGGAGCAGGTCCTGCTCTATCTGGAACCTTAGGCCACTCCTCTGGAGAGCCTGCAGCCTGCAGAGGACAGGGGATCCAGGGCCCCCGGGCCTACCTGAGGGAACTGCCAGGGCCACTTGGGTCCACAGGGAAAACAGTGACAGGCCAGAGGGCAGCTGGGGGTGCAATGCCCAGGTGCAGGGGTGCAGGCTGGAGGGGCAGTGCGCAGGTGCAGGGGTGTAGCCTGGAGAGGCAGTGCCCAGGTGCAGGGGTGCCGGCTGGAGGGGCAGTGCGCAGGTGCAGGGGTGTAGCCTGGAGGGGCAGTGCCCAGGTGCAGGGGTGCAGGCTGGAGGGGCAGTGCCCAGGCACAGGGGTGTAGCCTCGTGGGGCAGTGCCCAGGCACAGGGGTGTAGCCTGGAGGGGCAGTGCCCAGGTGCAGGGCTGTAGCCTGGAGGGGCAGTGCCCAGGTGCAGGGCTGTAGCCTGGAGGGGCAGTGCCCAGGTGCAGGGGTGCAGGCTGGAGGGGTGCTGTGATGACCTGTGCTCAGGCAGCAGGCAGCAGACCCAGCATTGCCCTTCATCTGGGGCTTTGCTACCTGGGGAGGCCACCCCTCTCCTAATGCAGAAGGTCTCCTTCTCAGCCACCCCTGCCCCAGGACAGCACTGGGATGTCCCATGGTGCCCAGCTTAGCCTGGCCAGTCCTGAGCTCGGCGTTGGCCCCCTCTGCCCCAGCCTGCACTCCACTGGCACCTAACCTGGCAGCCCTCCCATTCCCACCCTACCATTGCTGGCACTGTCCATCAGTCCTGACCTCCTGGATCCTACTGCGGCTGCACAGATGGGCACCCCAACCCTGGTCACATGTCACAGACCTCCTTCTCCAGGCCCTTCCCCACCTCCACTCAGGGGCCCCAGCCGTTCTAGGATCCCAGCCCTGAGCCTGTGACATATCGCTTACCCAGTGCTGGGCCCTAGGCTGCAGGGACAGTCCTTATACTCAACCTCCCAGCCGGGAGGCTTTCTGCAGATCTGGCTTCTCCAGTGGCCGCTGGTACCCACCCACAGAGGCCTTTGCTGAGGACTAGGCAGGGCGGGTAGACAGGAAGGAGCAGGAAGGAAGGAATGGACACCATGTGGGCACAAGAGTTTATTGTCTCCGAGAGGGTGAATGCACAGGTCAGGGCACCCACAGTGTTACCCTTCCTGGGTTCCCTTGGGCAGAGGGGGCTGGAAATGGGAAGGCAGAGTGGGAGCCCCAGCTGTGGCCACACTCAGGCTCTCCTGCCCCTCAAAAAGTCGTGGACAGACAACTTTCAGGGTAAGGGGCCTCATGTGAGGAACCATTGCCCACCGGGGTTACCGTCCTTCCCCATCACCCACACCGGGGGCACCGTCCTTCCCCATCACCCACACCGGGGGCACCGTCCTTCCCCATCACCCACATTGAGGGCACCATCCTTCCCCATCACCCACACCAGGGGCACCGTCCTTCCCCATCACCCACATTCAGGGCACTGTCTTCCCCAGGAGGAGCAGATGCCGAATCCATGGGGTTCCCCACCAACGGGGCCCCTGCTGGGGAGGAGTGAGGTGGCTAGATCCAGGGTGGAGGCGATGGCACCCTCCTCACCACCTCAGAGAGGGAGAGTCCCCCCAGTGTACTGGAAGGGGTGGAGGCAGGATGGCAGCTGAAGGCAGGAGACAGGATGGGCCAGCAGGGCTGGGGTGCGGAGGGAAGCCTCACAACAGGGCCCAGAGGAGGCCAAGGCCCACCTGGAGCAGGAGCCCCCTGCCCAGGGCCCAGTGCTGTCCCTCCTGTGGGGTGGGTGCGCTGTTGCAGAGAGCCCTGGAGCAGCAGCGCCTGGTGATCACAGCCTGCACCCCAGGAACCGGTGACCATTCGAACTCCATGTTGGTGTTGGGACATCTGAGGGCACAGCGTTTGCTGAGCAGGACCTCCACACTTGATTCTGCAGAAAAGAGGAGAGGCAGGTGGCCCCAGAGCCCCCAGCAAGGAGGTATCCACGGTTATTGGGGAAGAGCAAGGATGATTTCCACATGGGCAGCTGGGACCAGAAAGAACCAGAGCATGGAACCTGGGCCTGTGAGGGGGGGCAAGAGACCGCCGTCTCCTGTCCTTTCCCAGGCGAGCTGCTGCAGAGCTGGGGAGACTGGCTGCCTAGGCCACCTCCACCCCGCCGCACAGCAAATATAGACACCAGGGCAACTGGCCATAAGAGGCTTTGCCCCGAACCAGGCACAGCCTGGACACCCAGCCCTGGGGCATCTGCCTCGTGGGGACATGGGGTGAGATGAGCAGTGGAAAGGGGCTGCTCGTCACAGAGAGCCTGCTTGGCTGGGTGCCCAGCCCTGGGCTTATTTCTCTGTACCGCTCATTGAAAGACATGGCAGAGACTTCTGATGGACAAAAGTCTGTCAACAACCACAGAACCACTGAAGGGATGCACAACACTCAAAACCCAAACTGTAGAGAAAAGAGTGTGGGCGGAATCGCCTTTATGCATCATACTATGCTATGGTACTTTGTGTTGCATTATATGGTATCATATGATATTGTCCTCTATTGCATTGTATTAAGTTGCAATACACACATTATATTCATTATGTTGTATTATACTACATGACACTGTCATACACTGTATTAGATTGTTGTCAGCAGGTGTGCTGTGTTCCAGCGTGTGCAGCGCATGCAGTGCTGTGCTGTCAGCAGGTGTGCTGTGTTCCAGCGTGTGCGGTGCTGTGTTGTCAGCAGGTGTACTGTGTTCCAGCGTGTGCGGTGCTGTGTTGTCAGCAGGTGTACTGTGTTCCAGCATGGGCAGTGCTGGGTTATCGGCAGGTGTGCTGTGTTCCAGCGTATGCAGTGCTGGTTCTCAGCAGGTGTGCTGTGTTCCAGCGTGTGCAGTGCTGGGTTATCGGCAGGTGTGCTGTGTTCCAGCATGTGCAGTGCTGGTTCTCAGCAGGTGTGCTGTGTTCCAGCATGTGCAGTGCTGGGTTCTCAGCAGGTGTGCTGTGTTCCAGCGTGTGCAGTGCTGGGTTCTCAGCAGGTGTACTGTGTTCCAGCATGTGCAGTGCTGTGTTGTCAGCAGGTGTGCTGTGTTCCAGCGTGTGCAGTGCTGTGTTGTCGGCAGGTGTGCTGTGTTCCAGCGTATGCAGTGCTGGTTATCAGCAGATGTGCTGTGTTCCAGCGTGTGCAGTGCTGGGTTCTCAGCAGGTGTGCTGTGTTCCAGCATGTGCAGTGCTGGGTTATCGGCAGGTGTGCTGTGTTCCAGCGTGTGCAGTGCTGTGTTGTCAGCAGGTGTACTGTGTTCCAGCATGTGCAGTGCTGGGTTCTCAGCAGGTGTGCTGTGTTCCAGCGTGTGCAGTGCTGGGTTCTCGGCAGGTGTGCTGTGTTCCAGCGTGTGCAGTGCTGGGTTGTTGGCAGGTGTGCTGTGTTCCAGCGCATCACAGACCCCAAAGGGCCGGCTGGGCGGCACCGCTGTCAGATAACCCAACGCCCCAACAGCTGCCGCTCCCCACTCCCGTGTGTTCCCGCTGTCTTTGTCAATTCAGTGACATCAGAGCCTTTGAACCTCTGACAGTTCCTAGTGACACTTCAGAAGAAAAGTCAAATGTCAGACTCTGGATGCGCGCCCCAGCCCAACGTGGGAGGGACAGCAAGACACAGTGGGACCCACAGGCCCCAAGCCCTGGAGCGAGAGGATGCGGCGCTGTCGTGGAGAGGCGGGGACACCGTCCCTTCCCGGGACCTGGCACCTGTCCTCTGCCCGGCGGGGACTCACCCAGCAAGAAGGCCACCTCGTTGGAGACGCAGACCTGGTCCAGCGGGCGGCAGCGGGTGGGCGGGCACTCCTTCCCGCTGCTGACCTTGAAGCACTGGTAGCAGCTCAGGTTCCCAGCTGTGGGCAGCACGAGGGGCGCGTGGAACGCGGACCCGAAGCCCCGTCCCGGCTGCCCCCCAGCCCCTCCCAGCCCGCTCCTTACCTGGTGTCGTGGCGCAGCCAGCAGACGCAGCAGCCAGCAGGAGGGCCCACAGGGCTGGGAGGAACCCCTCCATGATGCCAGAGGGCACGGCCTGAGGGGGCTGAGGTGGGTGTTGGGGGAGGCTTCACCCAGGGCAACCCCACCCGCAGCCTCCTGCTTCGGGACGCTCGCTCTCCTCCCTTGCCAGCATCCCCTCTCCCTGGTCCTGCTGTCTTTGGCCCCCCTTCCACTCTCTCTTCCTAAACCCTCTAAGCCCCGCTCTCACCCGACCCTCATCTCAGCCCTGGCCCACGGTCCGGACCCCTCTCCCGGCACCTTGTCTCCCGCGAGGCTGTGCTGGGGGAGCTGCGCCCTGGAGAAGGAGTCAGCCGGGGCTGAGGGGGCGGGGCCGGCCAGCCCCACCTCGGGGCTCCTGCGTGGGTGGGGTCCGCTCCCCGGTCTGCCCCAGTCGCCCCCTGCCGAACACAGCCCCATAGGGAGGGGGACGCCTGCGGGTCCCTCCACGGCCAGCCTCAGCCGGGATCACAGACCCTGGGCTCCACGCTGTGGGAAAACATGGGGCCAGAACTGGTTCCTGACGAGGAGACCCACGGAGGCTGCGGGAGACCCAGACGGTCCTGAGCTCCTCCAAGGGCACTGAGGGCGGGCGAACCTTTCCCTGGGGTGGGGTGCGGGTGCTCTGGAGTTGGAAGCAGAGGGAGAGAGGAGGCTTCAAGGAAGAGGAGGAGGAAGAGGAAGGAGGCGAAGGAGGGACCCCGGGAGGTTTGGACAAGCAGAGATGGAAGGGGAGGGAGCTGGAGCCGGCCAGGCAGAGCCGGGAAGGAGCCGGGTTAAGGGCAAGAGCAGCTGGGGCGGATAGTTAGGCTGCAGGCACAGAATCTGCATTCTTTCTAGAGTTCAGGGAGGCTTTCCCCTGGCCGGAGTGGCCTGCGGGGAGGGGAGAAGGCAGGCCCAGTGGCCCGGAGGACAGCAGGGCTGCCATGTCCTGAGTCCACTGCTCCCACAGCCCTATCAGAGCGTGGAGCTGCCACAGGGATTGAGGCTGCAGCCCCAGGACCCCGACCAAGTTTCTGGGACCTGCAGGGGCTGCAGCCTCGCAGCAGCTGGGGCCTGAGTTCCGGCCTTTGAAGATGAGTGTCCTGGAAACACAGCTCCTGTGCAGGCTGCATCCCAGCTCTGTCCTCACACGCTCCACCCCCACAGGTGAGGCTGGGACCCGCCAGGCCTGTCTGGGCTGTGCTTCCAATTCCTTTTGCAGCATCTGCCTCGCCCTACGTAGCTCCAGTAGCTCCAGGAGGCAGAGTGGGGGGAGCCCCGTGATAGCGCAGACCTGCACCTCCCCCCCAGACTCGTCTTTGTCCCATTCTTTGTTCTTTTCTTCCAAGGGAACCTACTCGTGTTCTCACTGGGTCACTGGAGCTCAACAGCATGGACGTCCGGGTTGGTGGGTGCCCAGGTCTCCCCTCCCCCACCTCACCAGGGGACCCCGGGCCCTGCCGGACCCAGGTGTGGTCCTCAGTGCTGTCCTCAGCGCGAGGACCCCCTGTCCTCCTCAGAGCCCCTCGCTGGTACCCCAGTCTCTCGACGCTGTCCCGCTAAGGGCAGCTCCCCATGGCCCCACGCCCTCCCCTCCAGCCCAGGTGGTCACACAACTTCCGCCCGTGTCAGGTTCATTCTTTGCTCCTTCCTGCCTTCAGAAGGATGTGCCTTAATCACATCCTTTTGAGCATGTATGATGACCAGGCAGGGCTGGACCTGGGGCTGCAGCAGGGAGCCTGCCCAGTTACCTGCCCTCCGGGGTCTTGCAGGAGGTGAGTGGTGTGAAGGCCGAAGGGGTAGCTGCTACCCATTAGGTGGCTGGGAAGGGCTGCCCCAGTGGGACTGCTGCCCACCACCTCCAGGGGCCTCCATATCCTCTCTGCACCGCAGCCCAGCAAGCCCCCTCCCCTGTGGTGGCTTTCCCATAATGGCAGCTGGGAGAGAAGGTGCTGGCCCCGAGAGAGTGTGCAGCCAGGTGTGGCCATTTCCCCTGTGTCCACGCAGTGGCCCATGCAGGAGGCCTGTCCTCATTTCCTGCTTTCCCTGGTGCATGCCCTAGGGATGCCCCAGATGGGCCCTGCCCTCTGACCCCTGCCTGTCAAGTCTCAGCGTCCTCTGCTGCCTTTGTCCTCTGATGCTCCTGCCCTTTCTGCCACGCAGCCTGTGTGTGGGGGGTGTTCTGCGGGTGGGCTTGGAGGGCACTTCGTTTATCGTGTGCATTTGTTCACTTGCCATTCACACTGTGATTTATTTGAATGAATTTGGCACTGTGAAATCTGCAAAGTCAAAAATCAAAAAGAAAAATCAAGGCTGGGCGCAGCGGCTCACACTTGTAATCCCAGCACTTTGGGAGGCCAAGGCAGGTGGATCATCTGAGATCAGGAGTTTGAGACCAGCCTGACCAACATGGTGAAACCCCATCTCTACTAAAAATACAAATAAATTAGCTGGGTGTGGTGGCGCGTGCCTGTAATCCCAGTTACTCAGGAGACTGAGGCAGGAACCAGGGAGTTGGAGGCTGCAGTAAGCTGAGATCTCACCACTGCACTCCAGCCTGGCGACAGAGCAAGACTCCATCTGAAAAGAAAAGAAAAGAAAAGAAATCAAAAGAACGGTGGCATTGGAGGCACGAGCAATAAAGGAGTCCAGGTGGAGGTTGGCGGTCAGAGGCCGAAGGAACACGCAGATGTCAAAGGATGTGGCTGAGGGACCTGCAGAGACTTGCCTGAGCCTGTGGCTGACCCTGGAGGGTCTGGGCAGCCATGGTCGAGAGGGCCAAGCTTGGAGCCACACAGCTTTCCGTGCCCAGGAGCAGGGACTGGCCCTCCTCAGGGCAGCCCCGCAGGGTCTAGTGGGTGTTCTTTTGTGTGCAGAGATGATAGATCACAGAAAGGAAGACACAAGACACAGAGATAAGAGAAGAATTCAGCTGGGCCCCGGGGCCCACTGCTACCAAGGTGGAGTCCAGCAGTGGCCCCGAATGCCTGGACGAGCTGATACTTATTGTTTACAAGGCAAGGGGCAGGGGCAGGAGAGTGACTCATCTGACATGATTGACAGGGTCAAGCAAATCACGTGCCTACGGTACAGGGGGCCCTTCCCTTTCAGGTGGCCGCTGCAAGGGAGAGAGGCACACGTCAGCATCTTTCTGCAACTTATCAGAAGGATCAAAGGCTTCCCCTACTCTTACTTCTCACAACTTGTAAGAACGTAAAAGGAGCTCCAGGTGAGGAAGTGGACAAGGATGGTGCCCACGGAGAGAGCCCCACGGAGAGGCTTTTACGCGTGGATGTCTGTGGGCCGGCCTGGCTGATGTCCGGCCTTCCTCAAGAGTCGGGCAGAGCAGAGTGTTCTCCGAACGCCCCCCGTGAGAGGGAAAAGCCCCCTTCACGCCTGCTAAGTAGCGGGCGCCTTCCCAGGCACTGGCGCCACCACAAGGCTCTGGATCTCACCTCCTGATCCCTTCTCACAATGTCCCTGTGGTTCCTAATTATATTTCACCCAATTATGTCTATACTGTAAGACTAAGACGATTCTATGCTATAACACTGAGGCAAAGATTAATCCGGAATAACGATTTCATAAGATTATAGAATTATGCGATTGCTTCTAAATCTGGTTGGTATCATTGCTGTAACCGAGTAATGGGTTGTTTATGATACTGGCACAGACTGTGCCTTCAGCCTCTTGCCGTGGCACCGGGGCAACTTTCCACATGACCCAGTTCCTCGGTACTCTGTCCAGCGGTGTTCCTGGCCTCATTCCTTCTCTCCTTCATGAATTAACTCCCAGACACGGCAGCCCCTGCAGGTGGTGGGGAGTGGCGTGGACGGGAAAGAGTCAGTCAGCCTGCGATCAGCAGGGCAGGCGAATGCAGGCCTGCTGTTCCCAGGCCCCTGACTGCGCCATGCAGTTACCCCATCACAAATCACTCCAGCTCTCGGACTGGCCTGGCCTGTTGCTGTTCCTGGGGGCACCCCTGTACTTAGCACAGTTCTCAGACAGACTTCAAAGCAGCCCAGAGTGAAGACTTGTGTCTGAGGGCAGGGGCCGGCTCTGGGGTCCTCGCCTCTGCGGTTCCCTGATTGGTTCCTCAGTTGCTCAGGAGAGGCAGGGCCTCCGCCTTGTCAAGAGCTTGCTTGTCCCTGGCGGTCTCTGTCAGGACCCCGGCCGCAGACTCCAACACCTGCCCAGGTGAGTGAGTCAGTGCACACCCGGCAGCAGAGACACCCGGAGGAGCACAGTCCAGGGTCCCCTGTGACGTCTGCCGAGTTTTATTCTACAAACCTTCTTCATTTCTGGCCTGACTTCAATTCTAGGAGGTGGGTACCATGAAGAGTCCAATTCTAAAAATAATAACGTGGAACAGAGACCTGAGGCGCTGGCTTCATGGTGGGGCCCAATGTCCCAATTTAACACCAAAGTCCTGTGACCTGGGAAGCCCTCGGCGCTGGGCAAACCAGGATGCTTGGTGCCCTGATTTGGGATCACCCAGGTAACAGGTAGAGGGCTGAATTCAAGCCTGGCTCAGCCGCAGGGAGCCTCGGCCTGCACTCCGCATTGCCCCTGAGCGGTGTCAGGAGCGGTGCTGTCTGGGGACCCCAGGCCATAAGACCCAGCTGGAGACTAGCAGCCATGTTTGAATGTTCTAGAAGAGGAACTAATAGAATCGAATCAAATAGAAAATATCAAAGTACATTATACACAATTAGGACACTTTTTTTTTTGAGACGGAGTTTTGCTCTTGTTACCCAGGCTGGAATGCAATGGCGCGATCTCGGCTCACCGCAACCTCCGCCTCCTGGGTTCAGGCAATTCTCCTGCCTCAGCCTCCCGAGTAGCTGGGATTACAGGCACGCGCCACCATGCCCAGCTAATTTTTTGTATCTTTAGTAGAGACGGGGTTTCGCCATTTCGACCAGGATGGTCTCGATCTGTTGACCTCGTGATCCACCTGCCTCGGCCTCCCAAAGTGCTGGGATTACAGGCTTGAGCCACCGCGCCTGGCTAGGACACATATTTTAATGAAGAATGTAATTTAAACAAAAAAGGTTTGAGATACGTACGCATGTCTTATGTATTTTTGCTTGTGTACACGTATGTGTGTACACATGATTTAGATATACAAATGTATATGTTGTGAATGTTTCATATTTTATATTTATGTTTCATATAAGTGTTATGTTTATCGGTTATCAATCTGTGTGAATATGTTATATAAATGTCATCTCTTTCAGTGTTTTGGGTGTACACATTTATTTAGCTATTTTAACTGTAGATGGCAATCAGGAAAATGTGAAAGCTTCCTGTTTAGATGAGGTGGGCGACTTTCCTTCCTTCCTGCCCTGATTGCATTCCCCGTCACAGAGCTGGGTGCCAGGAAGCCTCTACGTGGGTGTGTCTCCAACCCCAACGCAGGCACGGGCAGAAACACACTATGGGATTTTTCCAGTGATGAGGATCGTGGTGTGATGTCCAGAGGCCTCCCCGAGTGGCATCCTGAGCCAGTCCCACAATCTCCACCCCTGCGCTCTCGCTGTGGAATGCCAGGCTGAATGTTTAACACTCAGGATCACTGTGCTCCCACCACACTTATACCTCTGACCCTTTTTCCTTTTCACCTTGGCTGTTGGGAAGCTCAGATCCTAGCCATTTGCCCCCAGGCACACATGAAGGGCCTGGCAGCTTTCTTGCTGGGCCCTCCTGGCTCCGCCCAGGTCACGCCTTGCTTGCCTTTCTCCTCCCCTTGCCATGTGGGACCTTGGTTTGAGTGATTCTTAGGCCCATGGAGCTCTAGCCCTCTTGATTGTATGTACTTTTGGTGACTGGGCTTCTTTCACGCTCCGGTTCCTGGCCCTGCCTTGGGCGCTCCATGACAGCTCTCCCTGGGAACAGGTCCTTCCCTTGTTCTGTCAACCTGGGGACAGCTGTCTGGGCGTCCCCAGTGAGACCCCTCTCTGCTGCTGACAAGGCTCCCAGGAGGAAAAACAGCGGCACCCCAGAGAGCTGTGAGGGTGCAGGGAGCTGGGTGGGCAGCAGAGGCCTCACACTCTGGCCCCTCACTCCCTGTGCCTGCGTGGTGCATCGGTGATCTCCTTAAGGCGGACAGGTGTGTGGGACTGCGCTCTGCGTGACTTCAGGTTGAGTGACATCAGTAAGCCTGAATGGCCTCCCCCAGGGACACCAGCCTTCCTGTTCACTCTGCAAAATCAGTCCAGCACACACGCACCAGGGAGCCCTTGAACCGGACAGTGCAGAGTTTCACTGAGTTCTAAATGTACAGATGGCTATCATTTTTATTTTTTTTCAAGGCAACAGTGAGTGAGCAAGGATTTTATCATCTTCAAACTGGCACGTTTACCACACGGACAAGATTCTCTGCCCCAGCATGGGAGTCCATAGCAAAAGTGTCAATGACATAGTGACACGTTAAAAGCTTGGTAAGCATTCTAATAAACAGTTAAAGAAGAAGTCTTCCTGGAAACTAAAATACCTAGAAACCATTAAAACCCAGATACTACTTCAGAACTATTGGGCTGCAGCAAAAGCTGTGCCTGAGAAAAATCTAAGCCTGTACACTTGCACTGGGAGATAAGAAAGGTTAATTTTTTTTTTAGTTGGATTCTTGCTCTGTTGCCCAGGCTGGAGTGCAGTGGTGTGATCTTGGCTCACTGCAACTTCTGCCTCCCAGGATCAAGTGTTTCTCCTGCCTCAGCTTCCCAAGTAGCTGGGAGTACAGGCGCCCACCACCACGCCTGGCTACTTTTTGTTTTTTTAGTACAGACAGGATTTCATCGTGTTGCCCAGGCTGGTCTCGAACTCCTGACCTCAAATAATCCATGCTCCTCAGCCTCCTGAAGTGCTAGATTACAGGTGTGAGCCACCGCATCTGGCCTTATTTTTGAATTAATAATTTTCTCGGGCATTAGAGTGATATTTGGTGAGAAGGAGGGACACTTTTTTCTTAATGCTGGAGCGACCGGGGGAAACTGGTGGGAAGCCTGAAGTTAGCAAGCTCAGGCTTCAACCTCAGCATTTCACAGCTCAGCTAAAGAGAAGAGACAGGACTAAGAACGCCTGTAACAAAACGGCTGCATCTTTGAGGGAACCAAAATTAGACAACTCTCTAGCAAGACTCAATAAGAAAAAAAATCCACAGATGAATAATGTAAATGAAAAAATGGATCATAACGACAAATAACTCCCAGACTTTATAAAGCAAAAAGACAAGAGTTTCACTTCTAGGAAGCATGAAGAAAGAGTGTGAAGCCATCCTTTCTATTTCAGCAGTGAGAAAAAATGGAATTGTGGTCAGAAATTATCATGGCTTTCAAATGCATTGGAAAATGGGTGCAAATCTGAAGTAACTGCCAGTCTTGGGGGCCCTTCCTCGCAGTGGAGCTGCATGGTACTGAGGGCAGGTTAGTCATCAGCAGGAGTTCTATTTGTGGGAGAGAATGTTTCTTGGTTATTTTGCACATAATTTCTAGTGTATTACCAAAAATTATAAGAATTACAGGAGAGTATGATTTTCAACCAAGAGAAAAGCTATGCAGTAGAAGCAGACACACAGATAACCCAGATGCAGGGACCGGCAGACAAGTGCTTTATGGTACTGCTGTAAATATACAAAAGAGATATTTTGTATCTCTTTTGGAGGAAAGGGTGGACAAAATGGATCAAAAGATGGAGCATTTCAACAGAGAGATGGAAGCCATGAAAATAAGGGCTTATTGTTTGTTATTAAAATTAAATAAAATAGGCTGGGCACAGTGGCTCACACCTGTAATCCCAGCACTTTGGGAGGCTGAGGCAGGCAGATCACCTGAGGTCAGGAGTTCAAGACCAGCCTGGCCCAAATGGTGAAACACCATCTCTACTAAAACTACAAAAATTAGCCAAGTGTGATGGCGGGTACCTGTAATCCCTACTCAGGAGGCTGAGGCAGGAGAATTGCTTGAACCCAGGAAGCGGAGGTTGCAGTGAGCTGAGATTGTGCCACTGCACCCCAGCCTGGGGGACAGGGTGAGACTCCATCTCAAATATAAATAAATAAAAATAAGCTGTATGTGAAGCTGCATTCTTGTGTGAGTTGTGCAATTGACAGCAAAGTAGTCAGGAATCCATCTCGTGAAGCCTGCAAGGACCAAACGCCCCAGCCCCATTTAGAGCTGCGGGTGCCGCCCCGCAGCCCCCACCAAAGCCCACATGAGGAGCTGAGTCCTGAAAGACTGAAGACGGACCGTTCCTGTGAGAAAAATAAAATGGAAAGGAGGCCTGGAATCCCAGCACTTTGGGAGGCGGAGATGGATGGATCACGAGGTCAGGAATTCAGGACCAGCCTGGCCAAGATGGTAAAACCCTGTCTCTACTAAAAATACAAAAATGAGCCAGGCATGGTGGTGTGCACCTGTAATCCCAGCCACTCGAGAGGCTGAGGCAGGAGAATCTCTTGAACACGGGAGGTGGAGGTTGCAGTGAGCCGAGACGGAGCCACTGCACTCCAGCCTGGGCAATAAGAGTGAGCGTCTGTCTCAGAAAAAAAGACAAGAAAAGAAAAGAAGGGGACAACCAGCCACACCCAAGTCCTGCACCCAGCAGGGGAGCTGCGTGGTACAGCCAATACCGCGTCTGCCCCACACGTCTAGGGAGAACATTGGCGGACTGGGAGCACTTAGGTTTTCCATTCATGACTTAAAATAATCTTCTGTTGTAACACGGCTTGGCCAATGCTTGTTTGGGGGTCTGAGAAATGGTGGCCAGTTTTTGGATCTTCAAAATTTCATACCATGTATCCATTAACATTGTTCTGGCAGCGGGCAGGCAAAGGTGGCAGGCACTGTGTCCAGGCACGGGTGTCGCTGTATAACGAGGAGGCTGGAGAAACGGTAATGAGCTCACGGTGGAGCCACTGTTAGGGGAGGAAGAGAAGACCTCCCAAACCCCACAGTGGGTACCCCAAAACCCCACAGCGGGTACCCCAAACCCCACAGCGGGTACCCAAAACCCCACAGCAGGTACCCCAAACCCCACAGCGGGTACCCAAAACCCCACAGTGGGTACCCCAAAACCCCACAGCGGGTGCCCCAAACCCCACAGCGGGTACCCCAAACCCCACAGCGGGTACCCAAAACCCCACAGCAGGTACCCAAAACCCCACAGCGGGTACCCCAAAACCCCACAGTGGGTACCCAAAACCCCACAGCGGGTACCCAAAACCCCACAGCGGGTACCCCAAAACCCCACAGCGGGTACCCAAAACCCCACAGCGGGTACCCAAAACCCCACAGCGGGTACCCCATACCCCACAGCGGCTCCTGCCCTGGCTCAGGAAGGAGAGGGAATGTGTACGGGGAAGTAGAGGGGCGGCGCTGCCGTCTCCCTCTTGGACTAGGCAGGGAGTCAGGGCGTCCAGCGTGGAGCAGTGCGTAGTGTTCCCATAGTGACAACATCGTCAGCAAGCAGCTCCGGCCGTTGCTATTGAGCCTGTAATCTCTGCTCCACCTCAAACTTGTGAAATTGGAAGAACTCTGACCCTCCCTGCGGGGGGGATCCCCAAGAGAATTATTTGCCACTATGTGCTGCACACCATCTCACCTGGGCAGATGTGCAGGGTCTCCTGGACGGGACGCTATGCTCACTGCAGGTGAGCCACAGCTGGTTTAAAATAAAGCAAAGGAGGAGGCACAGCGCGTTCGTGGTGAAAATCCAGACAACACTCCAGATCCTGATGGGGCAATTCCCGGCACGGACCCAACCGGGATATGGTAAAGGACATACAGATGTATGTCCTCTGTTAGCTGTATTCTGTAGCTAACCCGTATACTACATCTGCTTCTAACAGTTTGCAGTATTGGATTTAAAAGATGCTTCCTTGGCTGGGCGTGGTGGCTCATGCCTGTTAATTCCAGCACTTTGGGAGGCCGAGGCAGGCAGATCACCTGAGGTCAGATCAAGACCAGCCTGGCCAACATGTGAAACGCTGTCTCTATTAAAAATACAAAAATTAGCTGGGCATAGTGGTGCATTCCTGTAACCCCAGCTACTTGGGAGGCTGAGGTGGGAAAATCGCTTGAAGCAGGTAGTTAGAGTTTGCTGTGAGCTGAGATCGTGCCACTGCACTCCAGCCTGGACGACATTGCAAGACTCCATCTCAAAAAAAAAAAAAAGATGCTTTCTTTTGCATACCCATAGACACAGAAAGTCGATCGTTGTTCGCCTTTGAATAGACAGAGCCTAAAGGCACACACAATTTTAGTATCATTGGACTGTGTCAAATCCCACCAGGATATAACAGCCTTGGCTCAAGATTGAAGGAAAAATGGGGTGTAGTTACAATATGTGGATGATTTACTGATATCTCCCCTCCGAATGGGACTATCAGAATAACACCATTAAAACTTGAAACTGTCTATCAACCTGTGGATATAAGCTTTCAGGTAAAAAGGCTCGACTGTGCCAACAAACTGGAATATTTAGGCTTTCTCTTACAGGAGGGGAACAGAGCTCTAACGGTGGAGAGGCGAAACGCGGGCGCTTCCATCTCAGCCGCCGCTGCCCGAAGGCAGCCAAGAGGATTTCTAGGCATAACCGGGTTTTGTTTGTCTGGCTTCCTATGAGCTACTGGTAAAGCCACTAGACAGACCGTTGAAGGGAGCTAACAGCGTTGCCTCGTCGGCAAACAAAACACCTGCACACATCTGAACAACTGCAGCCTGATTGACCTCTGCCCCAGCCCTGGGGCTCCCAGGTTCTCAGAAGCCCTTTCACGAGCCCTGCAGGTGCCTGAGAGGCCGCGTCGAACACTAGGGTCCTTACAGAGAAATTAGGAAGAATGTTGCAGCTTGCTGGACGCTGTGGCCAAGGGCTGGCCCCTTGGTTGAGGGCTGCTGCTGCCACCTGCCTGCGGTTAAAGGAAGCGGAAGAGTTGCTTGGGTCAGCCCGTTGTGACCCACAAGCCTCACCAGGTGCTAGTGTTACCAGAGCAGAAGGGAGGTGACTGGCTGACAGCGGGCAGGCTGAGCAAACGCCAGGTCACACTCCCAGACCCTGCAGTAAAAGTGCAGGCTGCTGGAGCCTTAAACCCAGAAACTGTGCTTCCCTCTACCAAAGAGCCCAAGAACCTGCGCACAATCGTTTAGAAATTATCGGCCAGGCGTTCTCCAGTTGCCCTAATTTAAAGGACACAGTCCTGCCACGTGCAGACTGGACATTGTTCGTGGATGGGAGCAGCCTGGGGACCAGCGGAAAAAGAAATGGTGCATATGCCATGGTAACGGTTTCTGGGGCAACAGAAGCCGGGACTTTAGCAGCAGGAACCTCTGCACAGAGGGCAGAACGGATCGCCCTTATGAGATCCCTGAGGTTGTTCCAAGTACACAGGGTGCTTGGAATGAATAGGGAGCAGCACTCAGCGTGGACACCCCAATCCTCTGGACCGATGGAAAGGGAAATTCGGACCCTAAAATCAGTTCTTGCCAAACCGTGCCGGGAAACTCAACCGAAATGGATTTAGGGCTTTGGCCTTGCACTGCTCTGGGTAAGAGTCACGCCCAGAAGTGGGATCAGGTTGAGTCCCTGTAAAGTTCTATATGGGAGACCCTTTGCTGCTAATCTCAGGTTACGGGGGTACCCCTTAGTACAGTCATATTAAACATGATGATACCCAGGTGGGACAAATTCTTTGTGTATTGCATGAGCTTCTTGGGACAGGGGCACCGTGGACTGAGCAGAGCTGCTCCACTTCTTCCAGCCTGGTGATCAGGAGCTGCTAAAAAATGGAGGGGAGGCTGGGCGCGGTGGCTCAAGCCTGTAATCCCAGCACTTTGGGAGGCCGAGGCGGGTGGATCACGAGGTCAAGAGATCGAGACCATCCTGGTCAACATAGTGAAACCCCGTCTCTACTAAAAATACAAAAAATGAGCTGGGCATGGTGGCGCGTGCCTGTAATCCCAGCTACTC
>CM052663.1:88436714-88457850 GCA_028533165.1 Leontopithecus rosalia
TACAAACATGCATACATACACACAAACATACATATATGCAAACACATACATAGATACATGCACACAAACATATATACATACATGTATACAAACACAGATACATGCATGCATACAAACATGCATATAAATATACATACATGTATGCAAACACACACATACAAACACGCACACATGTATAAAAACATACACACAGACGTATACATACATGTATACAAACATACACACACGTATACATACATGAATACAAATATACAGACATGTATGCAAACAAACATACACACATAGACAATAGAGCTGGAAGAGATAGACAAGAGGGATAAAGAGACAAAGACGGAGACGTGGGCAGATGATGCAGAGGTCGCTGAGGAGGTGACTAAAGGAAGTTTGGCTGAGTCTGTAAAGCTGCGTTTTTCCTGGGTCCCATTTCCAGAAAGCGTTGTAAAGTGGCTTATTCAGAACGCTGGCTCGACGTGGTCTTCTGGGAACCCCTGTCTACCTGGCTCACTCACCACAGCGTGTGATGTCCCTTTGCGCGACCACAGCACGTCATTAACCCATTCTCTGCTGAAGGCCATTTTGGCTATTTCAAGACTTTGCTCTTGTGAACGGTGCAGCTGTTCCCAGTAACATTCACACCCACGTCTCCCGATATTCACAGGCAAGACGCTTTTCTGGATGATATGCCTGAAAGAGACTGCTGGGGAGTGAGGGGCACAAACATTCACCACCGCCGAATCCACCCCCTGCCTCCTCACCTGGCTGTGCCAATTTATCTCCAACCTCTGGAGTCCACCAGACCCCAGCAGGGCACACGAGGCATCTCTGCAGCACGAGGCACCACCAGACTCTAAATGTTTGCTTCTCTGCGTCGGTGGGTATCGCCCCCAGGAGCTGCTGAAACGGGGCGTGTCCCCATTTCCGGGAAGCTGTCCCGACATCCATGCGTGCGCAGGTCCTGCGATCTCCTGTGCGAGTCTGCGCTCAGCTCCGGCGTGGCCTGGCCTCTTGGTGACTGTGGGTGTCATTAATCTATTCTCATACTAACCCTTCCTTGGGTATGTTTGATGCATGTCTCTTTCTCCAGTTTGTTAATTTAACCTCTTAAGATATGTTTTATAGCAATTGAAAGTTTTTAATTTTCTTGTCAAATTCGTCCATTTTTTTGTCATGAGATTTTCTATTTGTGTCTTATTTAAAAATTCTCCCCTGCCCCCAAATCACACAGAAATTCATTCTTATTTTCTTGTAAAAGTTTTTCAGGGACCTGGTGAGGTGGCTCACGCCTGTAATTCCAGCACTTTGGGAGGCCAAGGTGAGAGGATCCCTTGAGACCAAGAGTTCAAGACCCACCCGCCATCTCTACAGAAAGTTTTTTTTTTTTAATTAGCTGGACAAGGTGGCTCACATCTGTAATCTCAGCACTTTGGGAGGCTGAGAGGAGGGAAGATCACTCAAGCCCCGGGGTTCAAGACCAGCCTGGGCAACATAGGGACCTCTACCTACAAAAAAAGAATGATTTTTTAATTAGCTGGACATGGTGGTGTGCACCTGTGGTCCCAGCTACTCCAAAGGCTGGGGCAGGAAGACTGCTCGAGCCCGGGACTTCAAAGCTGCCGTGAGCCGTGGTCACACCACTGCACTCCAGCCTGGGCAACGGAGCCAGACCCTATCTCAAAAACTAAAAAAGGTTTTCAAGTTTTGCTTTTGACATTCATGCCCTTGATTCATCCTGGATTTATTCTGCCGATGATGTGTGGCGGGTACCCGGTGTGACTCCCATGAGGACAGCCGCCACCTCTGCTCCGTGCATAGAAGAGGCCCTCTGGGCCCTGATCTGACCCACCCCTCCAGCACTGGTGAGCGTGGTTTCTAGACTATTTCTGGGTGCATGGTTCTGCCTCGCCTGCTGGCTGTGGACCCCAGCAAGGAGGCTGCACTCCCTTAACTGCCACAGCCTCTGCAGGGCAGTGATGTCTGCTGGCCCAGCTCTGCGTCCTCCATGAGCTTCTGTCCGGCTGTGATTCTTGGCCCGCTCCCCTTTCCAGCTGTGGAAGCTCGAGCAAGTCAGACCTCTCCTGCAGCCCATTTCTCCCTGTGAAACAGGGACTATATGGCACCCTTCACCGAGGGCTGACCTGCAGCTGGAGAGGAGAGGCGTGCTTGGTGATGGGGCTGACCTGCAGCTGGAGAGGAGAGGTGTGCTTGGTGATGGGGCTGAGCTGCAGCTGGAGAGGAGAGGTGTGCCTGGATGGGGCCGAGCTGCAGCTAGAGAGGAGAGGCGTGCTTGGTGATGGGGCTGACCTGCAGCTGGAGAGGAGAGGTGTGCTTGGTGATGGGGCTGACCTGCAGCTGGAGAGGAGAGGCGTGCTTGGTGATGGGGCTGAGCTGCAGCTGGAGAGGAGAGGCGTGCTTGGTGATGGAGCTGACCTGCAGCTGGAAAGGAGAGGCGTGCTTGGTGGTGGCCCCACAAATTCCTCTGGTGTGTTCAGTCCCTAAATACTCCAGCTCTCACAAGAGCATGTGGCCACCTGGGGTAAACATCAAGCACCCTGAAGATCCAGTCTCTGAAGGCAGCAGGTCTCCATTGCCAGAAACACACTGAGACACAGAGGCTGGCAGCTGACAGCCTTCAGGGAAGCTGTCCCGACATCCTCGAACTCTGGGGTGCCTCGACAGGAAGCCCCTCCCCCAGGAGTGAGGGAAGGAACCTGCAGGCAGAGCCAGGCCAGGGTGTAAACTCGCCCCTACACACACAGTTGAGAGGGCTGCCTGGGGAAGGGTGCCTGCCTAGGGCCCCAGGGAGAGGCAGGTGATGGCGGCCCCTCCAGCCTGAGGCCTGGGCCACAGTTCTGGGGACATGGCGGGGGTTGGGGGGCTGAGGACACACCCTGACCCTGTGAAACCTGTGCAACCCCCCCCACCTCCATCAAGCAGAGATGGAGGCCCAGCTTGAGCAGCCAGCGGCCCCCCCGGAGGGCTCGGGAAAACACAGGGGACGTGGAGCTGTGGTAACCATGGTGACTGCTGTGGGAACACCAGGGACATTTCACAAAGGACGACTTGGCTTTCTGATTTCAGCTCTGCTTTCCCGTCGCACCCTCCGATGTGCGCCCGCCCCTGCTGAGTCCTCCCCCGGATCCGGGTTGCTTGTCCAGTGGGCCTGGAGGCCCTGTGCCGAAGTTCCAGTGTCCCTGGTGGCCCGATGCGCTCAGCCCCTCAGGGAGAAGACGAGGCCCTGCACCCAAGAGGGATTGGAGCAGGGGCCTCTTCAGAGCAGGGAGACTGGGGGAGTTGTGTGTTTGGAGAGAATGGGATATGAATAGGAGCTGCTGACATGGGGGGCCCAGCCAGGGAGAAGGGTTCTTCCACCATCACCATCCACCACTCGTGGCCCACCCACGTGGCACCTGCCCCTGCTAGCCAGCCCTGTTCATCAAACACAGGAATTCATGATTTATGGTGGATTCAATGATCGTCCTCTGTCCCTCACCATTTCTTTTTACTTTATTCGTTCAACAAAATTACTGCTTGTCTGCTGAGGGGCTGGCTGGATAGAACTGGATTCCAGGGATCCCTGCTCCAGAGAGAGACCTGCCAACACCCACCTCACCTGGCGCTGTGGAGACAGGGGACTGGCGGCCTGGGGAGGAAGAGTGTGAGCCTGGCCCCAGCACCCACAGCCCAGCCACGCAGCTCCCAGCTCTGCTGGGGACCAGGGCAGTCTGGGGCCTGGCCTCACTGCTGCTCAAAACTCTCCCTCACCCACGCAGAGAGTCCCCATCCCTCACCCACCCAGACAGTCCCCAGCCCTCACCCACCCGGGGAGCCCCCAGCCGGACACTCAGCAGTTTTCCTAGAGCCTCTGGCTCTCCATCGCTGAGCCAATGACCCATGACTGCCACCAGCCAGCCCCCAGTGCAGAGGGAAGGAGCCCCATGACGTCAGGGGAGTGTGGGGACAGTGGTGGGGAGGGCAGGGGGGCTCTGCTATAGCTTGGGGATTCTGGAGCTTCAGCCAGGAGGGCCACTGTGAGGAGGGGGCAGGGGAGGACTCCAGTCCCAGACTCTCCTGGTCCTTGAGGGCCTCAATCTCAGCCAGTCCCACCTTTCAGTCCTCCAGGACTCCCCCACCACAGTGTCCCGAGGTGCCCAGCTCAGCCCAGTCAGCCTCAGGGGGCCCTGCACCACCCACACCTCACCTATGCCCCTGCCCCACCCACAACTCACCTATACTCTTGCTGAGAGGCCCAAGGTCCTGGGCCTCCTGGGCACCTCCACCCACCCATGCCCATCAGGCCTCATCTCCTCATCCCACTGGGGCCTCCCAGGTGGGCACCCACCCCATCACGGGCTGCAGACCATGGCTGGCCAGTCTTTCTAGGATCCTGGACCTGAGCCTGTGGCTGGGGCTCACAGGCATTAAGGCCACCTGGTCCTCTGTGGCTGAAGCTTCCTGGGCCACGAGGTTTCGTTCATGACTGTTCTCCCTCCTAATAACGTTCACTGCTGGGAATAACCCCATGACAAGCCCTCCCCATGCTCTGGACCTGGGCACAAGCCTTGCTGGCAGGAGCCCACATGGGAAGGGAGAGAGCCCCGCAGCTCAGGCGTCAAGCCTGTGGGAGCGGCAGGAGTCCCCACCCAGCTCTGCAGCCCCTGCTCCCCCTCGGGGCCTCTTGGTTCTGAACTATTCCCCTTTGCAAGTCTGAGCCGTGCTGAGGGGGCGGACAGAGGCATTTCAAACTCACATCAGTAAGCATGGACAGGTGCAGAAACCAGCAAGAGAGAATGAGCGACGGAGCGGAGCGAATGAATGAACACGTGTAGCCCCCTCCCCTCCAGTTCCACCTGTACCCGCCAGGCGGGGCTAGAGCCTCACTGTGGGAAGGGGCTCACCAGGGCCTCATCTGGGTGGGCTGCAGAGCCCAGAAGGAGCAGGGGCCACTGGCCTTCCCTGGCCAGTAAGGGGACAGAAGACCAGGCCTGGGGCTCCCAGGCACCCAGCACAGGACAGCACAGGGAGGGCCTCAGGAATGCTTCAAGGCAGGGGGACAAATGCCAGGGAGGGACGACCCAAGGACCACCCTGGTGTGCCCTTCTGAGGAGTCGTCCCCACAGCTGTGAGCATGGGTCTGTGTCAGCACGTTCCACATCCCTACAGGAAACACAGGGAGCAGGGTTGGTGGGCCTGGGACCCCCCACGGGCAAGGCGAGGTCCGCAGGTCCCTAGTGGACCCAGTCCTCCCTCCACTGGAGGTTGGGTGTGGGAAAGCAGCCCCCCTACCGTCCTGCCCAGCCCTGAATCCCTCAGCACAGTCCCAGCACATGGGACCTTGAGGGGCAGGGATGAGCCCCAGGCCTGGGCACAACGCAGCTTCCAAGTGGGCCCTTCCATCAGGTGCTGGGCAATCCCCAGCCCTGCTCCGCCCAAGAAGGAAACAGGAGAGGTTCGCTTTAAGCAGTGGAGGAGGGAAGATTTCTCTATGACTCAAATCCTGAAGCCTTAAGAAATAATGATAACAGTGTCTCCATAAAAATTCAAGGAAAAGCAGCTTCCATGTGGCAACACACCACACACACACACACACACACACACACACACACACACACTGTAAGCAAAATAAAGGGGGAAACGTGTGCCACTCATACCATAAGTGAAGGGCTTATTCCCAGCTATGAAGAAAGTTCCCGAAAAAGAGTGAGGACTACACCATCCCACAGAAAAGGGCCCAAGGTGACGAGCAGACAGGCCAGAGAAATGGAAACAACCCCCCACCCCGCCCCCCCAACAAAAACAGAGAAACCAGAATTTCCAGAAGGAAGAAACAGGCTGGCACAGACCAGCGAGGAGCAGGTGCAGGCAGGAGCCCAGGGCCATGGCGCCTCCAGCTCCCCACACCTGCGGCCCAGCTTCCACAGTTCAGATCACAGCTACTGGAAGTGTGTCAGCGTGCAACCGTAGCGTAACCACGCTCATTCACAGCTACAGGCCCGGCCGGGCCGACCCTGGGGAGGCGTCCCCACACACCGCTGCTAGCTGACATGTCTGCTAGCACAGGCTGTAAGGGCGGCCATCTAAAGACGCAGAAACGGGCCAGGCGTGGTGGCTCACGCCTATAATCCCAGCACTTTGGGAGGCCGAGACCAGCGGATCCCTTGAGGTCCGGAGTTGGAGACCAGCCTGGCCCACATGGTGAAACCCCGTCTCTACTAAAGATACAAAACTTAGCCAGGCATGGTGGCGGGCGCCTGTAATCCCAGCTACTGGGGAGGCTGAGGCAGAAGAATTGCTTGAACCTGGGAACCAGAGGTTGCAGTGAGCTGAGATCATGCCACTGTACTCCAGCCTGGGCGATAGAGTAAGACTCTGTCTTCAAATAAATCAGCAGAAACAGGAGTGCACGTGCTGTGCGATGCTACTGTAAGCAGGAGTCAGGAGCTGGCCCCACACCATCAGAGACCTCCAGGCTGCGCGGAGAAGCCGCCTCGGTACGGAGCTCAGCAGTGAAGGACGAGCATTGCGCACCCTCCCTTATTTGTATGAGGAGCTCCTGAATAGTCACACAGGAAGCTGGCAGATTATGACAGGGCGAGAGGCACACTTCTCACTGTAGACTTTTGTTAATTGATGCAAGCGTTCTTACGTTTTGTTGCTGTTGCTGCTTTGAGACAGAGTCTCACTCTGTCGCCAGGCGCCAGGCTGGAGAGCAGGGCCATGCCCTCGGCTCACTGCAGTCTCCACCTCCAGGGTCATACAATTCCCCGCTTCAGCCTCCCGGGTAGCTGGGTCTACAGGCGAGCACCACCACGCGCAGCTAATTTTGGTACTTTTAGTGGAGGGGGTTTCACCACGTTGGTCACGCTCGTCACAAACTCCTGACCTCAAGTGATCCGCCCGCCTCGGCCTCCCAAGTGCTGGGGTTACAGGGGCGCTCTTACCTGCTTTTTAAAAAGAACCCAAACAGAGGAGGCCTTGACCCTCCTTGTCCCTCCTGCTCATGCCGGTCCCCAGCAGCCTCCCTCCAGGCAGGGTGACGAAGACACTAGCCTCCCTCCCAGATGGCCTCAGCAGCAGGTGCTGGAGCTGGGCCCTGCAGTGGCCCCAGCCGGGCCTGAAAGGCCCACAGCTTCTGCCCCGTGAGGCCCACGAGCTCCATTTCTCACGAGCCATGAACAGCAGCCCAGACTACCTACGAAGCTGGTGGGCTCCGCCCTTCGAATTCTCCCCTTCCCGGGCTGGGCGCTTCTCAGCACCATTGCTTTCCCCGATCATCCCACTGAAGCGGCTGTGTGCTATTTATCCTCTGCACCACCCCTCACGCACAGGCCTGCGCGCGCACACGCGGGCCCGCTGGAGGCCAGCCATCCCGTGTGCCTCGTCCACTGCTCTGTCCCCAGACCTAGAGCCTAGCCCTGGCTCCAAGAAAGCAGAAAACTGAGCCCGAGCGCATATAAAACTGTGGGTGTGCTCCCCCTTCCAACGCTGGCACCCTCTGCTTCTCACAGGTAAGGCTGGTACAGACTCCTGGAGCCAATGCTGGGTCCTTTACATCAGGGCTTCCGGGAGTGGGCCCTGGGCATCCGCCTTTGAACCTGCCTCCCAAGAGACCCTGATGCCCCTGGAGTCTGGGAGCGGCTGGTCCAAGGGGAGCCTGCAGGGAGGAGGGGGCTTTCCTGCACCCACCTTGCTTCCCTGTCTGCCTCAAGGGCAGGGAGGCTTCCACCCCACCACTTCGTGAAAGTCAGGGAACTTCCAATCTCCAGTGTGCGGACGTTTCACGGAGGCCTGGGGATGTCCAAAAACCACACATGTAAGCGTCCGTCTTATAGAGCACGGAGCAGCTGGGGGAGTGTGGAGGATTCCGTGCAGCTCAGTTCCGTTCACCAACAGTGATCGGTGCTCTCCTGTAAGGGGCTCAGCTGCCTGCTGCACCCTGGGGCCCCAGAAAGGAGGAACACCCAGGGCAAGGGCTGGATGGGGGGCAGGGGAGACAGGGTCGGAGGCGGCCTTGGCAGCTAGGGGCCCGGGCCAGGAAGGGACCTGGGGGAAAGCATCTCGGGACAGGCTGTGTTAAAAAGAGCCTAGAAGACCAAGGGAAGCTTGGAAGGATTCCAGGTGGGAGTGGGGAACCTACAGGCCCCCAGAATAAAGCCGAGGAGGGAGCAGGATTCATCCTCCAACCGCCTGCCCACCACCTTCCATCCACCCTGCCTGGACCAGCGTCCTGCCGGCCTGGAACAGAGGCCAGAGGTGGGCTCAGGATCAGCCCCGCCCCCCCCCCGCCGACAGCGCCCCATGAGCTGGGTGTGTCCTGCCTCAAAGACCTAGGACCAGGCCCAGGGAGGCTGCTGAACTCGGCCAGGGCCGCACAGCCAGCAGGTGCTAGAAGAGAACTTGGAATCCAGGTGGGCTGGCGTCTTCCGCAAATCCAGTGAGGATTTTGGTATGTCAGGGTCTGACTCTTCTAAACCTGTTTCCCAAGATAAAGTGGGCACAGTTAGACCTCAGTCCAGCTGGACGTGCAACACGAGGGAAGGAGAGACAGCCCGACACGAGGGGTCCCAGCACCCACTGATCTAGCAGCTTCCCCGGTGCCAGAGAGGGAAGGCAAGAGGACCCCAGAGGCCCCACTGGGGAAGGTGAACCACCGACCCCCAAGCAACCAGACTGCTCCAGAGCGAGGGAGACGGGAGACGGCCGTCTGTGCTCTGATAAAGATATCACAAGAAACGCTACGGACACACCTCAGCCCTAATGTGGTGCCAGTGTCTGCGATGCAAACCTCCTAACCGAATACTGGCTCTCTGAATCTGGCAGTGGTTTAAACGAGTAACACATCACAAATGTCAAGGCAGCTCACCACCAGGAAGTCTAGCCATGGAGCTGGCCCTGCTGAGTATTCATTAAATAGGAAAATAGGGACTCATAGCAGTAGATAATGAAAGGGCATTTCTTTTAAGTTCATCAGCCATTCCCAATGAAAAACTAAATGAAATATGAATAAGTAAAGAGTCTAGACTGAAGAAAGACTGGCTTTGAAATCCAACAGCAAACACTAATTTGTGGTGCAATGTGAAGGACCTCCCATGAGCAGACACCCCGGTCACTGTTATTATTCAGCCATGTTTTGGAGGGCTCAGCTAACACAACGGAAACAAAAGCTGAACGAGCAACATAAGCACCGGGAAAGGAGCAACCAAATCTTCTTTATTAGCTGATTATACGGTTATATCCCTCGAACATCTAAGAGACTCTGCTAATCACGGAACGGAGGAAGATTTGCATTCAGAAATAAGCAGCCCTCACTTGCTGACCTGCGGTGTTATCTGTGGCTGCCTCAAGTCACCCGAACATGCTCTGAACATTTTTGAAAGTTCCTGCATCATGAATCCCACTTTCATCTGAATTCATGGCAGAATTCAGAAGCTACATCTTGCAGCCTCCCAGGCCCTCGGGTGTAGCTGCCGGAACTTAGGAACTCCTAAGGCAAGCTACGGGGCAGGGGCAGCATGCTGCTCCCAGGACAGCAGCGGTGCCAGCCAGGCCAGCTCAGAGTCCTTCCCGGAGGCCATGCCTGCAGCCCGAGGCCCCAGCCCTCCCTGCAACCCCATGGTGAAACCCTCTGCTGAAACGCACTCTGGTGGACACCGGCCTGGGAGACACGAGGGTAGACGGGCACAGCCCACAAAGCTGAATGAGAACCACGACTTCATTGCTATGATTTCTATTTCTAGACCTCTCCACCCTACCTGGCTGGTAGTGCCTGCAGCCCTCACGCCTCTTTCCCGGGGCTGCAGGTGGCAGGATGGCAGATCTGTCCACTCAGGGCGTTTGCAGAGACACCCCTGGGCCCTCAGCCTCAGCCAGTGCCTGGCGCATACAGGCCACCACCAAATGGCTTCTCCTTTATCTTCGTCCCTAACTCCATCCCGTCAGTTCTGAGGCTGCTGGGGGTGCTCTGGGAGTGCCGCCCAGGACGCTGGGCCCAACCTCTCTCTGGGACCCTTTCCAGCCTCAGCCCTCAGCAGCCCCCTGTCCCTGCCGGGGCTAGGGGACTCTCACCCGGTTGGAGGGCAGTGCCTCCCTCCCACTCTGTATTCTGAGACGAAGCAGGCGGGGACTGAGAGCAGCTCTGTGGAAGGGTGCCCCACAGGCCATGAGCCGGCTGCAGACCGTCCCATTCTCCTGCCCGCACCGCTGCGTCTTTAGAAAGATGAGTTCAACAGGCCTGACCCTTGCTTCTTCCTGCACGAAAGAGAATGTGGACAGGATTTGCAAGTGTGCCCCTAGGCTCTGTGGCCAGAGGCAGCCCCACACCCAGCCCCGAGGCTCCGCCCTGCTGTCATGCCTGGGCACTGCCCCACGTAGGACGTGGGCTGGAACAGCTCTGGAGTAGCCTACCAGAAGCTCCTGGGTTGACCCCCGTTGCAATCTTCAGCAAGGCTTCTGAACAAAACTAACTTCCATCCTGTAAAGCCCGATTTTTCTTTACCGAGAGGTTCCTCCTCGGACTCCCCCCTCTGCCTCACTGTCTGCCTCCGAGGGGTTCATGGCCTGGTGGGTCAGGCTTCCAGAAGCTCCAAGCCAGGAGTCTGGGGGACCTCGGTGTTCCGCCCTATCAGCCCCTCCCCTCAGGCAGCAAGCACCTCCAGCCCACCTGCTTCAACAGGGTGGGAGGCTCATGAAAAGAAATCACGAGGAAATAAAAAGCACCCACTCCTCACACCAACAATGGCCATTAAACGTAAGGTGGGAAGGGAAATCCCATTTGCAACACCAAGAACCATAAATGACCCAGTGATAAGCACACCGAGGAGCGAGCACAAGCCCAGTGAAGGGAATGACAAAGCTGCACAGTGGGACATCACTCAGGAGGCCGAGAGAAGAGGCCGGAGGGGCGCCAAGCAGTCAGGACGCGGCTGCTCCAACCTCACGTGCCAGAGAGACGCATTCCAGTTGAAATGCTCACAGTGTTATTCCGAAACTGGAGACAAGGATCCCGAAGTCCATCTGCGAGAACAGACTGGGAGACGTAGCAGTATGCGTTTAAAAAGAACAACAAGGACCCTTGCCTTAGCAAGTGTCCAACATGCCGCCCGGCTGTCCTCATGGAAATGGCATCGCATCAAAGGACCCGTGACTAACTGACCAGTGCAATCCCAGTGGGCAGCGGCTCAGAAACAGCCTGGCACGTGTGGGAAGGCATCCTGCTAGAGAGCGGCATCTCAGATCAACGGGCCAGAGGCAGGCTGTTTAGTAAAGGACATTGACACACAGGGGCATTGGGAAGAAGCTCCTACCCCCATCCACACTGTGAATAAACTCCAGATGGATTGGCTCTCTGACTGCAGTAACCAAATCTGCACTCTCTTCATAAGCTAAGGGTAGAGAAAATTCTCCTAAGACGCAAAGCCCCTAACAGCAAAAGAACAATCCGACAGATCTGACTGCGTGGAACCTTAGAACATCCAGCAGTGCACGGTGCCAACACCACACATGAGACCCAAGCGGCGGGCAGCAGGGAAATAGCCACACGGCGTACAGCACAGGAGGACAGGTGTCCCTAAAGAATCCAAAGGCTGGTGATGGTAGGAAAAAGACAAACACCGAGACGGGAGCATGGGCAAAGGTATGAGCAGGCGAGAGACGAACACGTGGCTGACACACACAACGGGAGATTCTCTTTGTCCACGAGACGGGCAAAACATTCCTCACGCTGAAGAGCATTCGTTGCCAGCGAGTGTGTCCAGAAGGGTCAGAAGCAGTGATTTCGTCAGATTTCCTGTCACTTCTCGGCACTGATCCTGCACCCATCACCACTTGAGCCCATGGGGATATGAAGACAAGGCGGTACTTCAGTGATGCTGACCAAACCCCTACACGCACCGATAAGGGACAGTGCAAATGCACGGCTCCCTCATCCAGGGGACCCCTAAGCAGACGTTGAAAACTGGCTGGCCTGGACACGGGCCCTGGGAGGACACTGCCAGTGAATTGCTGAGTCGGAAGAGTTTCGTAGCAGGTCCATTTCTCAGCACTGTCTGTGTGCCCCGCTGGACCAAGGGCTTCAGGTGGGCTGTGAGGTTCAGCCCTTCAAAGACAACTTGTCAGATGGGGACCATACTTAAACTCCTCTGAGATGGGGACACCGGCTTAGCCGGTACTGGCAGCTTGGGAGCCGGCGGCTTCACAGGGTGGGAGGTGAGGGCAAGGCGAGGGCATACCCTTCTGATTTTATGATTCCTCAAGGAGGTGGGAGAATTTCACACCTATTTGTGTCTTTAAATATATCTTTCAGATAATAAATTCAGCATACAAAGGTTCATATGAAAACTGGCTCAAGCCTCACCCCAGTTGGGCTGGCCTGTCCACAGCCTCCCTAGCCACCCAAGGCTTCCCTGGGGGTTGTTCCATCGCTCCTGGGCTTTCTGCCTCCCGGGAATTCTCAGCTTCTCTGCAAGTCCCCCCGCCCCCAAAACACCAAGCACAAGCAAGAGCAGCACACTTTACTGAAGGGGGGCGGGGACAGGGGGCGCATCGCAGAGAAGATGCCCCTCTATGGAAACGCCCTTGGCTGTGTCCAGCAGGGAATTGGCGCCAGTGCCCAGGATCACAGGCCTCCTCTCTCTCCCTGGCTCGCCAGCCCTGGACCCGACTCCTCACCAGCACTCATGCAAGGTCAGCTCTTATAGGAACCACTGCTTTCCCTAAAGAGTCCAGGATCCAGCAGTGACCAGGAGACTGGGTCAGCCACAGGTGGCACGAAGCAGCAGTGGCCAGAGACCAGGCCTCAGAGAAACCCTGGGGTGCCTGCCAGGCACTGTGGGGTGAGCCTGGGCCGTGGGGCAAGCCACCGGTGGAGCATCAGACACGGCGGCCAGTGGGTGTGGGAGGCTGGGCTGGATACGGGGATGCAGCTGAAACTGGAGCAGGAAGGATCCGGACATCACTCCACATTCCCCAGGCCGAGTCTTCCCTGCCCCCTCACCCCGAGGCATCCCGTCCCCCTGGGCCAGCCCACACAGACAGGTGGGCTTCCTCAGCCCCTGGCCACTGGCCTCAGGACCCCAACTCAGGGCCGGAAGTGGCCAGGATGGATGTCCAGCGAAGGGGCAGCGTGAGAGAACACGAGGGCTCTACTCAGCCTGACACAGCCCACAGAGGCAAAGAACGAGGGGTGGGGGCTAGAGGAGGCCAGCATACGTGTGTGCTCACATCTGAGTCCCTAGGGTCCCAGGTGCACTGCAAACTGAGCGTCCAATGGTGTGCACAGACGTGGGTGAGTGACTGTGGGCGGGTGCACGTGCGCCGGGACACGCCAGTGTGTGCCGGTTATCTGCAAGCCTAGCACGTGTGCACAGGGCACCTGGGCTGGCGTGTGTGAGGGTGTGAACAGGGCAGGCACGGAGTGTATGCATGAGCCCGTGCCCAGGCCGGCGGCTGCGTGGGCAGCACGATGTGTGCGAGTCCGGTGTCTGCAGGGTGCACCCAGGATTCCAGTGCCTCCCCCCAGGCCCACCCTGCGATCTTGCCCCTCTCAACTCTCACCCATCACCCCAAGTGCTCCCAAACCTCACCTGGCCCGAGCAGCCCAGCACAAGCACCCAGCACCCCAGTGCCCTGAGCCCGGGAGCAGAGAGCATGGCTGAGCGCCCGTGCTGCCCCCAGCCCCTCTCTGCTCCCTCGGCACCTCATTCCCGGGCTCTCTGCCAGGCCCCCTTTCCCACCCCCAACACCCAGGCTCAGACCCGGGTCTCAGGACTCAAAAGTGACTTTATTTCTCTGTAGAAGATGCCTTTCCAGCTAGGCTGCTGCTTCACTTTCCCTCCGGGACCTGGGGGTCCCAACCCCCTGCCCTCATCCCCAGGTCTCCTGCCCAGATGGCTGGGTTCCCCGGGGATGTCCAGCTGCCCGGGTCTCAGAGCTGGCAGAGAAACAGGGAGGCTTCACATCGGGGGAGGAGAGAGAGCCACTGGCCACAGGCACAGAGCTGGGCCAAGGATGCCCCCAGCCCCAGCCAAGCCAGGCCAGGGAGGGGGCAGCCACAGGCTCAGGGGAGCAAGCTCAGAAGCCCTGTGGGAAGGAGACCTCAGAGCCCCGCCCAGAGGAGGGCGGGCCCCAGGCTGAGCAGGAGCCCCCCAGCCAGGGCCCAGGGGCTGTGCCCTGCCCCTGTCCCCCCATTGCACAAATCCTTCTCGCAGCAGTCCACGTCGACTTTTAAGATCCCAGAGTTAATAAACCCCATCAGATAGTCTGAGAAAAAGTGTCGCTTGACGAAGTCACAGGAGGAGGCACACATCTTGTTCACCGAGTGATCCTTCCTGCCTGGGAAGAGAAAGCTCGGACTGGGACTGGGGCTGGGGCTCCTGGACCCTTTCAGCCTTGCCGGGGACCCAGCCCAGTCCCGTCCAAGTCAGTTCAGGGCCCCAGATAGGTAAAGCCCAATCCCTCCACTCTCCCAGGCTGGCCCCAACTAGATGGAAAGGGTCACTAAGGAGCCAGAGAGGGACCAGGACCTGCTCACTGTCACACAGCACGGCAGTGTCCTGCCTGCGGCCCCACACTCTCCTCCCGGGCCAGAAGGGCTCAGAGGGCACCTTTGACCTCCCCCAAGAGCCTCGCTTGCAGCACATTCCCCCACGTCATTCCCCCACCACCCTCAGTCCCAACTTACTGCTGCTGGGGTCGGTGATTCGGACACTGGCACACACCGTGTCCGACGGCTGGCACTGCTTCGGGGTGCAATGGCTGGAGTTGGTGGTCAGGGTGCAGTCCTGGCACCACAGGCCATGAGCTGGGCAGAGCATGGGGGGGTGATCAGAGGCACTGGGGGCCAAACCAGGCTACCCCCTGTTGCAAGCACTCCTAGAAGAGCCCTACCCCACAGGAGTGAGCAGGCCACCGTGACCCCTGGAGGGGGAGCAGAGGCCCTGGGACAACTGTGCCCCGTCCTGGCAGTTTGGGGGAGCACCTATGGCCCCTGCCTGGCCCCCATGCACAAGTGCGCTCGCGCACGCACACACACACACAAACACACACACGGGCGACATAGACTCCACACCAACAGTGCCCCCCGCACCCACCCCGCCTCACATATCCCCCCACCCCCGACTTCTGTGGGCTCCAAGCTGTGAAGGACCAAAGTGCATTTGAAAGGAGGCTCGGGAGGAGGTGACGGATGACCAGGGGCTGTGTGCGGGCCCAGCCGCCCACCAGTTCCCGGCCCTGGAGGAAGAGCGAGGGAGAGAGCCCGGTCCGCGGGCAGAGGGGCCGAGGGCCGAGGTCGCCGGGGTCCCGGAGGGGGCGTGGGCTCTCTGGGAAGCGCGGAGGGATGTCAGACGGTGGCGGCCCCATACCCGGCTCTCCCGCGGCGCCTCGGGCTCTCCTAGGCACCTGGCCCAGCCCGCGGGCCCCCTACTCACCGGGCGCGGAGCACAGCAGGACGGCCAGCAGCGCCAGGCCGAGGCCCTTCATGGCTGCAGGCAGCATGCTCCGGGCGGGCTTGGGGCCGGCGCGGGGTCTCGGGGCGAGGGTCCTCTGGGGCGCAAGCCTGGCGGGAAGAAGCGTTGGTCAGGAGGTCCCAAGGACCCTCTCCTTTCCGGGCCTCAGGACGCAGCCTTCTACCCGAAATCCAGGGCCGGGGTCTGCCGGAGCGCGCAGAGCCCCACCCCCAGCCGGTTCCCAGAGCTCCCGCCGTCACAGCATCCCCGCTGGGAGAGGGCTGCCCTCCGGGGCGCGGGGACAGCTCGAGACGCCCCGCGCCGGCACCTGCGTAGGGAGAGGAGGGGGGCGTCTTCTTCTCCCCGGGGAGCCGTAGCCGCGTCCGGACCCGAACGAGCGGCCGGGGCGGGAGCCGGTACCTGCCACGGGGGGAGGGGCGCGCGCCAGGTCCCCACCCCCACCCCTGGGCTGGGGGACCGGGAACCCCGCGCCGAGTCCCGTCCCCGGGCCTTCCGCGCGCGCCTCGGCGCTCACCGCGGGTGGGGCGAGGAGCGCGGGCTCGGGATCGGGGGGCGCACTCACATCCCTGGGGTGTCCGCGCTCGGGGCTCGGGCGGCGTGCGTGACTCGGGGAGCGGTGCCCTTCGGTCTCCCTGCGGACCGGAATCCGGGCGCAGCCTCGTCTTTCGGGGAACGCAGCCGCAGACGCGGACCCCGCGCGAGAGGCGGGGCGGAGCCGGGGCGGGGGCCGCGCGGGGGCGGGGGCGGCGGGAGGCGCGCGGGGCGGGGGTGCCCGGGCTCGCGGCCCCCACACAGGTATAGCCGGCCCCAGCCCTCCGCGCCCCCTCGCTCTCGAGCGCTCGCTCCCTCGGGCTCCCGCTCCCTCCACCGCGGCGCCCCCTGCTCCTCCCCCGCCTCCGCGGTCCCCTACCCAGGCGTGGGCAGGATCCCTTCCCCCTCCGCTTGGCTGCGATCCCCTTGGAATTTCTCGGAAGAACGTTTATTGCGAAAGGAAGCAAAATGCACAAAGACGCAGAGAGGTGGAGGCACCCGGAGCGGCGCCCGGCTCCTGTCCCGGGTCGAAGACCGCTAGGGTCACACGCCCAGCCCTGGGGCCCCGCCCTCCGCCTCCTCCCGGCCCCTCCCCACTGCTGCCCACCCTCCCTCCCCTCTGCTCCCCTCCCTTCCCTCCCTCCCTACTCCTCCCCGTTGCTCCCCATCCCTCCCCATCCCTCCCCATCCCTCCCCACTGCTCCCCACTCCTCCCCAACCTCATCCCCGCTTTCCTGTTTCCAATGGTTCCAGCCATTCTCCTCCCCTGAGCATCCATGAAGACCCCCACCAGCAGCCGCAGTCCCTGGAACTTCTGTCGCCAGCCACACCCGCGCCAGAGGGTAAAGGCACAAATCCTGGCCAGGGAGTCAGAGCCTTGGACCCGTGTCTGGGATTCCTTGGCCCTCCAGCCCTGCCCTCCAGCTGGGGAAAGCTGTGCCTTTGCACGTGTCCCTATGCCTGAAATCCGCCTCCGCGGGGGCCCTGGGGAAGCCCCTACCTGCCACCCTGCCTTTGGTCCTGCTTTCTTTCATTCGACCTGAAAATACGTACTGCGTGCTCCCTGCTGGCCTAGCGCGGCCCTGGGCCCTGGAAAGGACACGAGGAGATAGACCTGGTTTCCGCCCTCTTGACTCTCACCGTAGACAAGTGGTGACCCCTAACACAGCTTAGCTTTGCAGGATATGACAGTCAGAGCTAACATTTATTGAGCATGTACTGTGGATCCCACCTGTTCTAGACACTTCACATCTATTATCAGTACAGTCTCACGGCGACCCTGCGGTGCAGATGGCATCATTTCCATCTCACAGACGAGGAGACTCGCACAGAAAGCTGGAGCTCCCTACTCAGGGTCACACGGCGATGCAGGTGACAGGTGACACAGCTGATGTGTAACCTCAGCAGCTTGGGCTGCAGGAACTGCATGCCTTCACTCCGTGTGTGGCTCCAGAGGGGCAGAGGCAAGGACGAAATGGACAAGAGACCATGTCAGGAGCCCATTTTGCCTCAGGGTCAGGGAAAGCTTCTCCCAGGACCTGACATTTTATCAGAGACCTGAATGAGGAGTTGAGATTCATAAGGTGCAGAGGGCAAGAGCTAGATCAAGGCTCAAACACAGTTCTTTTCAAAATATACAGAGCTCTCAAGAAAGTAAAAGAAATCTGAGTCCATAAAGAAGGAAGTAAATAGAATAGTGGACCCCCAAAGTCTGCCCACTGAGCAGGAGGCAGATGCAGAAGCCACAGTGGTCCTGGGCAAACCTGGGCCTGCACTGGGTCTGAGGTTCAGAAGCAGAGCCTGAGGCACAGATTCCAGGGCAAGCCATGTTGTCGGCAGTGTGGGAGCAGCCCTGGGCCTGCAGAAGTGGTCCAGCGTAGAGAAGGAGGCAGGCAAGCGTGTGGTACACAGTAGACCACCATGGTGGGGAACTGGAGCCTGATCCCACAGAGGGCCTCTGGGAAGTGATATAAACTGAGCCTCGGTGAGCTCACTCAAGGGATGAGGGAACCCGTGTTTTCACAGCAGTGCCCAAAAGTCATTGATTGAGGGCTGCCCCCAGGGGGTGCATTCTCCTGGACTCCTGGACTCTCCACGCAGAGCCCTCCGGGGAGCCAGGGTGGTCCCGGGTCAGCAGCACCCCTGCATGCGAACGAAAAACCAACAATGAATCCTCTCTAGAGAAAGCAAGCCCCAGGTTAGGGACGGGGTTCCCACACATTTTTTTTTTCTCTGAGACGGAGTCTCGCTCTTGTTACCCAGGCTGGAGCGCAATGGCACGATCTCGGCTCACGGCAACCTCCGCCTCCTGGGTTCAGGCAATTCTTCTGCCTCAGCCTCCTGAGTAGCTGGAGATTACAGGCACACGCCACCGTGCCCACCTAATTATTTGTATTTTTAGTAGAGACAGGGTTTCACCATGTTGACCAGGATGGTCTTGATCTCTTGACCTCGTGATCCACCCGCCTCGGCCTCCCAAAGTGCTGGGATTACAGGCGTGAGCCACTGAGCCCAGCCCCCACAAATTTAACTGAAGCAAATATGAGTTCAAAGTGAAAAATCAGCACGTATCTAAAGAAAGTAAGCCTCCAAGTGAGACTCAGCTGAACAGTGACAAACAACAGATTTAAATCACCACAACTTTCTAAATGGAAAATATCAAATATAGGATATAAAATTAGCCTATTTACTATGCTTAAGATATATTAAAGTAAGGAAAAAAGCACTATCAAACCGATCACCTTGCTTATCAGAAAAAAAATAAAAATAGAACCCCTAGAAATGAAAAATTTTTCATTGAAATGAAAAGGTCAACAGAAACTTGAAGGAATTATGGTAACCGAAAGAAGCCAGTCACAAGAAAACACATATTTTGTGGTTTTCCTTTTATGAAATATCCAGAATAGAACAATCTAAGAGAGACAGAAAGTAGCTTAGTGGTTGCCTGGTGCTAGAAGGGTTGAATAAGGGAATCAGTTCCTCCGTAGGAACTGATAATAGGCACTACTAATAAATAAAGTGATAAAATCACTCATTTGGGAGTGATGAAAATGTTCTAAAAATAGTGATTATGGTCACACAACTCTGTAAATATGCTACAGACCACTGGCTTGTATCTTTAAAAGGGTGTTATGGTGTGTGAATTATATCTCAATAAAGGTGTTGTAAAAAAATAGCAAACAGATTATACAGCAAATTAGACACAGCTGAAGAGGGAATTCATAAACTAGAAGTTAAATCTAAAAAAAATTACCAAGAATGTAGCACGAAAGATAAGGAAATAGAAAATAGGAAAAATAAGAAACAGATGGTATTTTTCTGATGCCCACTTAAGTCTGAGCAAGAAAAGGAGAAAAGAAAATATGAAAACAAAGCAAAAAGATCGTGTGCAGAGAGCTTAATGGAAGTCTGGCTGAAATATCAAAGGAAAGAGAGTCAGTCACTGACAAACTGATGCCTGCGAATATTTCAGAACTGATCAAAAATAAGTATACACAGAGAGGCACAACAGGGACTAAATATAATAAAGAAAAAGAAACGTGACATAGTGAAATTGTAGAAAATCTTTAAGCCAGCCCAAAAGAAAAGAAAGATCAGTTCCTGGGAAACAGCAATAAGATTGGCAGCAGAATTCCAATAGCCACAATGACAGCCAAAGGATAGGAAAATCAGATGTGTAAAGGGCTCAGGAGGAAATGCCTGTTCCATCTCTGGGCATCCAGCCAGAGAAACAGAAATCAGTATCTCGAAGAGAGACCTGCACCCCCATGGCCACTGTGGCATTATTCATAACAGCCAAGACACGAAATCCACTTCTGTCCATGGGCAGATGAATGGACAAAAGAAAAAGTGAGAGAGAGAGATTTGATAGGTACAGGCTGGGCACAGGGGCTCACACCTGTAATCCCAGTATTTTGTGGGGCCAAGGCAGGTGGATCACTTGAGGTCAGGAGTTTGAGACCAGCCTGGCCAAAATGGCAAAACCCCCATCTCTATTAAAAATACAAAAATTAGGCCGGGCTCAGTGGCTCACACCTGTAATCCCAGCACTTTGGGAGGCCAAGGTGGGTGGATCATGAGGTGAAGAGATCAATACTATCCTGGTCAACATGGTGAAACCCCGTCTCTACTAAAAATACAAAAAATTAGCTGGGCACAGTGGCATGTGCCTATAATTCCAGCTACTCAGGAGGCTGAGGCAGGAGAATTGCCTGAACCCAGGAGGGGGAGGTTGCAGTGAGCCGAGATTGCGCCATTGCACTCCAGCCTGGGTAACAAGAGTGAAACTCCATCTCAAAAAAAAAATTAGCCAGGCATGGTGGCACGCACCTGTAATCCCAGCTGCTAGGGAGGCTGAGGCAGGAGAAACCCTAGAGGTGGAGGTTGCAGTGAGCCAAGATCATGCCACTGCATTCCAGCCTGAGCAACAGAGTGAGATTGTCTCAAAAATAAACAAACAAATAAATAAATAATTTAAAAATAAAAAGATTACATAGATATAGATCTATAAAGTGTTAAAATAGAGACTCTGAGATCGATGGGACACACTCTTTGTAGCAAGAATATTCCAAGTTATAAACAAGACCCAAGGCGGTGCCAGGCAGGGATTAGTCACACACCCCTAAACTTAAAGAATAAACTATGTTCTAAAAACAAGGATTTTTCTTTTTCTCTAGCAGCTAAATAAGCACTGGCCGCAAGAATATGGTAAGTATGTGAGGTGATGAATATGGTAACTGGCCTCATTTAATCATTGTATAATATATACACACATCACATTGTATAATATATATACATTGTATAATATATACTCACATCAAATTGTATAATATATACACATATCTATTGTATAATATATACACATTGTATAATACATACACGCATCAAATTGTATAATATATACACATTGTATAATATATACACGCATCAAATTGTATAATATATACACATTGTATAAAATAGACACGCATCAAATTGTATAATATATACACATTGTATAATATACACACGCATCAAATTGTATAATATATACACATTGTATAATATACACACGCATCAAATTGTATAATATATACACATTGTATAATATACACACGCATCAAATTGCATAATATATACACATTGTATAATATACACACGCATCA
>CM052663.1:88458350-88471139 GCA_028533165.1 Leontopithecus rosalia
CATATCAAATTGTATAATATATACACATTGTATAATATATACACACATCAAATTGTATAATATATACACATATCAAATTGTATAATATATTCTCACATCAAATTTTATAATATATACACACATCACATTGTATAATATATACACATTGTATAATATATACACACATCAAATTGTATAATATATACACATATCAAATTGTATAATATATACACATTATATAATATATACACATATCAAATTGTATAATATATACACATTGTATAATATATACACACATCACATTGTATAATATATACATGTATCAAATTGTATAATATATATACATTGTATAATATATATACACATCAAATTGTATAATATATACACATTGTATAATATATACACATATCAAATTGTATAATATATACACATATCAAATTGTATAATACATATCAGATTGTATATATTATACACACATCAAAACATTACTTTGTACCCCATAAATATGTATAATTATTATGTGTCGAACATTTTTAACTTTGGATACTTTTTTTCAGATGAACAAAAGTCAGAGACATTTAGAGAGTTTACCACTAATAGCCCTTCCCTAAAGTAATTTCTAAAGAATATACTTCAAGAAGAAAATTTGTCACAGAGAAAAGATTGGGGCCAGATATGGTGGCTCACACCTGTAATCCCAGCACTTTGGGAGGCCTAGGTGAAATGATCACTTGAGGCCAGGAGTTTGAGACCAGTCTTGGAAACATAGGGAGACTCCACCTCTTCCAAAAATTAAAAAATCAGCTGGGTGTGTTCATACACACCTGTAGTCTCAGCTACCCAGGAGGCCGAGGTGGGAGGATTGAGTTTACGAGGTTGAGGATGCAGTGAGTTGTGATGGTACCACTGCACTCTAGCCTGAGTAACAGCAAGAGCCTGTCTCAAAAAAAAGGACCCCGCTGGTCTTGGTGGCTCACACCTGTAATCCCTGCACTTTGGGAAGCTGAGGTAGGCAGATCAGTTGAGGTCAGGAGTTCAAGACCAGCCTGGCCAACATGGTGAAACCCCATCTCCACTAAAAATACAAAAATTAGTCGGGCATGGTGGCAGGTGCCTATAATCCCAGCCACTCAGGAGGCTGAGGCAGGAGAATTGTTTGAACCCAGGAGGTGGAGGTTTCAGTGATTCGAGATTGTGCCACTGCACTCCAGCCTGGGCAACAGAGCAAGACTCTGTCTCAGCAAAACACACACACACACACACACACACACACACACACACTCACACACAATTAAATGAGTGAGAGAGAGGCTGCCTTCTGTCATGGTGGGCTTCATCCATTCAGCAGAAGGCCCTCATAGAACGAAAGACGGGCCTCCCCTGAGGCGGACTGCAATGGCACAGCAGGTCTTCCCAGGTCTGCCCTGCCAGCCCCTGCAGGTTTTAGACTTGCCAGCCATTGCCAGCCTAGAAGCCAGTTCTCAAAAACCTCTCTGCATCCCGTTGGTTCTGTTCTCTGACCAATGCAAGGAAGGGCTGCAGCAGAGGGCTTGCCGGCCACTCAGGGAGTCACGGCTCCCGGCCCCTTCCTTCCATCCTCCTGGTCCTGCCCTCCATATCAAAGGATGACTGGCCAGAGAGGAGAGCTTGGGCATGGCTTTGAGGTACGGGATCAAAGACACCTGCAGAAATGGGAAACGCAAAGCATTGAAGAGAGGACGGACGCTGTTGATCGGCATCTCAGAAGATCCTCTGACGGCCTCGTGAATGGACTGGAAGTTTCTAGAACAGGGAAGCTGGTGAGGAGGACATGGCTTGGACCAGGGCAGCAGCCGTGGAGATGGAGTAAGTGGGTGGGCTTGCAAGGCTTGGTGATGTCTGTGTGCAGGACGCCTGCCTCCTGGGCAGGAGCTAGGGATGCAGCTGGGCCGAGGGCGTGGGGCCAGAAGGAATGGTCACTAGACAGCATGAAGCACTGTTAAGTCAGAGATGCCTGGGAGGCCTCCAGCAAGAGAACTCAAGGACGTCTGGGGTGTAGAAGAGAAGCCTTGACTGGAGACAAAGACGCGGCCATTGCTAGAGAAAGGAAGAGGGCAGACAGGGTCATCTAAGGAGGAAGTGGAGAGGGGAAGGAAGGGGTCCCCAGGCCCACTCCTGGAGGCACTGGCCACGGGGTCCTGCCTTGAGCAGCAGATGGCACAGGCTCTTCTTGCCAAGGGGCAGGACAAGCCAGGCCCTGATGTGGGCACCAGGCACCCACCACAGCTGTGAGCCTGGTCCACCTGAAACTGAGCCCACAGGGCTGAGTCCCAGGGGCTGCTGTCAGGCTGGGGTGCTCTCCATCATCCACATGGGTTGGCTGGAATCCTAGCAAGGGTTCACACTCTGGGCCTGTCCCATCTCTGCTCCCCTTGTTCCTGCCAAAGCACCTTCCTCCCATTTAGGCCAGCCACTCCCAAATGTCCCAGAGCCACCTCTTCCCAGGCAGGGCCCACAGGCGTCCTCCAGCAAAGCCCACTGAGCCTCCTCCTTCCAAAGCACTGGCTCTTCCCTCCCCCAATGCCACCTCACCTCACTCCTCTCACTCCTTCTCAGCTTCTCCTCTCAGCCTAAATGTTCCCTCTGACCCCTAGATTGGGTGTGGGGGGAGCACAGGGGTTTGTGGTGGGCACAGGGGCACATGGGGAGCACAGGGGCATGGGGGGGCACAGGGGGCTCTGGGAGGATGCAGGGGTGCAGCCCCTCCACGTGGATCTTGTCCCACTGGGGACTATCAGGTCCTTGCAGCTCCCCATCTTGTGGATGTTGCTGCCACCGGCATCCAGGGCAGGTCTCGACACAGAGCCCCTGGCTGCACTGATGCCTCTCCCAGTTCCATTTCCACCTGCCATCCTCCTGCTCTGGGTCCAGGGTCAAGGCCATCAGAAGAGGCCTGAAGAGGAAGTTGTGCCAGGACCAGCCACAGTCTCACACCTGCCCCCACACCTGCCGCTTGCTCCTGTATCTCCACACCACCCCCTACCCACGCCTTCCTCCCTCTTAGCCTTGGCTAGTGCAGCTCGTCCATCCCCACATTCCCCGCTCCATAGCCAGGACACACGGAGCTCCTCTCAGCCTGTCCTTCCGTAAGCACTAAACAGTCCTGAGCACGTCCTCTGGTTGGCCCTTTGGTGGCCTGGGCCCGCCGTCCTGAGCACATCCTCCAGTGTGCCCTTTTGGTGGCCTGGGCAAGCGGTGAGGGTCACATCTCAGGTCCTGGCATCCTCCCTGAATGCCCCATCCCTCTCAGAACCTCTCCCACACAGACAGCCACCATAACCGCTGGCCTCTCCCTGCCACCTGACCATGAGCCAGCGCCAGGCACCTGGCTCCCAGCTACCCCCAGAGCCTGTGCTTTGTGTTAGCTCGTCCCCTCTCCACACCAGGCTCCACAGCCGTCCTGCCTACACGTGCCTTTGCCCAAGACAGCAATGTCAGCATGCAGGTCTCCTTTAAAGGCACCTGAAATTGTGGGGTGCTCACATCTGCTCCAAAGCATCCCCCACAAAGTAAAATTATCGTGAGTGCGGCTGCAAGGAGTTCCAGCTGAACAAAGCGGAGCCAGCCCCCATTCCCAGGGCAGGGATGGACCGTGCGCCTCCCCAGCCTTGCAGAGCTCGGGAAGGAGAAAACCACGTCCCGAGCCAGGGAAGGTAAACATGCACTCAGCCCTCCCCAGCTGCCGGCACATGAGCACACACTCCCCACACGGCTACACACGCAGAATCACTCACCACACACACTGGCGGTCACACACACACTGCACACACGCACCCCCACTCACATTCACACTGAGAGCCCTGGCTGTCGGCTGCCCCCGCCCCGGCTGACCCTCCTCGGCTGCACACCCCGTGGTGCCCGAGTCCTTGAGTGCTCTGTGGGGTCCTGGGCAGTTTGTGTGTCCTGCCTGCCCTCGGGCTGGCCTCTTCTGGCTTCTTTCCTTCGAGGCAGAGGCAGAATCTCAGTGGGAAAACACCATCCAGCAGGGACGTGGCCTCCCTGAGCCTCAGTCCCTTCATCTGTAAAATGGGTGGTTCTGAGAACCACATGAAAGTGTTGGGATTACACAGAAGCCACAGGTCGGGGCTCCTTGGGGTGCCGGGCTGGGAGGAGCACTTGGCAGGGACCGTCACTGCCTTCCCCGTCACAGGTGTCGACTGACGGACAACCAGCTGTGTGCCAGGCACCATGCTGACACTGGGTCACCACATGAGAGAGCTGAGTCTCTGCCCAGGGAGCTTGTGTGCCAGGAGGAGGACAGGCAGGAGACAAGGAAGCAGATGGAAGGGGCTGTGGGGGTGCATGAGGTGGTGAGAGACCAGGCGGCCAGGGACATGGTGGGAGAAGGCCCCTCCCAGCAGACACTGAGCCAGGCCTGAGGACTTCAAAGTCCTGGAGGGTGGAGAGAGCCAGGGATGGAGCCAAGTGAGGGTGGGGTGGGGATGGAGGATGGGAGCCGGCTGAGGTGACAGCGGTGGCAGGGATGGCTCAGGCCGTGTGCTGGAAAGGGACAGGGTTTTAAACTAAAGGCTACAGGGGCCAGGGAAGTGTTTGAGGCGGGATGGCATTCAGGCCCAGCCAGCCTCACCTGTGTTTGACAAGTCTGTTTCAGATTTCACACTGCCTTTGCCATGGGGCAGCAGACAGCACAGTCTGTCCCCAGGTCCCCAGCACAAGGCTGGCCTCTGCCTCTCTTAGCTGGCCCCAGAGTCCCTGTATACGAGGGGGGAGGGGGCTGTGGGGAGCACTCAGCAGTGGTCACTGCTTACCACAGCCAACCTACGCCTAGATCAGGAATACCTGCCAAATTTCCCTTCAGAGACTTGAAAGCCCCTGCCGAGCCTGAAGCAAGGCAGGCCCACCTTCCAGCGTCTAGGCCTGTGGGGTGGTGGACAGGCTCCAGGTGGCCCCTAGTGCTCCACGCCCCGGCGGCTCTCGCCTTCAGGGACTCGCCTCCCCCCACCGCCCCCAGGCACAGGCTGCACCTGCTGACTTGCTTCTGATGAAGACGGCACAGCAGAGGACAGGATGCAGTTCCCGAGATCCGGCTACAAAGCCTGTGGCTCTGTCTCGGCCGTGCTTCTGGCTCTCTCTTGCATCCCTGGTGGGGGAGGGGTATCAGCGGCTGTGCTGGGAGGAAGCCCTGTGGACAAGCCCAGGTGACAGTGATGAGGGGCTGAGTTGACCGCCATGTAAGTGAGCTTGGGGGCAGATCCCCTAAGCTGAGCCTTCAGATGAGCCTGCAGCCCCATCCCGAAGGTCCAGCACAACCCACAAGAGACGGCAAGCCAGAGCCGCCACAGAGCCTGGATTCCCGCCCCAGACACTGAGAGAATAAACTGCATTGATTTAAGCCTCTGTGTTTTGGGGCAATTTGCCACACAGCAAAAGACAGCACAGGTGTGTAGGGCCTGGTTTGTGCATGACCTGGGGTGGGCAGGGGGTGCCAGGACACCCAAAGAATCATGTCTAACGGGGGGCAGCCCTATGAATGGCAGAGTTCTGCAACCCGGCTCTGGGCTGCTTGGAGCGGAGACCCCCCTTTCCCCACACCGGCTCGGTTGCCAGGGAGACAGATTTCTCGCCCGGTTTCCAGGCTACTCTGCGTCCTCCCAGTGCACGTGGGGCCGTTTCACCCTATCAGGAATTTTGCAAACAAGAATAACACCCGTGGTCATGATTAGCAGAAGAAAGGTCTTTAATGACACAGAGCTAACCAATGTCAAGGTGTGGCCCTGGCCCTTGCAGTCTGCACAGCCCCTGCAGGGAGTGGGGACAGGGGCCACCACCTTCCGCCTCCCAGCCTAACCTGGCCCAGATGCCTGTTTCCAGGGACGCAGGGCAGCGACAGGGCACCTGGACGCCCTGCCTGGGGACTCCCCAACAAGCACCCTGCAGCTGAGGCCCAAGTCTCCTTTCCATGCTCCAGGTCTGGCAGTGACTGGCAGCCAGCTGTTCACCAGAACCCCCTCTCAGAGGCGAGGCAGGATGGGAACCAGGGGCAGTGTTGGAGGCCACTGCTCTCAGGCCTTTGGCTTCAGGGCATCTGGGAGCACTGAGGCCAACAGATGCAGAGGGGATGGCCCTGGTGGGGGTGTGGGCCCTGGACGGGGAGGGCGGGCCCACTGGAGATGTGCTGCGAAGCTCCCTGTGTTTTCAGCCAGCACTGTCAGCACCCTCCGTGCTGCTGGAGGTGGGACCTGGGTGTGTCTCAGAGAAGAGGCACCTGTCTCAAGGGCTCATACCGGAGTTACAGAGAAGAAGGCGTTTCCCAAAAGACAGGCCCTACCCTCCACGAGGGCCTGTGCGGGTAGGACAGAGACACTCTCATTCACACAGTAAGCATTTCCTGAGGGGCTGCAGCGCTCAGATACAGAGGAAAGCCCCGGATCCCCGACGGCTTCCAGGACAGTAGGGGAGGCGGTGCGCAGCGTGGAGCCCCGTGGAGACGTCCGTGGCCCAGGTCCCGGTGCTGTGAATGCAGCCTTCGGGAAAAGGGGTCTGTGCAGATATAATTAAGGATTCAAGATCCTCCTGCATTTGGGCTGGGTCCTAAATCCAGTGACAAGTGTCCTTACAAGAGACAGAAGAGGAGAGGAGCACAGAGAGGGAGGCCGTGTGACCCCAGAGCAGAGGTGGGAGTCGTGGCCACAGGCCAAGGAACCCTTCAAGCCACAGAAGTCAGGGCAGGACCCTGCCCGAGCCGCTTCCCAGGAAACAAGGCCCTGCTGAAACCTAGGCTTCAAACATCTGGCCTCCAAGCTACAGAAAAACACACTTCTGATGTTTTCAGCCACGAAGTTTGTGGAGAGCTCTCCCAGCAGCCCCGGGGCCGGAGCCATCACCTCTGGCACTGGGGCCTCTTAAGCCTGACTCCCGTGTCCTCTGACATGACCCTGTGGCTTCCCCAGCACATTATGAACAATTCAAGAACACAGGAAAAACGGAAATAAATTTACGACAAACACCCATATACATACCTGGCACTGGGATTCTACAGTTCTCATGTTACATTTGCTCCATCATATATTCACCCCCATCCATCTCCTGCTCTTGATGGACTTCAAAATAAGCCGTAGTCACCTGCCTGCTTCCCACAGAGACTCCAGCTCACTTTACTAACTACTTCACATGTCGTCAATTACATTTAGACGTGAAACCGTGTTCAGTGAAATGCATGTGCCCTGAGGGCGACATTCCATAGTTTAGACAAGTACACACACCCGTGTAACCCAAGCCCCTATCAAAATATACACACTACTGCCCCCCATGTTCTCCCCTGCCCTGCTCCATCAAACCCCATCTCCTCCCCTCCGCAAAGGCCACAGCTGTTCTGAAACTTTTAAAACCACAGGTTACTTCGGCCTGCTCTAGAACATCACATGAGTCAAACCATGTGGTTTGTATTCTTTCCGTGGCTCCGGGTGATGCGTGTGGCCGGGGTCCTGGCAGTTGGTTCCCTCACGTGGCTGAGCGGCGTTCCACGCAGGAGCCTTCCATCTGCTTATCCACGTCCTCGCTGGCGGAGCCCGGGCTGTGTGCCGTGTTTGGCTCAGGGATGTTCCTGGGTCCTCCGCTCTCTTGGGTAAATAGGAGGGTATGGAGCTGCCATGTCCAAAGGTCAAGTCAATCATTCTCTAAGACACTGCCAGGCCGGGCGCAGTATCACGCCTGTAATCCCAGCACTTTGCAAGGCCAAGACAGGTGGCTCATCTGAGGTCAGGAGTTTGAGACCAGCAAAGATCTGAAGAGCTGAAGATCTAGCTCACTGCACCCTCCACCTCCTGGGTTCAAGCAGTTATCCTGCCTCGGCCTCCCAGATAGCTGGGACTACAGGCACCTGCCACCATGCCCAGCTAATTTTATACTTTTAGTAGAGACGGGGTTTCTCCCGACCTCAGGTGATCCGCCTGCCTCAGCCTCATCAGTTTTCTGCCGACCTGGGCGTTGTCCCTGCCTACTGGGGATCCTGGCTCTCTGTCCCTAGGCTGTTAGGTGGGTCTCCGTGGGTGCAGCTTGTAAAAGGTGGTACTTGCTTGTAAAAAGTGCAGCGGGCTTGATCCAGTCACAGCGGTTGGGTATTTTGGCCCAATTTTGGATTTTATTCCAAACTGGCAGAAACCCTTGCACAAGTATCAGACGAACACGGAATTGCTGCAAATGAGAGAGCAAAAAAATCAGTTAACATTTTAAACAAATTAGACCAGAAATTAAGGCAAAGAATATGGCAAAAGCTGGCACTACCAAAGGAAGTGACGCAGACAGCACCCAGCGTTGCCAGGTTTCTGTGGGAGTTCCCAAAGACCCAACCGTGTCTGCCTGGGCAATTGTATTCTCCATATTTTCTTGTTCTAAACCAGAGCAGCTGCTGCAGAAACAACATCTGTGCTCTAAATGTAAGCCGGCTCCTCCTTGCCGGGCCGGACGGAGTCTCAGGTTCTTTGGTTTTGTGAGACTCCCACAGCCAGGGAGTCCAGCTGTTGCTGAAGGCTAGGGAGGGCTTTTGCTGTCGGAGGGACACCACAGTCTCCTGAAGCCACTTACGCTGGATTCCAAGGCTCCTCCTCCTGCAGTGACCCCGCTAGACCCAGCCAGGAGGACACAGGTCTGGCATCTCCCCAGCTTTCAGCAGCCATGCAGAGCCAGCAAGGTCAAGCTTAATAAACTAAGTTTGGTTAATTATTTCCCGTCTTGTGAGAAACGTGCTCACCTATCCAAACCAGAGAATGGACTTAGAGGCAAGAAGAAAATCGAAAGTGAGTTTTGTTTTGTTTGGTTTTTTTTTTTTGAGACAAGCGTCTCAGAGTCTGACTCTGTCACCCAGGCTGGAGTGCAGTGGTGAGATCTCGGCTCACTGCAGCCTCCGCCTCCTGGGTTCAAGTGATTCTCCTGCCTCAGCCTCACGAGTAGCTGAGACTGCAGGTGCACGCACCACGCCCAGCTAATTTTTGTATATTTAGTAGAGACCGGGCTTCTCTGTGTTGGCCAGGCTGGTCTCGATCTCCTGACCTCATGATCCACCCTCCTCAGTCTCCCAAAGTGCTGGGATTACAGGCATGAGCTACTGTGCCTGGCCGAAAGTGAGACTTTTAATAGCAGTCTGGAAAGATCAGGTGTCTGGCAGGCAGGCACAGTCAGTGCAGTGACGGCCAGCCATTCCCCCTCCCCTGTTCCTCATAGGCTGGGTACTGTGGGGTCACGATCTTCCCGCACGTCACCTATTAGTCACTGGGTTGGAGTTTGTGGTGTTTTCTTTAGGGTTGTCTTGCTGCATTTTGTTATAGCCCACAATGCATTGCTGTCATCCTGGGGGCTCTTCAAATATTTGAATTATTACCCAGGGAGTCAGAGAAGCAGAGAAGAATAAAGTTAGCACCGGGTGGGGTGGCTCACGCCTGTAATGCCAGCACTTTGGGAGGCTGAGGCGGATGGATCACGAGGTCAGGAGTTCAAGACCAGCCTGGCCAAGATGGTGAAACCCCGTCTCTACTAAAGATACAAAAATTAGCCGGGTGTGGTGGCATGCGCCTGTAATCCCACCTACTCGGGAGGCTGAGGCAGGAGAATCACTTGAACCCAGAAAGCGGAGGTTGCAGTGAGCCGAGATCACACCACTGCGCTCCGGGCTGGGTGACAGAGCAAGACTCTGTCTCAAAATAATAATTAATGATAATAATGTTAGCTATTTTGTGAGCTAGTCTAAAGTAAACTCTTGGGTTCAGGTGAGGGCAGTTGAGGGCCCCAGCAGGCGCTGGCTGTTACAGGGGGAGGGACTCAGTGTGCCTCATTCTTCTGTAGTCCGTGGACCCAAGTCAATCTGGGCATTTTGTTTTGAAAACGGGCCACCATATACATCACGTTCCACACTGGGTGGCAGGCCAACGTCCTTGAGAGCCATTAAGATATGGCAGGTGAATGCCAGAAAATGAAGTGACACTTACTTCAGATTGGCTTCATCTGGAGTCTTTCGTGGCTTTTTTTAAACAGAGAAAAACAATTTGTTTTCTCATTACAAGGGAAGTGACTCCGTCCTTTGAGAGGAAGGCAACTGAGGTGTAAAAGCAATGTGACTACACGCTCCCGCAGCAAAAGCACGGGGAAGTCGCGGGCGCTGACTGACTGTCTGGCTGTCCCTAAGCAGGTGCCTGACGTCCCCACAGGTTCATGGGTGCAGTGGCTGAGGGAAGCCTCTGGTCCAGAGCTGCAGGTGCTGCAGGCTTGACCTTGGAAAGATGTATCCAACCACTTGATCCTTGGACTTTGACCGTGGAAGGCATGGCTGACATGGCTGAAACCTGGTCCCTTCAATTTGGGTTGCAGTTTTTGAGCGGATGGCCCACTGTCCTCGGTGTTCTGTTTTCTTTGTTTGGTTTGAGATGGACTCTCGCTGTCTTGCCCAGGCTGGAGTGCGATGGAGCGATCTCAGCTCACGGCAACTCCGCCGTGAAATAGTGATTCTCCTATTTCAGCCTCCCAAGTGGCTGGGATTATAGGCATGCACCACCTCGCCCAGCTAATTTTGTATTTTTAGTAGAGATGAGGGTTCACCATGTTGGCCAGGCTGGTCTCAAACTGCTGACTCAGGTGATCCGCCTGCCTCGGCCTCCAAAGTGAGGAGACCGCAGGTGTGAGCCGCTGCGCCCGGCTCTCCGTGTTTTGACAGGTACCTTATCTCCCGGCCTGATTCGGGGTTGCTGGTTAGTCCCAGTGTAGGGAGTCTGTGTTCCAAACTCTTGTAATGCCTGCTGAAATGGCCCCAGGTTAACGATGTATGTTATTACCCCACCCGTTTCTGGATCATTAATTAGATTATGAGTTAAAAACGGCCTCCCACATAGCATTTCGTATGGGCTCACTTTTTTTTTTCCTTACAGGAAGTTACAGATTCCTAAGTGGGCTCCGGGGAGTGAGCCGGCCCCAGTTTCTGGTGTCTCCTGACCTAAGCTAACTGCTGTTTCAGGGTTTCTACTTTCCCAGAGGATTGAGGCCTCCATACTGAATGTAAGTGGTCTTCCACTCCGAGAGCCTTAGCAACCCCTTGAGTTACTTACCACTTTGGAGGCTCTGGGGTAACCGGAAGGCGGGGACCGTTTCCTTTAAGAGGAGCTTTGTAACTGGTTGGAATTTACAGTCTTGGCGATCTTTTCGCTCCTCTGATGAGTGCGTCAGGGAACTTTGCTCGGTCCCAATTAGGGATGGTGATGGGCATCGCCTCTGGCCCAGGTGACTGCCCTGTGGATTTCAGGCAGACCTGTCATCTGCCTTGCAGCGGGCAGCCTCAAAAACCCTTTCCTTTTCCATAGGAGTGCAGCCGGTTACCAAAATGAATTGGACCTCTCTCCATGAAAAATCGAAAGCCAAAGTTTAGAAGCCATCTGCGACGCTGCCAGGGTCCTCAGTGTCCCTTCCCAACTGTCATGGAAAGTAGGACTGGCACTCCTGCCCCGATACTTCCCTGAGCGGCGGCAGTGCTGGGAGCTGCTGAGTCGGTTGTTCCGCTTCCCGTGTGTAGGGGCTTCTGTAGCTTGCTCCTCTGGCTGACCTGGCATAATTGGAGCATGTGGCAAAGGGTCATACGGCGGTGGCCACAGTTTCCTCTGAGAGACAGTGACCTCTGTCGGAGAGAGGCATCTCCAATGTCTGGCTCGGTCGTAGGACTTCCTTTCTGAGGGCTAGTGTCAGGAGCTTCATAGATTGAAGGATTCTGACAGAAAGCCATAAAGGCTTCAGTGTATGGCATTTCTGACCATTTACCCACCTTTTGCAAAATAAGTGTAATTGTAGGACAGTGTTAAGATGAAGCCTTCAATTTCTTGGCCGTCGCTCCTGGCTGTCTAGCTGACACTGTGGCCAGATAATATTACAATAAAAACTCAAGCATTGGCCAGGCACGGTCGCTCATGCCTGTAATTCCAGCATTTGGGGAGGCCAAGGCGGGCAGATCACCAGGTTGGGAGATCAAGACCATCCTGGCCAACGTGATGAAACCTCGTCTCTACTAAAAATACAAAAATGACCCCAGCGTGGTGGCTCGCACCTGTAGTCCCAGCTACTCAAGAGGCTGAGGTGGGAGAATTGCTTGAACCCAGAAGGCAGAGGTCGCAGTGAGCTGAGATCGAACCATTGCACTCCAGCCTGGTGACAGAGTGAGACTCTGTCCCAAAAAATAAAAATAAAAACCTCAAGCCTTTTCTTCTCAGACTGTCAGAATCAAATTGATTTCAGGGGTTGAGACTGCAGCCAGGCAGGGAATCGGGAGTGGTTCCTATAGGTCTGGAAAAGAAACAAGACCCCAGGGAGGACTTATTTGTGGACCCAAAATTCCCACCTGGGGCGTCCCCCTGGGGAAGTCTCAGGTTTAGCTGTGTATCATCAGGGGCATCCCCTTCAGGGTCCAGTCTTTTTTTTTTCCTTTGAGATGGGGTCTAGCTCTGTCACCCAGGCTGGAGTGCAGTGGTGTGATCTCGGCTCACTGCAAGCTCCGCCTCCTGGGTTCAAGTGATTCTCCTACCTCAGCCTCCCGAGTAGCTGGGATTACAAGCGCCCACCACCAAGCCCAGATAATTGTTGTATTTTTTCATAGAGACACAGGGTTTCACCATGTTGGCCAGGATGGTCTCGATCTCCCGACCTCACGATCCACGTGCCTTGGCCGCCCAAAGTGCTGGGATTACAGGTGTGAGCCACTGCACTCAGCCAGGGTCCTGTCTTACAGACGTGTCTGGCCTCAGGTGGGCACCAGTGCCACTCTGGATGTTTTCCCTCTGGAGG
>CM052663.1:88471239-88497120 GCA_028533165.1 Leontopithecus rosalia
AGCTGGTGACACCGGAGGGTGGCACATGAATCCCTGCAGCTGGTGACACTGGAGGGTGGCACATGAATCCCTGCAGCTGGTAATTTACTTTGGGGTCTGGACAGGAGAAACAATGCTGAAGTAGAAACCAGCAAGACATGCGGTTTTCCCTAAGCTTGTTCCTTTCTGAACTTTCCACCACGAAAATGGTAACAGGGGATCACGTGCAACAATTTTGCACTCCCTATCCCTGCAAAGCATCGGCAGCAAGGCAAGGGCAGAATTAGACGATGAAGGATTAAAGCATCTCAAAGATCCGACAGCTGCATGTACACAAAGCTGACCGTTCACGAGTGTGTCTTGCTCTTGGCAGGACCCAGCCATCCTGCTCTTGAACGAGTTGTCCTGTTACTAGAGGCTTCCTGTGGCGGCCTAACTGCCTGACCCATTCCCGAAAATGGCGGCTTGGACAAAAGAAAGATCCAAAAGAATTGAAAGGAAATCTAAACCCCAGACAGCTGGGCTCACCTCCTGGCTGGCTCTCCAAAATACGTTATCAGAGAGAAAGTCTTGACTGTCAGTTGTCCAGGGCCTTTCTACAAAGAATTGAACAAAACGCGCTGTGGGAAGTAGACAAGTTCCTTTTTAGTTTCCTTTCTTGTTAAAGAGTAGCTGTGCTAATAACCCTTTGTTAAGCCCTATCCTATGTAGCTGATAGACAGGCCGCGCTTACAGGCATGTAGTATACTCTATGTCCTTGTGCTTTAACCAGGATACCTGTGCCGGACATGCTCACAGGCAGGTCCCAGCTCGCCTGTTTGGCCTGTTAAAAAAGTTGTAAGTTGTTAGTCAATCGGGTTTTAGTTTAGATTGTGAGGTCTGGCTCCAGCCAATGGAGATCAGACACAGCAGTAAGGACGACCCCAAATGCATAAGGAACAAATGTGTCTGTTTTCCTTTGTTCTTTGTACTCTTATGGCACGATGGCTAGTGAGGGTGCCCTTCCTGCAGTCCAGGAAGTAAAAGTTGTGTTGCTGAAAGATCCTTTGTCTCAGTGCTGATTTTTCTTTGCAGCACCGAGCATCTATTTCCAACATCTGTTTGCAACACACACAAACAAAGCAGGAAAAGAACGAAGCCTCGAAAGAAGCAAGAAATGCACAGATTCATTGAAGTGAAGGCACACGGCATGGCATGGGAGCACGCTCAGGCTGGCAGCTCAGGAGCCCCAACTACAGTGTTCTTTGGGTTCTTATGTAGCTAAAAGAATGTGGTAACACCTCTAGGTGCCCTTCAGAAGGCTCCAGTGGGCTACACCTCATGCAGGATTGGCCGGTGACCCATCCGTCAGAGTGGAGATGTGGCCAGCTGTCAATCAGAGGCTGAAGCGGCAACATCTGTCTTACCATCACAGGAGTGAGGGTGTGGCCTGCGTGCTGCCTCGTCTTGCCTAGAACTGGCTGCACCTGCTGTTCCCTTGCTTCTGCCTTATCCCTTGGTTGCCCTAATTCCCTGTGGTCCTGTCTCAATTCCTCTGCAGCTCTGTTCTCTCAGTGATAATGGTACTTAGAACCCATAGTGTAGACACTACGTGTGCTCATTGCTATGAGGTTTGTATTGCCTCTATGTCTCTGCAGTTAGCAAAGTTAGGAGATAAGTATCCTTTTTTATTATTATTCTTTAAGTGAGGGTCTCCCTCTGTCACCCAAACTGGAGTGCAATGGCACAATCACAGTTCACTGCAACCTTGACCTCCCATGCTGATGCAATTCTCCCACCTCAGCTCCCAAAACCCCTGATTCATCATCACCAGCAGCAGCAGCAGCAGCAGAGGCAGCAGCAGTAGCTACAGGTGTGCCACCACGCTGGCATTTTTGAGTAGATGTGAGTGTCTCACTGTGTTGCCCAGGCTGAGTATCATTTTTAAAAAAGCAAACATGTGATTTACATGTTCACCCTCTTTCTAATTCAAAACTAGGATTTCATGGTTTTTAACTTGAATTTTTAAACCTGTGTCTGTTAATTTTTATGCTGAAAAAACTTTGTTTTTAAGAAATTTATATGCTCACTTTATTATATAATAGTTTCAAAATAAAAATGCTAACATTATTACAAAGAAGACTATGAAGTAAGAATAAGACTTCTGTGCAGTTCCTTTGCTCTTGGCATGTATCACACCAGGATGTATCTTGAAAGTGCCATGTTCTGAGGCTGCTGAAATAATTACCTTTTCTGTAAAATTAATTTACCAACTTGATACACAGTTTGAAGTTCCTCTGTTTCTAGGGATTTTCATTTAGTATTTTTATTGCATGCAGAAAACGGTATAGACAGCATTACAAAACCAAGGCTTTGCTTTGACTTTTTAACAAGGCACATTCTGAGAAGTCTCCGTTTTGTTCCTGTCCCCCTCCCCCTGCCCTGTTCTCTCCCTTCACCTATAAAGTTACGGCACAGATTAATGCAGCCTGGAGAAGGCTTCCTATCAGAGCTTGGGGACTACGCTCACTCTTTCCCACAGCTGCGTGGTCCTTGGTGGGTGTGCACCAATGCGCTGGGACAGCCAAGCAGGGATGGGCTCTTGGGGGCTCCCAACCCCTGACGCTTCAAACAGTGCCACGGTGAGAAGTGCTGTGTCACCCCATTTTGTGGGTTGGAACCACACCTTTGAGATGGAATCCCAGGAGTGGGTCAAAGGCCAACCCAGACACAGTGTTGCAAGCAATGCCTTTGCATTCCTGCAGCCGTGCCTGCGAGGGTATCTCCTCACAGCCTCACCCCTGTGAGGCGTGACCCACCTGCTGACCCACCGAGACTGCAGGATTCTGCCAGCATGACGGCTGAGGAATGACATCTCCCTGCAATTTTAATTGGCATTTTTCTGACCGTGAAGGTGGTTGAGCCTCTTTTTGTGGCCTTAAAGAGACATTTGTAAGGATCTTTCTGTAAACTGTTCATATGTTTTCTAAATTTTTCTTATTTTCTCCCTAGAGTTTTAGGAACTCTTTTTGTATGTGCAGAAATCAGCCCTTTGGCTCATAAGCTTCCATGTCCCTCCAAGTTTATCACTTCTCTTTTGACCTCCTTTCTTCCTTCTTTTCTCTTTTCCTCCCTCCCTTTCTCTGTGTGTGTGTGTCTGTGTGTGTCTGTGTGTGTCTGGGTGTGTCTGTGTGTGTCTGGGTGTGTCTGTGTGTCTCTAATGTGTGTGTGTGTCTGTGTGTGTCTGTGTCTCTGCAATGTGTCTGTGTGTCTGTGTGTGTCTGTAATGTGTCTTTGTGTCTGTGTGTCTCTGTCTCTGTGTGTCTCTGCAATGTGTGTCTGTGTGTGTCTCTGTGTGTCTCTACAATGTGTGTCTGTAATGTGTGTCTCTGTGTCTGTGTCTCTGTGTGTGTCTCTGCAATGTGTGTCTGTGTCTCTGTGTGTGTCTGCAATGTGTGTCTGTCTCTGTGTGTGTCTCTGCAATGTGTGTCTTTGTGTGTGTCTGTGTGTGTGTCTCTGTGTGTCTCTGCAATGTGTGTCTGTGTCTCTGCAATGTGTGTCTGTGTGTCTCTGTGTCTGCGTGTGTCTGTAATGTGTGTGTCTTTGTGTCTGTGTGTCTCTGTATGTGTGTCTGTGTCTCTACAATGTGTGTGTCTGCAATGTGTGTCTCTGTGTCTGTGTCTCTGTGTGTGTCTCTGTGTCTCTGCAATGTGTGTGTGTGTGTCTCTGTGTGTCTGTGTCTCTGTGTGTGTCTCTGTGTCTGTGTGTCTGTGTGTGTGTATGTCTGTGTGTCTCTGTGTGTCTCTGTGTCTGTATGTGTCTGTGTGTGTCTGTGTGTCTCTGTGTCTGTGTGTCTCTGTGTGTCTGTGTGTGTCTGTGTGTCTCTGTGTGTGTCTGTGTGTGTCTCTGTGTGTGTCTGTCTCCCCCTTTCCTCCTCTGTTGCTGTCACCCTCCGCGTGCATGTCTCCCTTCCCACTCGCGTCAGGCACACAGGGCTCCCTCCTGTGCCAGGCACGGCTCACTGCAGGTGCACCTGCTGTGGGCTGGGGACAGGCTGGGGACTGAGGCTCTTCCCCTTCGGTGGCGTCCTTGGCCTCTGATACTCTTCCCAGATGTGCTGCAGGCTCTGGGCTTAGTGGACATGTTTGAACTGGGTCACCTCCCCACCTCACTTCTACCAAAGGGAGCATCTGTGTATGTGTGAGCATATGAATGTGCATGTGTGTGCACACATGTGTGCACATGTGTGTGGTCTGCAGACTCTTGGGCCAGAGGCTCCTCTGCAGATGAGGAAGTTTCAGGGACTGCCCTGGAGGCTCCTGTTCACCCACTGAGCTATAGGGGACCCCAGACCCTCAAGTTCCTGCCCCTCCTCAGCCCTGCCTCTCCAGCCTCAGTCGGGCCTTGGAGCCTGGACAGCCTTGGCCTGGGTCTGCAGCCTGCGGTGTCTTCCCAGGAAGTGAAGTGTCCCTAGTTCCCGCAGCCCCTTTCCATCTCCCACGTCCTGGCCCAGGCTCTGTATTTCTCCTGTGCCATCTGCCCCCACCCCAGCTCCGGCTCCCTGGGAGTGTGTGTTCAGTACACTGGCCTGCACACAGCTCAGTGTCTGTGGAAGAGGGAGCTGAACTCAGGGGCTCCCTGACAGACCCTCTGGGGCATTAGGACCCCTCCAAGGAGAAATGGTGGGGGGCAGCGGTGAGCTTGTGAGAGAGCCCTGGGGGCAGAGCAGGGATGGGGGAGTAGGGGTCCAGTCAGGGTCTCCCTGTGGTCTTCTGTTCTTCTGGAGGTCAGACTTCCTGCAGGGACTGGCAGCCCCATCACACCCAGAGGCTGAGCAAGCTGGCCTAGAGGGCTCAGCCCCACCTCACAGCAGGGTCTGCGGGTGGGTGGTGGAGGAAAGCTCCCAAGGGCTCACCTGCGGCACCGAAGGTGACACTGCCTGTCACCTGAGCAGGGGCCTGGGAGCAAAGCCCAGCCCTGTATGTGAGCTTTTGGGTCTAGAACAGGGCCAGACCCACTGGGCTCCTCCACACACCCCTGGCGGGTGGGACATTCCTGCAGCCCTGCAGCCAAGGCCCAAGCACGGAGAGCACCTGGACCCACCTTCAGAGCAGGAGGGGGTGTGACAGGCAGCTTGGGCCATGACCACATCGCCTTCTGCAAGGGTAGGTGCTCACTGGGGTGGGGCAGATCAATCACGGCCCATCCCAGATTCCCGGCGTGGCTAGGGCCGTACCAGGGGGAAAGGCACCCTGTGCAGAGGGAGATGGGCACGGGACACAGGTCCCAGCTCACCTGCAACCCCTTTGCCAAGGCCTGCTTTTCAGTTGAGGGTCCCTACCCTGGTACCCCTGATTCAGCGCTTAGGCCCAGTACCCACACTCCTGGCCGGTGTGGAGAGGCATTGAATGAGAAGGAGACCAGAGTTTCTGGGGAGTCGAGCTCTGGAGCCACCTCACGTGGAAAGCCTTCATGCTGTGTCGTTTCCGTGTCCCCTGGTCTCAGCCCCACCACTCTGTCCCGCCAGGCTACTCCATCCTACCACCTAGGAGATGGCAGGGGCCCAGCCCGAGGCAGGCTCCATTGGGCAGAGCAGTGGTCTGGCTGTGGCCTGCCGCGCTGCAGAGGGGTCTGGGCCGGGGCCGCCTGGACCTCACTGAGACTAGCCAGGCAGGTGTGTCAAAGGCCACCCCAGGAACACATGTGAGTCCCACAGAATTGACTGTGGCTGTTTGCCACCTGGCACAACAGAGGCTGACTCAAAATTAGGCTGAATTACCAAGTGCTCATATGTAGAAATACGAAGGCTGTCCCCACAGACATCATTTCCGTCCTCTTGGGGACCCACTATCCCCACGGGGGCCTGGCTGTTGGGGAGGTGGGCTCAGGTCTGAGATCATTGAGGGCCCCTCCCTGGCCTCAGCTTATGGTTCAGTGACTCCTATGCCCTCCGCCCAGTGAGGGGTGAGAGGCCCTGGGACGGGGCTGCCGGGTCTCTGGGAACCCACAAGGAAGCACATCTGCACTTGGCAGCCCTTTGGGATTTGGTTTGGGATGAAAGGAGACAGAGCAGAGACATGGAGAGACCTTGAGGCCCCAGTGCCATTGCCAACCAGCTAAACCAAGCTCCCCCAAGCCCGGCCTCTCCTGACCTCCGCTCCTCCAACCAGGGGGCCCCGGCGCTAAGCACAGAACCAGCCTGCAGCCTCGGTCAAGCTGCCGTCCACTGTGAGTCTATTCTCCGTCTCATGAGTTCTGTGATTATCTGTGTTTCCTTCTTTCTTCAGATTTATACTGCTCTTTCTCTAACTTTCTGAGGCAGATGCATAGCCAATTAATTTCCAGCCTTCTCTGATGTCTGCATGTAAGACCAGCATCTTCCTGCTGAGTTGGGCTTACTGTGACACTCCCTTCTTCATCTCCAGCAATGACGTTTACCTCCAAAGTGCTTTGCCTGCTGGACATGCAGCCACATCAGCTTTCTGGCTGGCACTGGGTGCTAACTGCCTCTCTCTGGGTGATGTGTAGGTGTGTCTCTTGTAAACTGTATACACTTGGCTTTATTTGTCCTTTTATATGTGACGTAGCTGCTGCTGGAGTGGCGTTTAAATCTTTAGATGCTTTCTCCACAACGCCCCTTCCAAATAATTCCTATCACCTCCCTCCCACTGCTCAAAACCCTGGGTCCTCCCGGCTCCTTCGTCCACGGGGCCAGCGCCTCTCCTTCCTCATCCTCATGCCCCGTCATCCTGCCCACTCCCCTCACAATGAGTGTTGTGAACTGAACACGAGCCTGGGAATCTCGTCCAGCAAGAGGGTCCCAAACCTGGAAGAGAGCGTGCGCTGGAAAAAAGGAGAAAGAAAAGGGCGAGGTCTGGAGGGTTGGATTAGGCTATGCCCAAGCAGCAATTTTATTTTTGCAATACGTTCCATTATCTACTTTTCTGAAGTTAATGTTGTTTACGCCAGATCAACGTACTTAAGTTACAGTAAGCAAGTTACGCCCAGTAAGTTACGGTAAGTAAGTTACAGTGACGCCCAGTAAGTTATGGTAAGTAAGTTAGTTATGCCCAGTAAGTTATGGTAAGTAAATTACAGTTACGCCCAGTAAATTACGGTAAATAAGTTAGTTACGCCAGTAAGTTACAGTAAGTAAATTACAGTTACGCCCAGTAAGTTACAGTAAGTAAGTTACAGTTATGCCCAGTAAGTTACAGTAAGTTACCAAGTGTAAATACTGAAGTTAATATTTTACAACGAATGTAACAAGGGTCTAAAATGAACACAATGAAGCAATAAACCATAAGGAGCCGAAAGTGGACACAACGCCTCCCAAGTCCTCATCTCCATAAAGTAATGTCTGTTAATTATTTTGAATAGCATAGTCCCTCTCTCGGTTCCTGCCTTCCCTCAGCTCGACTCCCCCAACCGGGGATCTGTGTCCGGGCTCAAGCTCACCGTATGGCGAGGCCCATTACCTAGGGAGCTCACACGGGAGCGATTTCCACAGGTCTCCCTTAACTGAGGACGGGGCCAGTGCACGCAGGGCCCTGGGGCAGGAAGGGGCCTGAGTTGGATATGGGCAAGGAGGGCAGGGCAGGCTGGGGGGCAGGCATGCAGGCCGAGCCCTGAAGGACTTTGAGCTTTGAGAACAGTGGGAAACCTCCGCAGGGTTTAAGCAGGGAAGTGGCCAGGCCACCCGGGCAGTTGCTGAGGCCCGCCCAGCGCTGCAGGAGAATGGGTGGGGGTGGGCAGGAGCCAGAGGGGGAGGGGGCTCCCTGGCTGGGGTCCAGGTGAGAGGCTGTTAGGCTGGGACCAGGTGGTGGCCCTGGAGAGGAGAGAGATGGACGGGCCTCCCGGAGGCCCTAGGACCCCCACAGGCGGCTAGGCCTGGCTTGGTCTCCCATCCAGAGGTCCAGCCCTGCCCTCCTGCCTCGCCCCGCTGCAGTCTGAAAATTCCTCCCCACCCAAAATTCCAGTTGAGACTTAATCCCAGTGTGGAAGTGTGATCGTGGCCTTCAGGAGGTGGTTAGCCAGGAAGCCTCTGCCCCACCATGGGGTCAGGCCATCGGTCCGTCAGGAACAGGCCCTCACCAGACACTGCAGCTGCTGGCCCTGCTCTTGGACTCCCAGGGCCGTGATCTTAGATTTTCTGGCTTCCAGAACTGTGAGTACTAAATATCTGTTGTCTATAAATTACCCAGTCTAGAGGGGTTTGTTCTAGCACCAAAAGGGGCTAAGATGTGACCCTCAGGCCAGGGTGACCCTCAGACCATCCCCACCCCTATGGGTGCTCCCCTAACCTCCACTGTGGACTTCCCGACTCACCGTCTGCATCCCCTCAGGTCATCCCCACCCCTCTGGTCTCTCCCCACAACTTCCACCATGGGCTCCCCCCTAGCCCCCATCCCCGTGGGCTCTCCTCACCCCCACCCCTCACCCCCATCTCTACCCCCACCCCAGTGAGCTCTCCCCAACCCCACCCCTCACCCCCATCCCCACCCCCACCCCGGTGGGCTCTCCCCATCCCCACCCCCATGGGCTCTCCCCACCCCCACCTCTCATCCCCGTGGCTCTCCCCACAGATGCTACCTCTCCCAGACTCTGCTGGGTGCCCCCAGGCATTTGCCAGGGTGTCTGCTGAGGGTCTCCAGGCATCTCAGGCCCCACAGGGATGAGGTCACTGGCCACCTCCCTCTCGGGAGCAGGCGCCCTCACCTGTCCACTGTCTGACCATGAGAGGGACACCCCATCCATGGGGGGCTCAGGCGTCACAACCCACATCCTGGTGCCAGGTTCCTGGCACTGGGGGAGGAGAGCAGGGGAGAAGGGGAGGGCTCATGTCTCCTAAGCTCCCCAGTCAGGGGCTTTGGAGACTGCTCTCACCCACACACCCCCACACCCACTCCATCCACACCCACCTCTGGACAGACATCAGAGTCCCTGCTACCTTCTCTCCCATGAATGTCTGCCCTGGGGCAGGAGGGTGCAGTGTGGACCCCAGACCTCCAGCTCCTCTTGGGGGGTGGGAAACAACAGAAAGGTGGGCCCAGTAGGGGAGGTAGAGCCTGAGCCCCTGAGTGTGGCTGAGGGAGGAGGCAGCAGTGCAGGTGCTGGGGGGGCCTGGGGCTGCCCGACCTCTCCCACGGCTTCCTGGCTATGGTCGATGGCGAGGCCTGTGCGGAACTGGATGCTGTTCTGGCTGCTGCAGAACAGATGTATTCAGGCCTTTCCCTTGGGCATGTCCTGCACAAAGGCGGCATGTGGCTGGCCACAGACCATGGAGCCTCCATCCCCGTGCAGGTCCTGACAGGCCTGGGTGAGCCTCTTCCCTTCCTCTCATCCCAGCCCAGCTCTGCTCCTCTCTAGCTTGGGGGCAGCGCACTCCTTATTTTGGAAATGTTTCAATAAGGAGGGTGGGAAAAGCCTCCAGGGAGGCTGGCACGGTGACTGTTCTCCTCCCCCCTCCAGGGAGGCTGGCACGGTGACTGTTCTCCTCCCCGCTCCAGGGAGGCTGGCACAGCAGCTGTTCTCCTCTCCCCATCACACCCGCCGCCTGCACCCAACCGTGGGCTCCCAGCTTCTCACCAGGTCTGGATGTGAGTGGACACCATTCTGGCACCTGCCTGGCACGGGGGTCAGGGGTGGCACAAGAGCCCTCCCAGGTCCCTTCCCTGCATTTGCTTCCTTCGGCTGCTGTAACCAATTATCACCAACACCAGGCTTTAAACAACCAGAAGGCTCTTCCGGGGGAATCCATCCTGGTCTCTCCCAGCACCGGGTGGCTCAAGGCAGTTGGTTGCTGTGGCATGGCCACATCCTCCAATGCCTCCTGTCTTCACGCGGCTGCATCCTCCAATGCCTCCTCTGTCTTCACGTGGCCTCCTCGTCCTTTCTCTTCTGTCTTCACGTGGCCTCCTTGTCCTTTCTCTTCTGTCTTCACGTGGCCTCCTCGTCCTTTCTCTTCTGTCTTCACGTGGCCTTCTTGTCCTTTCTCTTCTGTCTTCACGTGGCCTCCTCATCCTTTCTGTTGTCTTCACGTGGACTCATCCTTTCTCTTCTGTCTTCACGTGGCCTCCTCATCCTTTCTCTTGTCTTCACGTGGCCTCCTCGTCCTTTCTCTTGTCTTCACGTGGCCTCCTCGTCCTTTCTCTTCTGTCTTCACGTGGCCTCCTTGTTCTTTCTCTTCTACATACAGTTGCCGTTGGATCTAGGACTACCCCAAATCTAAGAGGATCTCATCTCCAGACCGTTAACTTAATGGCAAAGGCCTTTTTCCAAATCAGTTCACATCACAGGTGCCTGGGGCTGGGAATTGGATATACGCTGTGGGCAGCACTCAGCCCATTGCTGATGGGAGCCCTTGAGCGTCGAAAGTCATTATGGTAGGTTCGAGGGCCCCATTGTACCACATGGTGACTACCATTAATGCAACATACTGTAGTCTTGAAAAGCGCTGAGAGTAGTTTTAAATGCTGTCACTTCAAACGCTAAGTACATGAAGTAACACATATGTTAATTCGCTCAATTTACCTTTCCACAGTGTACATATATTTCAAAACCACTTGCTGTACACCATGAACCCACACAATTTTTATTTGTCTAAATAAATAAAATGTCTTAGAAAAATCATGACTGCAGTTTATTAAGCCATGCTGAACGCAGCTGAGTCATGAGTTCATACTGACTCTCGAAGGCAGTTACAGACCAGGCATATTCATCCATCATTGTGAGCTGTAAGGAATTACCGGAGTCCAGCACGGTGGCTCATGCCTGTAGTCCCAGCACTTTGGGAGGCCGAGGCAGGCAGATTGCATGAGCTCAGGAGTTCAAGCCCATTCTGGGCAACAGGGTGAAACCCTGTCTCTACTAAAAAATGCAAAAGAGAAAAAGCCAGCCATGGCGATAGACAGCTGTAGTCCCAGCAACTCGGGAGGCTGAGGCACGAGAATCGCTTGCACCTGGGAGGCAGAGGTTGCCGGGAGCTGCGATCGTGCCACTGCACCCCACAGCCTGGGTGACAAAGTGAAACTGTCTCAATAATAATAATAACTGCCTGAGACTGGGTAATTTATAAAGAAAAGAGGGTTAATTGACCTACAGTTCCACAGGCTGTATAGGAAACAGGGCCAGGGAGGCCTCAGGAAACTTACCGTCATGGCAGAAGGTGGAGAGGAGCGTGGCCGGAGGAAGAGAGAGCGGAGGTAAGGTGCTACACAATTGAAACCACCGGGTCTGGGGAGCACTCACTTGCCACCACGAGAACAGCAAGGGGGAAGTCCGCCCCTGTGGTCCAATCACCACCCACCAGCCCCTCCTCCAATGCTGGAGATTACAATTCAACTCAAGATTTAGGCAGGGACACAAACCCAAACTATGTCACCTGGGTGCGGGGCAGCAGCTTGGGTCTCCCAGGAGTAGACCCTGAGGCAGGGAGGCCCATGCGGGATGCGTATCAGGAACTGCAGGCAGGGGTGGGAAGGACTGGGCAGGGGGAGACACTGAGCCTCTAGGTCAGGCTCAAGGGACGTCACAGGGACTCTGCAGGGGTGGGGAGTGGCCTTCCAGGTGGCTGTGAGCTAGGAAGATGGAACAGGCCTTCTCAGCCACTGGGATTGCTCAGACATTGACCATCCATTGATGGAAAAGTATCAGAAGCAGTACCACCACCACCTGAACCTGCTGGCCTGGCCCAGCCTCACTCCGACAGAGACAACCAGACCTTCTATGCCTCATGACATGGTGCATAGGGAGGCAGAAAGCACTCCTGAGCCTGGGCAACATAGCAAGACCCCATCCCTACAAAAAATTTAAAAATCAGCTGGGCAGGGTGGCAACACCTGTGGTCCCAGCTACTTGGGAGGCTGAGGCAGGAGGATCACTCAAACCTGGGAAGTTGAGGCTGCAGTGAGCTGTGATCACACCACGGCACTCCAACCTGAGTGAGGGCAAGACCCTGTCCCAAAAAAAGAGAAAGTCCTTCTGTAAAATATTATCCTCAGACCACCGAACACGAATCGAATGAAGCCACACAGGAAACACAGAGGCTGCAGAAGCGAGTCCAAGGACTGCAAATCCCCACATGGCAACGTCTACGTAGGACTGACTGCTCACCTTAGAGGCCAGCATCACAAAAGAGGAGGCTGGGGCGACTACCTTACGCAGAGGGAGACTGTAAGAAACCCCAAAACGACCAAATACAAATGGTCCTTATTAGGAATAGTCCATCAAACTATAGAAAGACGCTTTCACACAATCAGGAACACAGAGACGTAGACAGGTGCGTTAGTCTGTTTCCACACTGCTCAGAAAGACATACCTGAGACTGGGCAACTTATTCAGCAAAGAGGTTTAATGGATTCAGTTCCACGTGGCTGGGAAGGCCTCACAATCATGGCGGAAGGCAAGGAGGAGCAAGTCACGTGTTACTTACATGGATGGTGGCAGGCAAAGAGAGAGAACTTGTTCAGGGAAACTCCTCTTGATAAAACCGCTGGATCTCATGAGACTCGTTTACTTTCACGGGAACAGCACGGGAAAGACCTGCCCCGAGATTCAATTACCCCCCACCAGGTCCCTCCCACAACCCGTGGGAGTCCGAGATGAGATTTGGGTGGGCACACAGCCAAACCGTAGCAACAGGGCTTCAGATCACATGACGAAATCATTCTAAATTTTGGTAGGGGTGGCAATAGCATCGTGGTTTTATAAGAAAATGTCCCCTTTAAGAGATTCACAGCAACATCAGGGATGACGATGACTCAGATTTGCTTTAAAAACGCCATCAAAAGGGAGGTCAGGAGGCCAGAGCCAGGGCAGCAAAGCGTTCACGGCTCTTGAAGCAGCCTGAGGGGTGGGGCTCGCCGTGGGTGCAGATGTTTTTATAATGAAATGCTAGCGTTCTCGATACTGTGCCGGAAGAGGAGCTGCACCCTGTCCCTACGGGGCTCTTCCGCTGCCTGAGGATGATGTTTTTAAAGTTCCCAAATTTCCATCACTTACTGGTCTGTGTTCTTTTAAGTCAGTCCAGAATCTAAGAGTCCCAGACACTTGAAAGAAGCTGGTACCAATCAGAAGGAGAACAGATGGGGCCTGGGGAGGTGGAAGGGCCGGGGCCAGGTTGCAGCTCTGTGCTAACGTAGTTTTCTTAGTGTGCTGTCTTGACCCAGTTTTGAGGCCCTGGCGAGAGGCAGGTCAGTTCCCTCCTTGAGCGGTGGACTAAGCCACACCCTCTACAGCCCCTCACCCTCCAGGCCACTGCACAACCACCTGAATTACCCCGTGGCCAAGTGCCAGACAACCATGGACAGTCACGTGCCCCAGAGCCCACCAAAATTGCCCAAATTAGCCAATCCACAGGGAGCCCAACCAACCAGCCGCCCCACCTCCTGGCAACACACCAGCTGCCCGGCAGCCCAGCTGGCTGCTACCCCATCCCCAGGTGCCTGTGTGGCCCTGCCCAGCAGGCAGCCTTCCTCGTTTGGAGCGATAAGTGACAGCGCTCTGCCTTTCGTCTCTGGAGTGCCAGCATCCCGTGCCCCACATCAAAAGAAACTTTAAAGTCTACAAAGCAGACATAGGGCCGGGCATGCTGGTTCATGCCTGTACTCCCAGCACTTTGGGAGGCTGAGGTGGGAGGATCACTGGAGCCCAGAAGTTGGAGACCAGTCTGGGCAATACAGCAAGACCCCAACTCTAACAAAAAGAATTAGCCAGTTGTGGTGGTGCCCCCCTGTAGTCCCAGCTGCTCAGGAGTCTAAGGTGAGAGGATCACTTGAGCCCCAGAGTGTAAGGCGACAGTGAGCTACGATCACAGCATTGCACTCCAGCCTGGGTGACAGAAAGAGACTCTGTCTCTAGAAAAATAAAAATAACAAAACACCTAGAAAGGCGGGGGTGAGGCCCCAGTTCTGATGCTCACCATCTGTTTGCGCTTGGGTAACCTGCTCTCCCTCAGCTTTCTCGCCTGAAGATGGGGACCCCAAATGCACCGGGCCAGTGCAGGGGCTGGGGGAGAGGACGCAGGTGGCTGGTGCCCAAGGCCAGTGCAGGGGCTGGGGGAGAGGACGCAGGTGGCTGGTGCCCAAGGCCAGTGCAGGGGCTGGGGGAGAGGACGCAGGTGGCTGGTGCCCAAGGCCAGTGCAGGGCACAGAGGAGAGGACGCAGGTGGCAATGTTCATAAAATACCAAGCTTCACAAATGTTGGCTATAACTTCTCTCTACAGCTCCCAACATGTGTTATGTTTCCAGCATTCCCAGCCAAGCTGTGCACAGCTGGTACCTTCAGGGAAGATGACCCCAGCCCCAACCCAGGTGTAAATCCTTATCATCCTCCACCACGTGTGGTACAACAGTCCCCTTGTCCATAATTACTTTGCTCCAAGGCAAAACTAATTATGGATAATAGCTCTGGCCCAGAGGACATCTGCCGGGGGTGACTAGAAAGGTCTCCTCACTCTGGACGCCACCTCTGGTAGGACAGATCAGTTTCCAGCAGGCACGGCTCCCATCAATGTCAAAAGAACCAGATAAATCACAAAACCATATCTTTTGAGACAACAGAGCACTGGAGAAGCAACAGGGACAAGATCAACTAAAATTCCGGAGTCAGGAGGCCATTTAGAGCTGACCTGAAAATTCGCAGCCCCTCTGCTCTGGGGCAGTCGCTGACTTGGGGCTGGCTGAGAACGTGCCTGTCGACAGAGCAGAGGCTGCTGCTAAGGACAGAGAAAGAAGCAGCACTTTTGGTGGCTTTGCAGGCCCAAGCAACCAGGCTGGAGCTCTGAGAGGCCTCAAACGCGTGGTTGGTGTTCACCATCCTCCCGAAGCAGCTGGATTGACAGAACAGTGGGACGGGTGACGACGAGGTGGCGATGCTTCACAGGGCTGGGGCAGAGCTCTCCAGAAGGCTGTGTGTGCTCTGAATCAGCGTCCAATATGTGGTACTGTTTCTCCCATAGCCAGGATTCACCGGTCCAGGAATCACGGGGCGGAAGTGGATGTGGCACCACTCACCATCACCCCTAGTGATTTACTTCCTTGTCCATGACATTACGCTCTGCTGGCCTAGAGGTCTTAGTTCCAGAGGGAGGAACGCTGCCACCAGGAGACACAACAACGATCCCATTAAACTGGAAGGTAAGCTGCCACCTGGACACGTGGGCTCCTCCTACCTGTAAGTCAACAGGCTAGGAAGGGAGGTACAGTGTTGGAATCAGTCTACTACCGCACAACCGAGGTACAGAAGAGTATGCATGGGATACAGGGGATCCCTCAGGGCAGGTCTTAGTATTACCACGCACTGCGATTACGGTCGATGGGAAACCACAACAGCCTGGTCCACGAGGACCACAGATGGCCCAGGCCCTTCAGAAATGAAGGTGTGGGTCACTCCACTACAAAAAAAAAAAAAAAAAAAAAACCACCACCTGCTGAGGTGCTTGCTGAAGGCAAAGGGAATACAGAAAGGAGAGTAGAAGGAGGCAGTCATCAATACCAGCTACGACCACGTGACCAGCCGCAGAAACGCAGACTGTAATCGTCAGGAGTATTTCCTCCTTCTTTTGTTAAAAACGTGTTTGCACATGTATACACTTGTACTCAGAAAACATCTCCATTTGATTTCCCTTTAGCAGGTAACGTAAGGTGCACTGGCTTCACATCAGCATTTAAGTACTGCTGACTTCCTGTCATCGTATTTGGGTTGGGACTGGTGCCCTGCCAGTTCTAAGACAGGTAACTGTGTTATGTACGGCAAAATTATGACCTCATTGTCTTTATCCGAAGATTAGGTATGATCTCGGGAGATATGCATGGGTTCAAGTTGGCAAGGGGTGGAATTGTGATGGTTAACACTGAGTGCTAAATGACTGAATTGAAAGAAGCAAAGTATTGTTGCTGGGTGTGTCTGTGAGGGTGTTGCCACAGGAGAGTCACATTTGAGTCAGTGGACTGCGAGAGGCAGACCCTCCCTCCATCTGGGTGGGCACCATCTAATCAGCTGCCAGTGCATCTAGAATGAAGCAGGCAGAAGAACATGACGAACTAGACCAGCCCCACCTCCCAGCCTCCACACCTCCCCCGTGCTGGACGCTTCGTGTCCTCAAACGTCGGACTCCAAGTTCTTCAGCTTTGGGACTGGGACTGGCTCCCTTGCTCCTCAGCTTGCAGACGGCCTATCATGGGACCTTATGGGTTAATACTGCATAATAAACTCCCCTCTGGATACATGATAGATAGCAGGTGTAGACACAGATATCCTCTCAGTTCTGTCCTCTAGACAACACTAACCAAAACAGTCGGTTTCACACAAATCTTAGAATCTGGCTGTCAATTTCCACACACGGAAACTAAAAGCACAGAGCCAGTGCCACTACACGCCCAGCGGCACAGCTGGCAGCAAGAAGGCTGACTGCACACCCAGCACCACGGCAAGGCTGTGGAGCCACTGGAGCTCGTCTGCAAAACCTGTGGACCTGGCACAACACTTTGGAAAGTGTTTGGCAGTGCCTACTAAAGTAAAGCACGCACATGTCCCGCTCCGGGTGTTTGCCCATAGAAATGAGGGCTTGTGTCCACCAACGCACATGCAGAGGGCTCTCAGAGCAGCCTTCTCCTAACAGCCAAGACTGGACACGAGTCACACGCCCTGACAGTGGGGTGCTCAGAAGGCTGTGAGGCCAGCATTTTCACACAGCGGAGCCGCCGACACCGAGGGGACTCCGGGCGCACACAGCAGCGTGGGCGAACTCTGACGTATGCTGTTCAGTAAAAGAAGCCAGACTTCATACTGCGAGATTCCGTTTGCACAGTTTTAAAACAGACAGAAAGGTAGCGTTTGGGGTTTCTGGAACCTGCATCTCGGTACATGTGGCTGTGACACATTACTTTATATGTGTGTGTCACATCTGTATGTTACTCTATGATATCGTTTCATCAAGGTGTAGGTTCGGGTCTTGCACATTTAAGCTCTGTCTTAGTCTATACGTGCTGCTCTAATGATACCTGAGACTGGGTCACTTATAACGGAGAGAAATTGATTAGCTCACCATTCTGGGAGCTGGAGGCATGAGGTTAAGGTGACAGCAGTTTCAGTGTCCAGTGAGGCCACTCTCATTGTCTAAGATGACACCCTGCACGCTGTGTCCTCCAGAGGGGAGGAAGGCAGGACCCTCACATGGCAGAAGGCAGAAAGGCCAAGAGGGGTGCCCACCCCCTCAGCCCTTTTACACCAGCACTAAACTCACTCATAAGGATGTCCCCTCCTCACACCGCCACCTCAGCTATTAAATTCCAATACGAGTTTTGGAGGGGACAAACCTCCAAACCAGAGCAAGCTCTATATAAATTATCCCTTAATGCTTCCAACAAAATGAACAAGGACGCTCGTGCAGGAACATTCACAGCGGCACTATTTTAAACAGCCAAAACCGAGAACTCTCCGAAGCCCATCCCTGTGGGATGGATAGGTACCTCTGGCGTGGACACAGGCCACACCGCCACAGAGCACTGCAGGAACCAGACAGCACGATCCACAGCGGTGCTGACGGACCTGGAGCCTCCAGGAGAGGACACAGCTGAGAAAGCACCGGCCAGAGGCTCCCACCATGGACAGCGTCCGGTTTACGTCAATTGACTTGCGATTTTTTTGACTTTGCCGTAGGCTTCTCTGGGTATTAAATGCATTTTCGACTGTGAAAGTTGTCACAGTCAAAATGAAGTAGAGTGTTAAGAAAATCACATTACCTGACAAACAGAGCCAGGGAAGGCCGTAAAGCGTGGGTTCTCAGGCTTGTACACACCCAACAGCAAAAACACTGCCAAAAAGGCAACCTCGCACAAAAGCCACCCAGCCGCACACAGAAAACGCTTCTGCAAGGACCTCTGCCTGTGGCTGCCGTCCAGCCTCAGCATGACTCTCGTTGTTGATCTTTGTGGCCAGGGATAATTATCTCAAAGCAATTGTGTGATCCTCCTCGTTTCTTCCTTTAAGCATCTTTGTATTCCTTTACCTCCCTGAACACAGAGTTTACCACAACCTGTGTGTTTCCACTGCAACGCTCTCTTCTGAAATAAACATCTTTTCTTGCAAACAAATGACCTCTCTCTGTTACTGAGGTTGACAAGACTTACCATATTTTCGACTTGCAACGGGTTTGCTGGGACATCATCCACCTAAGCATCAAGGAGCACGTGTATGTAAGATGCGCCCAACTGTTCTGTGATATGAAAACTCAGGAAGCTCGAGGTTGGTGGTGCTGGAGGAGAGAATGAGGGCGCCTCCCGGGTGCTGTTAATAGACTGTTTCCTGGTCTACAGGCTGATTCTGTGGATATTTCCAATTTGTAGAAGTGCATCAAGATGGATTCTATATGTATATTATACCTAAAAACAAACAATAAACATCTTGGCTTGGGAAGGTGGGTTCCTCCCTCTTTGGGCTGTTGGGTTTGTCTGCAATGCCTGGAACTGCAGCAGCTATTCTGCGAGCATGAGGGAAGCCGTCCTGGCAACTGCGTGCTGCCGGGTGAGGAGGTGGGGAGGTCCTGAGCCTTCCGCTGCTAAGCCACTGGGTTAACCACCTCTGCGCTGGCCCTACCTTCAGACTTTGTTACCTCAGACAACACGCTTTTCTTACCGTTAATGATGTTACCTTGAATCCCATTTTCTCCAGCTGGTAGCCAAAGGCTCAGTAATCCACCCAGTACTGTGAGGGAAAGGTTCAGGCAGGAAGAGAAATACAAAAGGAGTGACGACGGAGCGCTGGCTTTTTCTTCTGGCTCAAATTCCCCTGCCTTGGGAAATTCATGCTTACAAGTCATAAAATCGTATTAAACAGGCCTTTTGACCCAGTATACTGGGGCTTTTTTTTTTTTTTTTCTAGGATCTTGCTCTATTACCCAGGCTGGAGTGCAGTGGTGCAATCTCAGCTCACTGCAGCCTCTGCCTCCTGGGTTCAAGCAATTATCCCACTTCAGCCTCCTGCGTAGCTGGGATTATAGGTGTGCGCCACCACGCCCAGCTAATTTTTGCGTTTTTAGTAGAGACGAACTTTCCCCATGTTGGCCAGGCTGGTCTCAAACTCCTGACCTCAGGTGATCCAGCCACCTCTGCCTCCCAAAGTGCTGGGATTACAGGCATGAGCCACCACGCCCAGGCTTGGGGCTCCCTTTTCAGCCTAACTCGGGCATGGCATTGGCATTGCATACCAGACAGCAGACCCCCTTACCTTAGTTCCTTTCTACTGACTCCAAGTGTTTAGGCAAAGCTCAGCCCTCTCAATCAATTGTAAACTAAAGAATCCTAAGCCCACTAAGACTTGCAAGCCCCAGCTTCCAGATGTCCCGCCTTTTCGGACCGAATATGTACCACCCGCCACGTACTGATTCATTATTTTACCGCAATTCTTGTCACTCTGACAAGCATAAAACCAAACTGTAACCCAGTGGCCTTGGCACCACTTTCCCAGGACCTCTTGAGGCTGAGTTTCCCAAGCCTCAGTGACTCACTGGCATAGACTCAGAACGAACCTCTTTAAATCTTTGGCAAAGCTTGGTTTTTCCATCGTCAATAGCAAAAGTAACACGGAGCCTGGGACATGCTTAGTGAGAAGAGCCACATCATTATCCGATGTAAGTTTCCCTTCCTTCCCTCTCACTTCAGACATTCTGCTACCCACAGTACTCTTTCCTCAAAAAAAATTTTACACAAAAGCTCAACAAGCATATTCAGACCTGAAAGGAGGCCGGGCAGTGACAAAAGCACAGCTAGTCCTTTTTAAGTCAGATTTGGGAAGACCTGGCCCTGTGCCCCCCCTGCAGCCCTGCGAGACACCTGGGTGGGGTCCTGGCACTGAGGAGCTGCCTGGGAAGCCATGGCCGTCCCCGCAGGAGCATCTGGGCTCCCAGCTTCAACCTGTAGCTCTGGCTGGTGAAGTAATTTCAGGGCCCAGGAAATGCAGGCAGCAATGGGGGAAGGGGCTGTGGCTAAAGAGTGCTCATGGAAGGCCAAGCTCCAAGTGGAACCCAGAATCTGTGGATGAGGCAGCTGCTCCCAACAGCCATGGGAACTTAGAGAATGGCAAACTTGAAGTGCTAAATCTGCCTCAAGAGGCAGCCTGGAAGCTGGGCCTTCCTGTCCTGTAGCTAAAGGACCCTCTGTTCTTGCTGATATCGCCCTGTGCAGATCAGCCGAGCTCCACCCCAGCAGGAGCAGAGTGTGAAAGAGCATCGGCCGGGAGCTGGGAGAGAAGAGCGGAGGACCTGGGAGTCTCCTGCAGCCCAGCCTGCCTTCAGCCAATGCGGCCGCATCTGAAGAGGCTGCACCCGCCCTGTCTAGCACCCTGCACCCACTGCACCTCTGAGACAGGGCAGGAAGAAGCTGGTCGCACCCATGACCCTCCCAGGTCCCACTACCCAGACGGCCAGCTTACTTCTGACTGCAGTCAGAATGTCATGCATGCCCCAGGGGACTAAGCATATTCAGACCTGAAAGGAGGCCGGGTGCGGAGGCTCACGCCTGCAACCCCAGCACTTTGGGAGGCCAAGGGGGCGGATCACCTGAGGTCCGGAGTTTGAGACCAGCCTGGCCAACATGGTGAAACTCTGTTTCTACTAAAAATACAAAAAATTAGCCTGGCATGGCGGTGCATGCCTGTAATCCCAGCTAGTTGGGAGGCTGAGGCAGGAGACTCGCTTGAACTGGGGAGGTGGAGGTTGCGGTGAGCTGAGATCGCACCATTGCACTCCAGCCTGGGCAACAAGAGCAAAACTCCATCTCAAAAAAAAAACCAAAAACCTGAAAGGAGAAGGCTACCTGGCAAAAGAGTCACAAGAGTCTGTTATTTTATATCAGCAAACATCTGGTAAATAGGAGTGGAGCTGGGGAGGGCGTCATTTTGGATTGAGCTCACATGCTGCTCTGGACACCCTCAGCAGAGACCCCATATTCAAAGGGATAGCTCTAGCAGCTGCCAGGGGCTCAAACAATTTGCTCACTTTGGTGACAAAAACCTGGAATTCACAGTGGCTAGGTGGAGCCGAGACGGGCAGCTAACAAGGAAGGAGGACCTAAGCCAGGTGCAGAGCACAGAGGCCCCCCCAGCTGGGGACGGAGGCCCAGCCAGCATCTGTGCTGCATTCCTTGGGGCCGGGGCCAGTTCCCAGGCCCCGATATCCTCCCGGCCGCCTGCACGGAGCTACTGCCATTTGCCTGAGGAGCCGGCAGCTGAGGAAGGAAAGCACTCATCTCTCGGGGAGCCTGGCACGGGCTCCAGGCCATCACCGCTTTTTCTGGGCACCCTGGCTGCCCAGGGCTTTTGCAGTGTGGTTGGGACGTACGAGGGTGAGGTGACAGAGCTGTGACCCAGCTCTGCTCAGTTCGAGCTCAGTGAGACTAGAACCTCTCCCTCAGTGACTCCCCAGTCCCGAGGTGCAATGGCTACACCCCCAGCTTGCACGGTCATCTCATGGGCTCCCCAGTCCTACGGGAAAGACGTCACCACTAGCGAGGTCACACCGGGGGTGTGGCCATCAGCACCACGGCCAGGACCCATCCCCTCACTCCCAACTCACCACCCTCTGGTGAATGGAAAGCGGGACCTGAGGAATAACAGTGACCATCAGAAGCTCAGGGGGCCATTTAACCACAGGTCTACACTGGCTCTTGGAACACAGGGCTAGTGATCTGGAAAATGCGTTTTTCTCCCGACCAATTAGCAGAAAACACACAAATGGTTTCCCTCAACTGCCAAGGGTGCAGCAGTCCCTTCCCGTCCTGCTCCGGGCCTTCTCCGGCCAGCCCTGTGCCTCCGTTTACACTGAGGGGCCCTGGGCTCCAGGGGGCGGTGCCGCTGAGCAGCCCATCACGAGCCGGTGTTTGATCCACGGAGTCTGAAGTAAAGGCAGCCAACACAGCCTACGTCCCTGGAGAGAGGGAGGGACAGTTGGGGCCCCTGCCTGACGCAGCAGAGGTGAAGCCTCTGTCAGGGGGTCAAAGATGACAGGAAGTACATCCAGGACACCGCCTCTCCCTGTGAGATCCCACCCTGCGCTACTGTGTGAGCTCAAGGTTCTGGCAGCCACAGACTCTGGCTGAGACAGGAGGGCTGTGCCCTGGGGTTAAACACAGGGCTTCATAAGTCAGGCTGGAGAGGAGCAGCGGGGGCAGGTAGGTGGGAGCAGGAGGCCCAGGCTGAGCCCCACACAGTCGGGAGGAAGAGAGGTTGCTGGTGGCCATTGCTTTTCCTGGAGGGCTGGGGCCCTCCATCCGCCCTCCACCCAAGCCCACTCAGGAACAGAAGCTCAGGTGGCCCTGCCAGCACGGGGACATCCCCATGACGTGGTCCTGACATGCACAGGACCACCCTCACCACATCACACCCCAGATGCAGTTGGACCGAAAGGACCAACTATGAGAAGCCATCACGGTGGCCCAGGAGGGCCTGCATCCCCAGAGTCACCAGGGCCACCTCTGGTGCAGGGTCAGCTGCCCATCGCCACCTTTGGGCAGAGAGAGACCCTGCCCAAGACCTCCTCCCGTGGCCTCCTCCCTCCTCTTCCCTGGTTCCCCACCAAGCCTCCTCTCCTCTCCCCTGCCCCTCCAGTGGGGCCGCTGCGGAAGACACTGTAAGTTCTGCCTCCACGCCTGCCAGGAGTCAGAGTGGGATGTCCCCGCAACGTGGTCCTGATGTGCAGAGGCTGCCAGGGGCCCCGTGCCACCCCCAAGGCTGGGGCCCATGCTGTAGCCCGGTAGGGGTTCCTGCCCGCCCTGGGCTGCACCTCTCTGGCTTCTCCGGCAGCTGCTCTCCCTCCACGCACCCTCACCCGCCACTGCGGCCAGTGCCTGCTGCTCACCCACCCACACACAGATCCCACCCTGAGCTCAGCCATCAGCTTCCTGCCATCCAGGGACTGCAGGGCCCCAGGCCTCTGGTTCCCAGGCCTCTTCGGGGAGGGGGGGTGGGGGGGGGTGGTCAGCCAGAGCAGAAGACACTACCCTGCAGATCAGAAGCCAATCATGGACCCTGACAGAAGGCAAGCCCAGCGGGCGCAGTCTCCACGGGCACACACAGCAGCGGGGAGATCCGGCCTGCTCCCGTTCCTGCAGAAAGCAGCGTCCTCTGCTTCCTCCGCTTCCTGTTTTTCTGATTAGGATGTAAAGACTTTCTTCACTGTCATGCAGCTGCAAAGCACGCCCGAATCGTTATTTTTAGTCTCTTAATGTTGTGAAATTGTTACATGGTTTCTAACACTTTAACAATCTCCGTGTAAAGGAGATTGATTCTAAATGGATAAAATAAATGATAGGGACAATGTGTCCCTTGCTCTTGCATTTTTCCAAGAGCGGAACCCAGCACAGCCACAGGGGGATGTTAAAGTCAAGCCTTGAATCCCTCAACCAGGCCGAGGGCACCAAGCTAGGGCTGGGGCAGGAGGTCCTTCACGGAGAAGGGTCTGCGGAGAGGATGGTGCCCAGGCCCTGCTCCAGAAATCGAAGACAGACAGCGGGAGGAGGCATCGGGGTGGGAGCTTGGAGGACTGTCTGAAGCTGTGTTGAGCGGAGCTATAGGGAGGTCAGTCACTCTCACAACTGGGGACAAGAGGGACCCCTTTGGAAGAGCGAGGGAAGGGAGACTCTCCAGGGTTACGTTGGTGGGGCTGAGGGTGTCTAGGGACTAGGAAATTGAGCATGGAGGGTTCCGGGTGTGGAGCAGCACTGAGGGGAGCCGGGAGGCCAGGGAGGGCACCCAAGTGAACCACGTGAACAAGTAGATGAAGGAGCTTCTGGAACCAGGGTCTGTTTCCCTCACGGGCTCTAGGAGTGCATGGGAACTGCAGGACCCATGGGAGCTCCTTCCCCTGGCCCACCCACCCAGAGCTACCTCTGAGTGCTAGATTCCAGGAAAGAAAAAAGGCTTGTGCCTCAGTGTGTATGGTGGGCAGCCTGCCCAGCCTGGCACTGTGGGGTCATCAGATTCAGAGAGTGCCAGGCACAGTGGCTCACGCCTGTATTCCCAACGCTCTGGGAGGCCGAGGCAGATGGATCACCTGAGGTTGGGAGCTCAAGACCAGCCTAGCCAACACGGGGAAACCCGTCTCTACTAAAAATACAAAAATTCGCCAGGCGTGGTGGTGCAAACCCATAGTCCCAGCTACTCAGGAGGCTGAAGCAGGAGAATCGCTTGAACCCAGGAGGCGGAGGTTACAGGGAGCCAAGACTGCACCACTGCACTCCAGCGTGAGTGACAGAGTGAGACTCTGTCTCAACAACAGCAACAAAAACAGAGCAGCAGAGTAACCCCAGGAGAGGCCCCTCACTGCCCACCCAGGGGAGGAAGGTCTGAACTCTGCTCTGAAAAACAAGCCCGTCCCTCTGCCAGACTCAGGTTCAGTGAGACAGGACAGGGTGGGCTGCAGAGAGGGCGAGAAGGAGCCCAGAGCAGCGAAAGCGGCAGCAAGGGCCAGCGCCTCTGCAGCCCACATCGGCCTCAAAAGGTCCTGCACTGCACACTTGCCCCTCAGTCAGAAACATTTCCCACCCTTCCTTATAGAAAAACTCTGCTCACTGAGGCCCAGCCACACGGCGCCCTCCTCCCTCCCGATGCCTCCCTGATTCCAACCCCAAGCACCGGGCCAGCTGCCTGCTGCAAACGGCGGTGCACAGACCTGGATCGGACTCCAGCTGGTGTCAACACGGGAAGGGCGTACAGGATAGGAGCCCAGGCCCAGGATGGGGCCACACAGCCCCCCATGACATCAGAGCCCATGGCCCCACCTGGGCATGATGCCAGCACGGACCCTGCCCACCAAGCCCCACCCCCTCCATGTCACCCAGGCAGGAGGGAGTGTGGATGGCTGGGCATCCCCTGTCCACAACCAGCCCCAAGGTCTGAGCCCAAGGCTGCCGCTGCCAGAAAGAGACACGTGACTCACGAAGGCCCCACCTGGGAGGAGGCCCAGAGAGCAGCTGTGTCAGAAGGGCCAGCCCCAAGAGCCAGCCCCGCCCAGCTGCAGAGCAGGCAAGTCCAGGCCCCACGGCACAGGGGTCTGCGGGCGGGGAGCTGGGGTGACCAGGCTGCCCTTAAAGGGCACCTTGGGGCATAGGCATGGCTCAGGGAGGAGGCCTGGGCTCGGAAAGGTGGTGGAGCCCAAGGGTGCAGGTGCAGGCTCTAAAATGGCCCATGGCAGCCGCCCTCAGGACCACCAGCCCTTAGCCCTGGCTCTGGGGGACCACCGCCCTGCCCTGAAGGTCTCAGGGGTCATATCTTCACCCTGGAGTGAGAGAGGTCATGATCCTCTTCCTGGAGGCTTGAGAGAGGCTGTGCGGTGCCTGGGTGGGATGAGGGGGTCGGCTCCACAGACAGAGCCTGCCACACCCACCTGTTGGCTGGGGGCAGTGCTGGGAGACCAGGTGTCTGCCATTTGTGGGTCCTCCTTCACACCCACGCTCCATCCCAAGTGGCAGCTCCCGCAGGGGCTAGATCAGACCCAGCAGCCTTTCCCGGGCGGGACAGAGGGAACAGCCGCTCAGCTGCGAGCACTAAATTTAACCCAATCTGCGAATCAAATGTGCTCTGATTGTCCTTAGGTGATTCCGCAATAAGCCCTGGCCTGGGCTGGGCAGTCTGCACCTGGGCTGAAGAGCAGCTGGGCCCAGAGGGAGGCAACGTGCCAGGGCCTGGGGCCCGGGAGAGGGGAGGCGGCAGGTGGAGACTCCCTGCTCCCTAACAGCCCTGGGAACCCCAGTAGCGCCCTTCCTAGGAGCAGCTCCTGCAGCACTAGATTCAAGGGCGTTTAGTGGGAGCCGGGGCGGGGCGCGGGGAGGCGGGACGGCGGGGAGGCTGGGTGACAAGGAGGCGGGACGACGGGGAGGCGGGGTGACAAGGAGGCGGGCGTGGGGGAGGCGGGGTGACAAGGAGGCGGG
>CM052663.1:88497620-88528443 GCA_028533165.1 Leontopithecus rosalia
AACAACAGCGAAACTCCGTCTCAAAAAAAAAAAAAAAAAAAATAGAAAGTGACCTAAACACCACAACCAACTGATGTAGGCCAGGTTGTTTCTCCTTGTCCACATTTTGGAGCCTTTTATCTAGTTTATGTAATGACTGTTTCATTCTGGACGCACTCCACGCACAGCCTCGTCTCCTGCGTTTTCGCTGGGGTCAGGTGTGGCTGTCTGGAGCAGCAGGCATTTCAGCAGCTTGGATGGTCTGTGGCCGCAACCAGGCAGGGGCCTTTCACAGCCTGATGGCTCTGGCACTTATCACTAGGAATGGTCCTCATTTCCACTCTGTAGAAGGAGCTTGGCTTTGAGGTCCTTGACGGTGGAGTGACTCGAGGAAGCACTGCCTTTGTCATCAGCCCCTGAGGAGGGAGGTGGCTCCTAGCGCCGGGCCTCGGCCTCCTGGCTGTTCAGGGGACAGTGACATTCTGCAGAGCTTTCAGCAGATCCTAAGGAGCCCCACTTGCTGCCTCAGTGTTGCTTGCCACCAGCCCTGGACCATCCCCTCCAGAACCTCTGAGCCCAGGTGACAGCAAGGTGCACACTGCTTCTTGTCACCCTGCTGGCCACACTGGCTCACTTACATCCAAGAACAGCCTCACAGAGGGTAAGAAACTCGTGCAGCAACCCTGCCGGTTACAAGTTGTTGTTCTCTCTCTTTTTTTTTAATTTTATTTTTTGTTGTTGTTTTTTTGAGAAGGAGTCTCTCTCTGCTGCCCAGGCTGAGTGCAGTGGCAGGATCCCAGCTCACTGCAACCTTCACCTCCTGAGTTCAAGCAATTCTCCTGCCTCAGCCTCCAGAGTAGCTGGGACTATAGGCGCGCACCACCTCGCCCAGCTCATTTTTGTATTTTTTCAGTAGAGACGGGGTTTCACCGTGTTGGCCAGACTGGTCTCCAACTCCTGACCTCAGGTGATCCTCCTGCCTCGGTCTCCCAAAGTCCTGGGATTACAGGTGTGAACCACCAGGCCCAACTTTCTTTTTTCCTACAAGTTGTTGTTTTCAACGCGTGCTTTTGCATAAGCAGAGAAAACTGTGTGGAAGGGGGAGCCAACGCCGGGGCGCTGCTTTCAGAGACAGCAGCGAGGGGGTGCTGCTTCCTGCTTTAGGCACCGCTCTTTCATTCGGATCTCCTTGGTGGGCATGACAATTTTGTAATGAAAAGTCGATGTCAATGAAAGAAAAGCCGTATGTGGCTGAATCTCCGCAGCAACTAAGCCCCTGCTCCCCTGTCTGGGGCTTGCAGGAGGCCTCTAGGAAGGTGACGCTTCACTGAGCACTGAAGTCGGGAAGAAGGGCAGGAAGGCAGCCAGGAGAAACTGGGCAGGGGCGCGGTTTCCAGCAGAGGCTGGGAGCCCCCAGCAGCCCAGCAAGCCCAGGGGTGCTGGGCAGGGTGCTCCGTGCTGGACCAAGGTGAGTGGGGACCCAGGTCGGGGACCTGCAATATCGGCCGCAGGAACAAGGAGGTGGTGGTGGGAGAGAGCATGGCCCTCAGGGAGCCCCCTCACCCCCAGCTTCACCTCCCTTCAAGTGCTGTGAGTCATTTGTTGGTTCCTTCCACAGACCTTCCCAGAACGCTGTGCCAGGTGCTATGTGGGAGTTGGGGCTAGGGGAGACACACATCTGAGTGAAAACATCCCAGACCCCACAGCCAGGCTAGTGAGCACGGGCACAAGCAGAGACATCCATGTGGTATGGGGAATCTGTGTGGAGTCAGAGGTGGATGTCACAGGGACGTGGAGTGCAGGGAGGTCTGCCTGGAGGAGGGGCACCCAGCTGCCCGGCCCCTGCCTTCTGTACCTCCTCAAATGCACTTGGTCCCCGTGAAGTCCCTCCTGGGTGCTTTGGGAGTAGGGATGAAGTGCCCCAAGGGCATTTCCACACTCCAGCCCCACCTCTGCACTGGACTTCTCTCCCCAACCCAAACCCCATGCTTTAGACCGTCCTGGCCCAAAAGCCCCTTCTGTTCTGAATGACGAAACCAAGGCCCAGCAGAGGGAGGGACTCGGCTTCTTGTTCTGACACAGGGTGCACACGTGACACACCCTTCCTCACAAAACAATGCGGAGCACCCAACCTGCAAGCCAGCACCCTCTTCAGCGCATTCCTGCCCCCCGTTGTCCTGTGGTCTTAGCACCCCCGCCTTGGCTCCCCACATCCCGGGCCCAGGCTGGGTCTTGGCGAAGGTCTCACGCAATCCCACACAACTCGTCAGGTTGCCGTTGTGCCCATTCTGCAAAGCGCAGAGGCGATGAAGGAGACTCAATGCAGCCAGGATTCAAGGAGCGCTCAGCCCCGGGGCACAGGCCACCCTCCCGGGGTTTCCCGATTCTGGGCTTGGCCGCCCTCCTCCATCCTCCAGCAAGCATGCTGACTGCCCCTTCCTCTCCATCCTCCTATGACCCCGGGCTTCTTCTGTCCTGTGCCCAGCAGCGTGTAGTTTTATGTTGCTGCCACCTGGGGTCCTGCCCAGTGTCCCAGTTGATGGGAAGCTCCTGAAGGGCAGTTCGGTGCAGAGACGGCTCCGGGAGGAAGGGTCTGAAGTCACTGTTAAGACTGCAGTGTGGTGGCTCACACCTGTGATCTCAACACTTTGAGAGGCCAAGGCAGGAAGACCACTTGAGCCCGGGAGTTCCAGACCAGCCTGGACTGGTGATAGTGAGACACCAGCTCTACAAAATTTAAAAAAATTAGCCCAGCATAGTGGTGCATGCCTGTAGTTCCGGCTACTCAGGAGGCTGAAGTGGGAGGATTGCTTGAGCTCAGGAGGTCGAAGCTGCAGCAAGGATCACACCACTGCACTCAGCCTGGGCAACAGACTGAGACCCTGTCTCTCAAAATAAAAGGAAAAGAGACAGAGACAGAGAGGCTGCAGTAAAAGAGAACCTGCAAGGAGGAAACGGTTGCATGTAACTTTGCACCCACGGGATTTAATTTACGGAGGTGACGGTGCTGGCACCGAGTGGGGTGCCATAAGATGGGGCCATCATGCCTGGGAGGGCTTGAGGATAAACGGATGGGACAGGAATGAGTGTGGGGTCAGCCCCAGGCCTCCTGTGGGGGCAGCCCCAGGCAGCCAGACTGAGGCTGCCTGCTGGAACATGGGCCTTTACCATTGTGTGTGTGAGCCCCACAGGACTCCCGGACCCTCCGCACCTCAGGCAAGATCACAAAGTCTCCTTCAGAACCACGGACAGTGCCGGCAAGCACCCCGGGCTACTGACCTGACCTATGGTGCCTCTGCCTCCTCCAGGCTCAGCTCTCACCACGGCCCGGCCAGCAGCAGGACCACCGGCACCCACATCTGACCTCGGGCTCCATCCCCTGCAGGACCCACGGGGCCTGGCCCAGCGGCACCAGAACACCTGGGCCCTCCCCCGCCGCTGTTTTCTCAGCACTAGCCGTTTCCTCCCACGCCACCCTCCCAGCTAACTCCCTTTGATTGATTGATTGATGGATGGAAATAGATGCTCGGGGCCACAAAGAAAAATTAGTCCTGAGACAAAGGATCTTTCAGCAATGCAATTTTTACTTCCTGGGCTGTAGAAAGGGCACTCTCACTAGCCACTGTGCCACAAGAGTGCAATGAACAAATGAAAACAGACACATTTATTCCTTACGCATTTGGGGTCGTCCTCACTGCTGTGTCTGATCTCCATTGGCTGGAGCCAGTCCTCACAATCTAAACCAAAACCCAGTTGGTTAACAACTTAAAACTTTCTAAAAAGGTAAAAGCAGTGGAGAGCTGGGACATGCCTGTGAGCACGTCCAGCACAGATATCTTACTTAAAATACAAGGACGTAGAATGTGCTGCATGCTTGTAAGTGTGGCACATCTAACAGCTCCACAGGATAGGGCTTAACAAAGTTATTAACACACTTATTCTTTAAAAGAAAGGAAACTTTAAAAAGAAACTTTTCTACTATGGGCAGAGATCCAGGAGCTTGGCACCGTGAGGGGTCAGTCCAGACAGGACAGTGCAACCTGGAGGAGGAAGCAGGAGCCAAGCTGAAGGCGCGTGCAGGCCAGGGCCCTGGGGACGAAGCATGCTGCTGGGAGCTGCCCCCTGACAGCTACATCATCACCCGGTCATTTATCCAAGCCAGGAGTCCCTTCCTCCGGGTCACCTGCTCAGACTGTGTCCTGGGCCCTTGCCCCTTCCCCCAGTTCACCTGCCCAGACCCAGTGTGTCCCATCTCCACGCCCCACCCCTGGGTCACCTTCCTGGACCGAGTGAGTCCCATGCCCACATCCTACTCTCAGGTCACCTGTCTGGACCAAGTGTGTCCCATGCCCACACCTCATCCCCTGGGTCACCTGCCCAGACCAAGTGCATCCTGTGCTGAGGCTCCTTCTCCTAAGTCACCTTCTCAGACCCAGCATGTCCCATCTCCACACCCCACCCCAGGGTCATCTACCAAGACCGAGTGTGTCCCATCCCCATACCCCACACCCAGGCCACCTGCCCAGATCAAGTGTGTCCTGTGCCCACGCCCCTTCTCCCGGGTCACCTGCTCCTTTCCACTCACCCAGAGGAAGTGATGGGGTGTGCAGATCTGATTTAATCTGATGTCTTCCTGGGGATTTCCTGCCCCCCAGGACAGGAAGTGGGCGTCCACGGCTGGGCCTCCAGCTCCTTGTTCTAGTCTGTGGGAATTTGCTGGAGAATGAGTCAGTGTCCCCAAAACAGGAAATTCCTGAGGAAGGAGCCTCTGTCTTTTATCCCAGACAGACCCTAGGGATGCCTTCCTGAGACCACTGAGGTCTACAGAAGCTGATGGTCATTGGGTGGGTCAGCTCTGCAGGAAGCAGGGCAAGGCCACGGCTCCAGCACCCAGGTCCCTGATGGGAGATGCCAGTATCGGGACCTTTCCAGAGGAAGGAGGTGTCCCCTGCTCCTGTCATGGAAGCAGGTCATGCACCTTCTGGCCGGCCTCAGGCTTGTGCACAGCCAGGGGCTCCTGCCCTCGAGGGTCCGAAGGTGGGAGGGGAAGGGGGTTCAGCTAGTTCCACGCTGGACACCACAGGTTGCAGGGGGCTTCCAGATGTCAGGAGGTGGGAGCGCTGCCTGACACTCAGGCTTCTGGCAGCAGAGACCTTATGGGGCAAGGGTGAGCCTTTCACTGCCGCTGTGGACCTGGCTCCCAGCTGGGACATCCCATGACTGGGAGGAGGGTGGGAACCCAGCAGAGGACGGCCTCCTTGACATAAAAACTGCTCCTAAAAAGACCCATGGAAGAGGAAGAAGACAAACCACAGACTGGGAGAAAATGTTTGCAAATGGCAGAGCGGACAGTGGACTGGAACCTACAATCAATTCACGATGTATCTCCAAACTCAACAGCACAAAAACAACCCACTTACAACATGGGCAAACGACGTGAAGAGCTATTTCCCTGATGAGGACACGCAGAAGGCAAACGAACACAGGAAGAGATGTTCAGCCCCAGGCACCCTCAACGTTTGGACACAAAAACCACGGCAAGGCTGTGGCAGTGGCCACAAGTATAATCCCAGGACGCGGGGGGCTGAAGCGGGTGGATCGCTTGAGCCCCAAAGTTCAAGATCGGCCTGGGCGACATAACAAACCCTGTTTCTAAACAAACAAACAATTCACAGTTTGGTCTCATTTTACACCTATCAGAATGGCTAAAATAAAAAATAAACCGGCCGGTGCATGGTTCACCCCTGTAATCCTAGCACTTTGGGAGGCCAAAGCGGGTGGATCACTTGAGGTCAAGAGTTCGAGGCCAGCCTGGCCAACAGGGTGAAACCCTGTCTCTACTAAAAATACAAAAATTAGCCGGTGTGGTGACATGTGCCTGTAATCCCAGCTACTCAGGAGGCTGAGGCAGGAGAATTGTTGAACCTGGAAAGTGAAGTCTGCAGTGAGCCGAGATCGCACCACTGCACTCCAGCCTGGATGACAGAGCAAGACTCCATCTCAAAAAATAAAAATAAATAAATAAACCATGACCACCCCATGCTGATGGGGAGGCAGAGAAGCTGGGTCCCCTATGCGCTGCTGCTGGGAGTGGACGGACGATGGCGCGGCTGCTCTGGAAGACCGCTTGGCTGTTTCTTATCAAACTAGACCTGCAACTCCCATGACCCCGTGATCAAGCCCCAGAGAAATGAAAGTCATATTCATACAAACACCTGCTCGTGCATGTTCATAGAAGCTTTACTTGTTTTAGCCAGAACCTGGGAAGTAGTCCAGATGTCCTTCAGTGATGAAGGGTTCTCCATGGTCAGGGAACACAGCTCAGCCACAGGGAGGAAGCGCTGCTGAAAGGCACGGCTGCCGGGGGAGCCAGAGACTCTCTCAGAGTCAAACAGGCCTCTCAACAGGTGACCTACAGGACGACTTGCTCCGCACAGCACTCTGAAGTGACAATTCTGGAAATGGAGAGAATGGATGAGTGGTTGCCGGGGCTCCCAAATGCCCTGCCCCACAGAGGAGGGTGTAATATTGCACCACAGTAATGCGAAATGTTATCCTTGGGCCGGCGTGGTGGCTCACGCCTGTAATCCCAGCACTTTCGGAGGCCAAGGTAGGCAGATCACCTGAGGTCAGGAATTTGAGACCAGCCTGACCAACAGGGTGAAACCCCATTTCTACCAAAAATACAAAAAAAAAAAAAAATTAGCCAGGTGTAGTGGCAGTCACCTGTAATCCCAGCTACTTGGGAGGCTGAGGCAGGAGAATCACTTGAACCTGGGAGGTGGAGGCTGCAGTGAGCCGAGATCATGCCACTGCACTCCAGCCTGGACGACAGAGTGAGATTTTGTCTTAAAAAAAAAAAGGTTATCCTTGGAAGAAACTGAGTGAAGCATACAATGAATGTCTCTCTGTCATTTCTTACAACCTATGTGAATCGACAAGAACCTCATGACAATTTTTAATTAAAAGCTAAAGGCAGACTATTTTTAATAAAAGCTGGTGTCCGAAGCCTCATGGAGGGGGAGCCTGTTGGCATCCGGTGGAGAATTGGGTGCCAGGTGCCCACGGGACCCCTGGAGCCCAGTGCAAGGAGGCCGTGGCAGACAGCATGGAAGGCTCTGCACAGGTCAGCCCTCCCCGGGCACTGAAGACCCGTCCTGAAAGGAGGGCCCATCATGCAGTGGGAACATGCTGGGGGACCCACGGCCCCCAGCCCCTTGCCACCTAGAAAGGAAGGCACTTCGCCAGGTGTGGTGGCTCATACGTGTAATCCCAGCACTTTGGGAGGCCAAGGCCAGTGGATCACCTGAGGTCAGGAGTTTGAGACCAGCCTGGACAACTTGGTGAACCCTCATCCCTACTAAAAATATAAAAATTAGCTGGGTGTGGTGGCTGGCACCTGTAATCCCAGCTACTCAGGAGGCTGAGGCAGGAGAATCGCTCGAACCAAGAGGCAGAGGTTGGGGTGAGCCGAGATTGCACCACTGCACTCCAGCCTGGGTGAGGGTCAGACCCTGTCTCAAAAATAAAAAAGAGAGAGAGGGAGGCCCTTGCTCACATGTCAGGACTTAGACCCAGGAGACCCAGGGGTGGACAGAATGCAAGGGACTCAGAGCTCCAGGCTGAGTCGGCTTGGAAGAACATCCAAGGTGATGGGGCTCCATGACAGCGAAGCCGGGTTGTGTGCCTTTGCTATTGTTGCTGCTTTGTTTTTTCTTTTTCATTTTTCAGAGACAGGGACTCACTCCAATACCCAGGTGGGAGTGCAGTGGCGTGATCTCGGCTCACTGAAGCCTGAACCTCCTGACTGCAGCCATCCTCCCACCTCAGCCTCCCAAACAGCCGGGACCACAGGCACACACCACCACACCTGGCTGATTTTTTTGTAGAGACAGGGTCTCGCTGTGTTGCCCAGAATGGTGTAGAACTTCTGAGCTCAAGTGATCCTCCCGCCTCGGCCTCCTAAAGTGCAGGCATCACAGGTGCCAGCCACAGTGCCAGCCTTGCTGTTGTGGTTTGAGTCTGGGTTTGGTTTGGTTTTATCATGTGTTTTGGCACAGCACTTGGTCAGACCCTGCAGAAATCAGAAAGTGTGTACTGACCGGTTTCAACTGGCATGGGAAAACCGGGGATGTAGGTAGGGAGCCAGCCCTGTATCACCTGTGGATACCCCGAGTTCGGTGGCAACAAAGGCATGAGGAAAAGACAGATTAAGAGAGAAAGTGGGACCAGGGGGCCATCACTTATTACTGGAGGAGACAGTGAAGGCCCCCGGTCCCATTTTCTCTCTTAATCTTTTCCTCATTCCTTTGTCGCCGTCAAACTCGGGCTACCCATGGGTGATGTAGGGATCCATGAGCCCTGCATCAGGCGCCAGAATGTAGGGAACCAGCCCTACATCACCCATGGGTACCCCATGTTCAGTGGCAACAGAGGAATGAGAAAAAGATTAAGAGAGAAAGTGGAAGCAGGGGACCATCATCATTACTGCAGGAGACAGGAAGGCCCCAGGCTCCCCCAGGCAGCAGACAGGAAGGCCCCAGGCTCCCCCAGGCAGCAGACAGGAAGGCCCCAGGCTCCCCCAGGCAGGAGACAGGAAGGCCCCAGGCTCCCCCAGGCAGGAGACAGGAAGGCCCCAGGCTCTGATCATCCACACCATTTATTGGTCACAGTCACTTTGATCTACGGGGTGGGGTGATGTGATGCTGGGGTCGATCAGTGGCCGGAACTGCTGTGTCACTGTCAAGGATGATAACAGTGGCTGTTTCAGGAGTTTCACAAACAAGAACACGTGGTTCTCTTTAGCCTGATATCTACGTGCAGCTGATGGATCGAGGGCCTTACAAGGAGCCTACAAGTCTGGCTAGGTCACAGTGCTACAAAGGGGTTTTATGCCCTTGAGCACGTTTATGGTAACAGAGCCGAGGTCACCCTGCACAGAACACGAGGCACGGGGAGGCCGTCCTCCTCAGAGGCCTCCTGCAGCCTTCACAGTTTGTTGCTCCTTGTGTATATGATACTCATAACCAATTTACGTAGGCGTCTGTAAGTCCTTCCTCCTTTGCTGCTTCTCCCAACATGGGAACCCGCTCCTGTGTTTCCGTAAAGGCACCCAGGCCACCAGCTTCATCAACACCCAGCTGATAGGCTGTGCCTGGTGCCACCCTGGGAGGGCCAGCCCTGGACACAGGGAGGATGGACGAAAGGCCGAGACAGCTCCCCACCAGTGCGAATGCTGTACGCCAGCTGCTGGGCTCTCCTCCTGGTGGCCACCCACTGTTGCGCTCTGCCCTCGCACCCTGGGGCCACAAGGCCAGACAGCCTGGCCGATCTGCCGCGTTCCTCAGGGGGCCACGCTGCTCCAGTTCTCCCTCATGCTGTGACAGCAGCTACCTCTGAGGACCCTGGGGTGCACGTGAGTGTGCAGTGGAGGCCAGGCATCTGTGAGTTCCACCGTCACACACCCCAGAGGGATCCCCAGCCAGTGTCACACGGCCGCCAGAGGCACAGAAGCCCTGTCTCAACCACGTGTTGGGTTGCCCTGTAAATCTGCCCCAAGGCCACACACAAACCTGTGTCACACAGACCTCCCTCGGGTGCTGGGGGCCCTGGTGCAGCCACCCCTGCCTGTCACCCACACTCCTAGCCAGCGATGCAGCCTACGGCTGAGATCTCTGGTGGGCCTGTATCACCCTCCCCCAGGCACTGTGGTTCGGGTCCCTCTCCTCCTGTGCCCAGGTCTCCTCTTCTTCCAAGGATCCCTTCTCTCCTGGACCATGATGTGGGTGGCCTCAGCATTGTGAGGCCAGGTGTCTGCCTCCCCGACAGACAAAGGGCTCCTGCATCTTCCCGGCCAGCTCCCTGGACCCAGAATCAGGCCGCTCGGCTGGCTCAAGACCACAGCTCACCCCCACTGAGGGTCCCAAGGAGCGTAATCGCTATGACAAAAATAATCTTAAAACAGACCTCTTCGCCAAAAAAAAGAAAGAAAAGAAAAACAGACCTCTTCATAGCCGAGGGAGGAGACCAGGCTGACTTGCGCAGCAGGAAAGCTGTGGAGCCAGTATTTGACATCAGCCCACCTGTCCCTGGAGACCAGTGCTGCCTCTTGCTTCTCCAAGGCAGAGACCGTCCTGAGTATGGCACGGGGCCCAGTTCTTGTCCACACCTGCTCTGTGCAGCTGGCAGAGGGAGGAAGGCCGTGGAGCCCCACCATGTTGAGTGGGCCGGGGGTAGGGATGAGTGCGTGGGCCTGGGAGCCAGGCCGCCCGTGCTCAGATCCCAGCACTGCCTCCGTATTGCTGTCTGGTCCTGGGCAAGATGCTTAGCCTTTCTGTGCCTCGATTTCCTTATCTGTAAGATGGGGGAGTAAGCCAGAGCTAGGTCATCTGAGGGCTCCACCAGGGCTGGCTCCCACGATGGCTCCACATGCAGCTGTTTCTCACTACGTGAGCGTCTCCATCAGCTTCTGGGTTTGCTCACAGTGTGGTGGCCGGCTTCTACCAGAGCAAGTGACCAGAGGGTGACAGCAGTCAAACGCCACGGAGCCCCTCAGGACCTGTGTCGGAAGTCGCTCTGTCTGGACCTCACTTTATTCCCACTGCGGAAATGAGACCAGCCCAGGCCACGTTCAAAGAGGTGAGTGACGTTCTCTCTGGACTGGAGGAGTGGCCACGAGTTGTGCCCCATGTTTTAAAATAGAATCATTTCGTTTTCACTGACGCTTTCGCTTTCTGTTCGTTGCAGCTCTGAGAAAATCCCTGCGGCACAGCCTCAGGAGAGCCGCCTCGAAAGTCTGACGGAAGGTTGGCAGGTGTGCCCTGCTGTCTGCAGCAGAGGGACTGACCTAGCAGGGGACAGATGGCAAGTACCATGGCCCATGGCTGTGTTCTCGCGCATACAGGCATGGCTGTGAAGCGTCGGTCTGTGAGGACACAGGGTCAGGAATGTATTTTGAGGGCATGTTTCTTTTTTCTTTTTCTTAGACTGAGTCTCACTTTGTTGCCCAGGCTAGAGCGCTATGGTGCAATGCCGGTTCACTGCAGCCTCCACCTCCCAGGTTCAAGCTATTCTCTTGCCTCAGCCTCCCGGGTAGCTGGGACTACAGGCATGAGCCACCAGCTGGGGGCGTGTTTCTTTACAACTTTCTATTTCCAATCTCTCTGTCATCTGGCTGCAGCCAGGACCTGGGACACAGATGCGACTTTTCTTACAGAGCTGTAAGGTCTGTAACCCCCACAGCAGGTAACCTGTGCGGACAAATACCCACGTGGCCTCAGCCCAAGGCCAGCCTGGGCGAGGCTGGGGCTGGCACAGAGGAGCTTGAACAGGTGGAGTCTTAAAAAGCAGGAAAGGGTCTGTCAGGTGGAGGTGGGGTGGGGCGTTCAAGGCCCAGGGCTGGGGCACCCGGCCAGTGGCCTGTGGCAGGGCATGCGCTTGCTGCTGAGTCTCCTGGGAGTGGAAAGGGTGGTGTGAGGGGCAGCCTGCAAGTCCATGCAGGCCCCAGTGCAGCTGCTAAGGGGACCCAGGCCTCATCCTGCAGGACAGGCGTGAAGCTGGGAGGACCACTGCCCGTTGCCCTATAAGTCAGTCCCTCTAGCTGTGGGGGGTGGTGGGTGGTGGACAGGGGAGCCCAAATGAAGGCAGGTAGACCCTGGGGCAGGGCAGTGAAGTAGTGCTGGGGAGAGGAGATGGGGCTCCAGCCGGGACAGAGAAAGCAGCCTGGACGGGGGGTGGTTTAAAACATTGGGAGGTAAAAGCAACAGGATGAGAGAAGGGGTGGGACGAGGAGGGAGGAAGCAGAACTGTCTGGTTTTCAACACCTTGCTAAGTCCAGGAGGCAGCTGGAGAGAGGGCTGGGTGGGGGCAGGCAGTTCCTAGGGTCCTACCGCACCAGCAGCACCTAAGATCTCCACCCACATTCACTCGGTCCACAGGACAGGCAGACCCAGAACACAGGTGGCTGCCCTCCCAGGGCTGATTTGCGTGGGAGCGTGTGGGGGTGGGGGATGATTAATAATAAATATAGTAAGGAAACTACTACAAAGTGTAAATGGGAAGGGTTGTTGGGGGGGCAGAATGCCGCGGATGTCCTAAGGTGAGCCCCTGGAGCCAGCCCCATGCCCATCCTTCCCTTGGCTACAGGTGGCACCTGTGACTTCACTCTGAGTAGAAGTGGGTGGCTCATCACCCATGATTAGGGGTGTTCCATAGGACTCCATCTGGGGGTGGGGCTCTCCAGCAGACCCTTGGGAACTCCAGCCGGTGAGCCGCCCACCCTCGCGGATGACCACACAGCGCGGACCAGCAGGCAGCCCCCGGGAGCTGAGAGCAGCTCCTGGCCGTGGGTCCCACCGGCACCAGGACTTGGCCTTCCGCCAGCAACCGCGCGAGGTGGGAAACGATCCCTCCCCAGTCCAGCGTCCAGGTGACACCACGGCGGCCGCCCTGAGCCGAGGACCAGCTGAGCCTGGCCTGCAGGCCCACAGAAGCCTCGAGGTAACCGGCGGGTGTTTCAGGCCACCCAGCTCGCGTACGGAGGAAACGGACACACGGGCTCCGGCGGGGCTGGCGGCGCGGCGCGACCTGGGCGGGCAGGACGTGGCGCGAGCGCAGCCAGTGGCTGGGTTCCCGAGGGGCTGCCGCGGCGTGGGGGGCAGCTCGCCCGGGCGCGCGCGAGCGAAGGTGGGGTGGTGCCCGGAGGAGCGGAGAGGAGGAGGCAGCGCCCTCCCGCGGAGGCACGCGGTGGGCGCCGCGAGGGCGGGGGCGGGGCTGGGGGTTGGCGGGGAGCGTCCTCAGGTTCAAGGCTCCCGGCACGCGGCCGCGATCTCCCGACTGTGGCCCCGGAGCCAGAAGCCCACGCGCGTCAGGTCTGGGAAGCCGGCGGATGTAACCTATGGGCGGGGCCGGCGCTGCGGGGGCGGGGCCGGCGCTGCGGGGGCGGGGCCTTGTGGGGCGGGTCTTTCGCGACGGGGCGCGAGGGCGGAGCCTGTGGGGGCGGGGCATGAGGGTGCCAATTCGGGGCGTGGTATGGGGCGGAGCCTGTGGGGCGGGGCAGGGGGGAGCCGGCTCCAGGAGTTTTCGGGAGCGGGCCTCTCAGGGGCGGGGCTGAGGGCGGAGCCTGAGGGGGTGGGGCATAGGGGGAGCCGGTCGGGGAGGAGCTTTCGGAGGTGGGGCCCGCTTGGGGCAGAGTCCGCTTGGGGCGGGGCGTTCGGTGGGACGCCTGCCATAGAGGACTGCGAGGGGGCGGGGTCAGCTCGGGGAGGAACCTGCGGCGGCGGGTAGGGGCGGAACCTGAGAGTGCGGTGTGTGATCGGGGCGTGGCCTTCGGAGCTGGAGTCGTCTGTGGGTGGAGCCAGCTCGGGCCGAGCCCTCCCCCGCCCATTACCACCGAGTGCGGCCCGGGGTCCTAGCGCGGCCGCCGGAAGGGGTGGGTCAGCAGGCGGGCTCTTCCTGCGAGTGCTGAGAGCCGACCGGGACGCGGGCGCGGCGCGTTTGGGGGTCCCGCGAAGAGGGTGCGCCTTTCCCTCCTCTGCCCCGGCGAGGGGCGCGGCCGCCCCGCCCCGCCCCCGGCAGTCCTGCTGGGGCCCGGGCGCGTCCGCGCTCCGCAGCGGCCGGTCCTCGTCGCCCCTCGCCTGCAGCCAGGTACTCCCTGGGCCCCCGCCCGCCGCCTCCGTCCCCGGTAGCGCGGCGTCGGGATGGGCCCCGCGGTCTCCCCGCGCCAGGCCCTCCAGGGAGGGAGCGAGGCCCGACGCTGAGCCCCTCCCAGGCCCGGGCCCGGCCCCGAGGCCGACCTGGCTCCGCACGCGGGCCGCGGGGCTCTGCCGTTGGAAGGGGGCCTCTTCGGAGCACGCAGGAGACCCTGGCGGCCCCCGCCTGGCTCAGCGGCCTGGGATCTCAGGCCTTGGCACGGCTCGCTGCCCGGTAGGCCGTACCCCGGAGAGCTGCGCTTCTCCACCTCCTGCCCATGAGGCAAACGGAGCTGGTCGACGGGTCTTTTGTGCTGGGTTCTGGTTCTCACTTTTGTTTCCTACCAGAGCTGGACCCCAGCCTCGAACTCCAGCCAGCCTGGGCACCAGGGCTGGGCACCAGGGCTCCCCCTGCCCACCCCGGCAGAGGCGCTGCATCCTCCCTCAGCACACGTGGCCTTCAGCTTTGGTTCGGGCGCCCACCTGATCTGCCTCCTCCCACACACCACCTCTACATAGAGCCCTAGGAAGCGATGTTGGCCTGAAACTGAGTCACATTCATCTAAACATTTTCCTGTAAAAAAGACCAGACTCTCCTTGTTGAGATAGGAAATCTGTTTACCTGTTACCTGCACTCGTGAGGGAGAAGAGGAAAGGCCACAAACCTTGTCTCGACTTAGCAAAGAGAATTCAAGGTATTTATGTGTTGAAACACGTCGTTTGCAACATGTGTTTCAACTCCATTTTCCACTTAGGCTCAACCTGGCCTCAAACTCCAGCCTGGTTAACAAAACGGCTAATACAAAGGGTACGCAATAGTATTACTTAGAATACGGCTGAGCATGGTGGTTCACACCCAGACTCCCAGCTATGGAGGAAGCTGAGGTGGGAGGATCGCTTGAGCCTTCAGTGAGCTGTAGTCATGCTGCTGCACTCTAGCCAAGGCGGCAGAAAGAACCTGTCTCCAGAAGAAAAGAGAACGCCACTGTGGGGTAAGGCAGTGGTGAGAATGATAGGCTTCCTGGTGCATGAGAGGAAGTTTCTCAGTCCCAGAGGCTCCTGGCGTTTTCAGCAGGAATGGCTTGAAGTCAGAACGCTGTCTGCTTTCCCTGGAGCTGCAGAGGAAGCAGTGTTTTCCACAGTCTCAGAGATTTCTTTCAGCAGCAGCTTCGAGCCTGGGGTTTTTCCAAGGCTTTCCACTGGGATTCTCTTGCTACTGAGAGGCAAGGGCAGGTCAAGGGAGCCCCGAACAGCACAGAGCTGGGCTCCACAGTGGAGGGAGGGCCTGCGGCTGCGGCTTCCACATTTTATCTTTCCTGTCGCCTCCGGTCACTGGGGTTGACGGATTCTTGTTGGACTCGTGGCAAGATTGGGCTGCGATTAGATGGCATCATGGACAGGGACAGATCTCTCTCTTCCCCCAGAGCGCTAGCGAGCGACGTTTCTGTGGGGTAACCTTCAAACAATGCAAGTCAAGTGCCAGCCAACAGTCCCGGGAGCTGCAGCCTGCATCTGAGTGAGAACAGGCCTGGGCATCCCAGCGCTGCCTCAAGTGTGACCTGGGGAAGGGGTGTTGAAGATGACATTAATTATACGGAGATTTGTGAAGAGCTTAGAGCGGGGCACATACTCTAAGTGACAGCTGCTGTTGTGATTTCTCAGTTACTCAACTAATATTTGACAAGGAACCTTGGTGTGCCAGGAGCCATGGCATGGCTTTGGAACAGAGAGCAAACCACCCAGAGGAGTTTAGCCACTCTCGTGCTGGGAGGAAAAGTCGGGCAGGGAAGCTGGCGGGGGACAGTTCCTTAAGAAGGGGCATCAGAGCAGAAAGTTGAGGGGCCAGCCAGGCAAGGCAGGAGGGATTAGGTGCGTTTGGCGAACTAAAGAAGGCTGGGATGGCAAGGGGGTCCCCAAGGGATGGGTGTGGCCCCAGGCAGGGCATGTGGGGCCCATGGTGTGAGGGACACCACCGGGAGTCGCCGGGATATCACACAAGGGGGTCTGCCAGCTGCTGTGGGCCGTGGCGGGGGCGGGGGCAGCCCTGGTTTCATGAGTTCAGAACCCAGCTTCCACTGGGGGTGTGTGGCCCCTGCAGCCATAGCTCCAAAGCACAGTGACTGATCCCAGCCTGGGATGGTACAGAAGGAGACTAGGGCAGGAACCAGGGGGACTCGGGGGTGGAGGAGGGAAGCCGCAGGGCAGTCGGTGGGGGCATCAGATCCTGACGGCATGCAGAACCTGAACCCTGGCAGAGGAGCAAGGATTCCTTAGTGAGCCACTGATCCCTTCACCAAGACAAGGAAAGGCCGGGAGAGTGAGTCCGGTGGGGCTCTGGGGAAGTCAGCTATTCTGTTTGAGTCACTCATTGGGGAACACATGGGAAGGGAGGGGCACCAGAACCCCACAGCCCCTGAAAGGTGACCTTTTCACCTCAAGTCTGTGTTCTTGCTTCTCTGCAGCAGCAAGGGGATGGTGGCCCTTGGCCTCCTGCAGAGCGTTGGCCCGACGCTGTGAGCGTGGAGAGGTGCGTGGGAAGCAAACCGTCCTTGAGGAAGTGGCACCAGCAGAGAGAAGCCAGCAGCCTCCTAGCCCTCAGCGCTTCCAGGGAACAGAGAACGATGGAGAAACCTACAGGCAGAAGAAAGAGGACACCAACCCCGAGGGAGGAATCAGACGCTCAGAAGAGCGTGCTCAGAGAGGAGAAAGCGTCCAGGGATAGGAAGCCACCTGAGAGACCAGCTGTGCCCAGGAAGCCCCGAGCAGAGCCCCGCCTGAGTCCTGAAGACGAAGAGCACATCTTTGATGCCTTCGACGCTTCATTTAAAGATGACTTTGAGGGGGTTCCCGTGTTCATTCCTTTTCAGAGGAAGAAACCCTATGAGTGCGGTGAGTGCGGGCGGATCTTTAAGCACAAGACAGACCACGTTCGCCATCAGAGGGTCCACACCGGAGAGAAGCCCTTCCCGTGTGCGCAGTGCGGGAAGGCCTTCCGACACAGCTCTGACGTCACCAAACACCAGAGGACTCACACGGGGGAGAAGCCCTTCAAATGCGGGGAGTGCGGGAAAGCCTTTAACTGCGGCTCCAATCTCCTGAAACACCAGAAGACGCACACCGGGGAGAAGCCGTATGAGTGCGTGGACTGTGGGAAAGCCTTTGCCTACAGCTCCTGTCTCATCCGCCATCGGAAACGCCACCCTCGGAAGAATCCCTGAGCTGGGGCCACCGTCTGCAGACTCAGACGCCTGCTCCGTGGCTCCCTGGTGTTGGGCATCTGGTGAAGGTGCTGGGCCATGTGTGCTGTGTTCTATGCCCTGGGGGACCCCCGGAAAATCCGCCTGGTCAGAGGTGAGAATGCCTGAGTGAGTAAGAGACCTTCCCACTGCAGAGAATCTCTAGATCCAGATGCTGCAGTCATGTGGAAGCCACCAGAGGCTCCTTGCAACCACAGACTATTGTCCAAGTTCCTCGATGGCTCCTGGGGCTCAGCACCAGAGACCAGGTGTATTCACTGCCATCCACGGGACGGGCTTGGGTTACCTCACAGCGCCCAGCAGGAGAAGCTCCTAGTGTGCTGGGCGCCCGCCACTTTCCGCTGCTGCTTGCCTGTAACATCCACTCTGCTTAAGCCTTTCCTCTGCCCCTGAAGGCCCCAGTCTGGACTCCCCACCCGCTGGGGCTCTGCAGCAAGCCCCGGGACCACTCCTCCCTGCCTGACCAGCTTCAGAGCCCGGGGCCGCTCATCCCTGCCTAGCCTTTGTGCCCAAACTGTGCTTGGTTCTCTGGCTTCTCTCCTCTGACCGGAGCACCAGTCCCTGAGCTCACACCCCCGTCCCCAGAAGTGGGCCGCACGACATGCCCTCTTGGCCCAGGCTTCATCCCAGACAGGCGGCCTGACTTACCTGGATGGACTTCTTGGGACAAAGGTTCCTCAGGACCTTGGACACCGCCACCTGCTGAGCTTCCTGCCCCAGCCACCTGGTGTGGGCCCCGGGGTGCCCTCGGCGCTCAGTCCAGCCTGCATCTGCCACTGGGCCTTCCACTGTGGGCAGTGGGCCCTAGCCCCACGAACCAGCACATCATTCAGGTTAGTTCCACTTCCGCATGCCTGCACCCAGTCCTGTCCCACCATGGGCAAGTCCGCAGGCCTGTGCCACCCTTGGGGTCCATCCAGGAGTGGAGTGGGAGGGGCTCTGTCCTCTCCAGGGACTGTGGTTCAGAAGAGAGTAGCTAATGACTTTGTCAACCGGGAGGCAATAGGCTTTTTACTGGGAAACGCTGGCACCTGTGCTTTTAGCCGTTAAGACGTGAAACCCTAAGCACGGCCCTAGTCTGGGGATTCTGTCCTGGAAGTAGAGTCCCGATTCAAGCTGGAGACGGCCTTGGCCTTGTCCACTGAGCAGTCTCAGAAACCGAGTAGGGAACGCTACCCAGGTGGTGGAGAACAGGCGTGTCCAGGTAGAAACGTTCACGGGATTAACACATTTTTACGGCTGCAGTCTTTCTGAGAGCCATAATGTTCCTGCCTGCCTGTGTAGGACCCATGCCAGCTCAGCCACCGTGGGGTCACTCGGAAAGGGAGCCCCTCGGCAGGCCTCCCCTCCCGCTACGGGGAGCTTCAGTCCCTGTACTCGAGGTGTTGGAAGCACGTTCCACAGCAGAGCACGTCCTTCTCCCAGTCACTCCTGCTACTGGCCTGCCCAGAGGAGCCTGTTCCGTGGCAGGCGGTCCTGAGTGCTGCCTCTTGCAGTATTGTGGGGAGGCTGCCCGGCCTCTCTTGTGCCCACTGCCCGGGGGCTGCAGTGGCAGATGTGTCTCTCACCTCCCTTTCTCCACAGAAATAGAAATAGCCTAGAACTGGAAAATGAAACTCCCCTAAATCCCAGAACAACACTGTCACCCACACTGGCTTCGCCTCTGGCCTGGTTCATTTTCTCTACAGCACCTCCCAGAGCTCACCTGTCACCTGCTTGTACCTCCCAGATCGAAGGGCAGCATCTCCCAAATGGCTGCAGGGCCCTCTGAGGTCAGGCAACACTCAGTGCCTGGGCTGGCTGTGGACCCAGGAAGGCTGGTCCACCTGGAAGGCCCAACCCCCGCCACACCCCAGGCCCAGGTGTGGCTGCGCTCATCTGCACGGCCTTTCCTTGTTTGAGTGGAGGCTGTGTTGCCTAGGGGGTGTTCTGCCCTCAGGACCTCACTGGAGGGGTGACCCCAGGCACAGCTGGGCAGGTGAACCACCAGAGGGGAGCCATGGTGCCTGTGGCCTCCTGAAGGTCCTGTTGCCGCAGTCACTGCCAAAAGCATGGCCTTTGTGGCTTCTCAGTGGCCCATGGTCCCAATGGGGGCTAGGTGGTGTCCACATCCTGTGGTATTGTGTGCCTGCCTCTGTGGCGACCACGTCTCACAATGCTGGGCATGTGCGGAGGAGGCCAGTCTCCCCATGGGGCTCCCTGGGGCTGTGGTCAGCCCACTGCTCTCAGCATGGGATGAGAGAGCAAGGGGGGGCAGCCTCAGCCTCACCTGGATAGACTGTCCCTGGATGCTACCAAGGACCATGGCCAGCATTGCCCTCCACAGGGCAGAACGTCCTGGTGGGCCCCCTGCCCTGGATGTCCTTATGCAGCTGTTTCTAGTATGTCCTAAGGCCGGGCGGCCTCAGCCAGCTGTCACCAGGAGAGGAAGACCCGCACTGTCAGAAATAGCCATCTCGGGAGCTGACACTGTTCACAAGCAGGCATCAAAGCACAGGTGATGTGTGATCCTGGATCGGAAGAGTTGCTGTGAAGGACTGTGCTGGGGCGTTTGGTAGAGCTGAGTGTAGACCAGGCACACTCGGCGCCAGCTCAGCAGAGATGGGCAGTCCTCACGGATGTCCTCCTACTGTGGATGCACACTGAGGCTCTCGGCCGTGGAGCGTGACATCTGCAGTTCACTCCAGCAGTGTGTGCCTGTGCACCCCAAGAGTGAGAGGAGACTGCTAAATGTCAGTCACTGGGAATCCAGACCACATGTTGGCAAACTTCTCCAATAAAAGGTCAGACAGTAAATATTCCTGGCACTGAATCCACACGGCCTGTGCCTTATCACTCCACCCTGCTGTGTAGGGCACCAGCAGCTAGAAATGACATACGAGTGAACGAGTGCCGTTGTGTGCCAATAAAACTTTATTTACAAAAGTGAGTGGGCCAGATTTGGCCTGAGGGCCATGGCTTGCCGACCCTGTTCTAGGTGATGGGTGCATTAGAGCTCACCCTGTAGTTTGGACATCTGTTCCCTCCAGATCCTATGTGGAAATGTGATCCCCAGGCTGAAAGGGGCCTGGCCAGAGGCATTTGGGTCATGGGGACAGATCCGTCAGGAACGGCTTGGTACCTTCCTCACAGCAGGGAGTTCTCGCTCTAGGTTCACATGAGCGCTAGTTCTTCAAAGCAGTGGTACCCAGCCGTTTTAGCACCTGGACTAGTTTTTTCCATGGAGAGGGAGAGTGTGGGTGGTTTCAGGATGAAACTGTTCTGCCTCAGATCATCAGGCATTGGATTCTCCTAAGGAGCACGCAGCCTCAAGCCCTAGTTCACAGTAGGGTTCACGCTCCTGTAAGAAGCTGATGCTGCTGCTGATCTGACAGGAGGCAGAGCTCAGGGGGCAATGCTCACTGCTGTACGGCCTCTTCTAGCCATGGGCCACTCTGGAGGTTGGGGACTCCAGGATTGAAGAGTCTGGTGCCTCCTTTCACGTCTCTTGCTCCCGCGCCTGCTGTGTGGCGCGCCTGCTCCCACTCCCTGCAGCCTTTAATAAAGTGACACAAAGTGAACCATCGCAACCTCGCATGCTATCTGTGTCTTAGCATCCTTCAGAACTAGCTGCTGGCAGGGAAAAGCCGGCGCCAGAAGTCAGGAACGCAGACAAAGGAAAGAAATCGGGGGCGGGGCAGGGAGCTGCTCATGGCAGGCGTCCTCTGCTGTCTGTTGGGATGCGCCAGGGAGGGTGGCAGTGTGGACACAGCTGTCAGCATGGCCCAGGAGACTGGCGCGACGCCCTGGTGATGTCTGCATTTGGTTTATTTTACTTAAAATAGTGTGGCCGTCGCCTTCCCTGTGACTGCCAATGGGAAGCATTACTTTTAATGCCCACTCGATGACCAGTTGAATCGAAAGGCACAGGTGACTTCTCCACTTCCCAACGTGGCCACGTGGGCTGTTTTAAACCTAGGTTATTATAGATAATGCCATAATACCTTTTCCATATTTAGGGCCAATAGGACGGACCCCAGATGCGGAATGACACCTCACCAAATGCCGGCCCTAGGTCCTGCCCACAGAGACGCCTGCAGCAGCGCACAGCCGGCAGGACCACCTCCACGTCTCTAGCAGCAGGCAGGTGGGTCCTGATCCTAAACTCACCTTAATCTGATATCTCTGACTTCTAGGGTGGAGGTAAGTGGCAGAGAGCACAGCTCTCGAGTCAGGGGCTGTGGACTTGACCCTTCACTGTGGAGCTCTGGGACCTTTGCCTCAGTTTCCCCAGGTGTGAAATGGTGGTGCTGACAATGCTTAACTGCACAGGGTCTCAGGGAACCCAGAGCCTTGATATGTGACGTAAGCACAGCGCTGGACCCTGCTAACTGCGTGACCCTGTTAGCTCGCCCGTGCGCCAGTGTGCTTAAGGAGATCAGCTATTTGTTCACACACGAGCGGGTGGCCGTGCAAGCTGACGTCCTTGGATGCCTTTCCAGGGAAGATGAGGGAGCTGGCTTCCACAAAATCAGCATGGAAAACTACAACAAAAGATACATTGGGCCAGACGCGGGGGCTCACGCCTATAATCCCAGTGCTTTGGGTGGCCGAGGCAGGAGGATCACTTGAGGCCAGGAGTTCGAGACCTGCCTCAAGACCCTGTCTCAAAAATAAAAGATACATTTTTTTTTTTTTGAGACAGAGTCTCGCTTTGTAACCCGGGCTGGAGTGCAGTGGCACCATCTTGGCTCACTGCAACGTCTGCCTCTGGGTTCAAGCGAGTCTCCTCTCTCAGTCTCCTGAGAAGCTGGGATTATAGGCATGCACCACCATGCCCAGCTAATTTTTTTGTGTTTTAGTAGAGACGGGGTTTCACCATGTTGATCAGGCTGGTCTTGAACTCCTGACCTTGTGATCTGCCTGCCTTGGCCTCCCAAAGTTCTGGGATTACCAGCATGAGCCACCGAGTCCAGCCAAAGGTACTTTTTTTATTTTAATATACTTGGAAATTTTCTTTTTTTGAGACGGAGTTTTGCTCTTGTTGCCCTGGCTAGAGTGCAGTGGTATGATCTCGGCTCACTGCAACCTCCGCCTCCCCAGTTCAAGTGATTCTCTTGCCTCAGCCTCCCAAATAGCTGGAATTACAGCTGCCCACCACCACACCCAGCTAATGTTTTCTATTTTTAGTAGAGACGGGGTTTCATCATGTTCTCCAGGCCGGTCTTGAACTCCTGACCTTAAGTGATCTGCCCTCCTCAGCCTCCCAAAGTGCTGGGATTACAGGTGTGAGCCATCATGCTTGGCCTGGAAATTTTTTTTTAACATTTATGGTTATGAGAAAAAAACGCATAACCAAAGCAAACCAGTCTGCCATCCTTTTTTGCCCCTACATTTGGCACAGACAGCTGGACTCCTGACATCACAACAAGACCAAGAACTGAAGCCAGGCCTTCTAGGCTGAGCTCTGCTTTGGTGTTTTTTGTCTAAATGAAGCTCATATTCCAGAAGAGAAAACCTAAATGACCCAGGTCAAAGAAAATACATAATGAAAGTTATAAAACACGTAAAGCTCAGTGATCCCACGACTTAACAGAGCGCCTGAGACAGCGGAAGCCAAGGGCAGGGTCCAGCGCTGCGTGCCTCTGTTGCTGTTAGGAGAGGAGCTGAGAGTCCAGAGAGAAGTACCCGGTGTAACAGGTAGAAAAAGAAGGCCAGGCTTGGTGGCTCACACCTGTAATCCTGAGGCAGGTGGATCATGTCAAGACCAGCCTGACCAACATGGTGAAACCCCGTCTCTACTAAAAATACAAAACTTAGCTGGGCATGGTGGTGCGTGCCTGTAATCCCAGCTACTCAGGAGGCTGAGGCAGGAGAATTGCCTGAGCCCGGGAGGCGGAGGTTGCAGTGAGCCGACATCATACCACTGCACTTCAGCCTGGGCAACCAGAGCAAAACTCCGTCTCAAAAAGAAAGAAAGAAGGCCAAACAGGCTCCCAATGGAAAGGAGGAAATTAATAAAGTCACTTATTAATACAATTAATGGCAACAGACACCCTTGAGAGGACAGAAGAGCTAAGAGTTGGTTCTTTGAAAGAACTATTGAAATTGACATCCTCTGCCAAAATGACCAAGAAAAAGAGAAGGAGCAAATCAGCCATCAGGAATGGGAAGGGAGGGCTGTTCAGCCGCATCCGACACTGAAAAGGTGAGAAAGCCTGTGCTGACGAAGTGAGAACTCCACCGTCACAGCTGGGCCCTGGGAGGAAGGTCACGTGGCAGCCCAGCTGGAGGAGACCCACAGAACCCACCGCTGTTACAGAGACTGTGTGGATGGTTCTCAGTCTTCCCAAAGAATACCAAGTCCAGGTGCTTTGCAAGTGAGTTCAAGAAACAGAGAACTCCAGTTTTACCCAGACAAGAAGCACACCCTGTGTTATCTTAGGAAGCTAGTATAATCTGGATATCAAAATTACAGTTCAGTGTCAGTCATACACATGTACGTGAAAAATGGTACCAAGCACTTGCAGGCCAGGCACTGTGGCTCACGCCTGTAATCCCAGCACGTCGGGAGGCCAAGGTAGGAGGATCAGTTGAGCGCAGGAGGTTGAGAGCAGCCTGGGCAACACAGATTTCATTTCTAATAAAAATTAAAATTCGGTGTGGTGGGGTGCGCCTAGGTCACATGTACTCGGAAGGCTGAGGCAGGAGGTCAGTTGAGCCTGGGAAGTGGAAGCTTCAGTGAACTGTGATTGTACCACTGCAGTCTGTCCTGCAAACGTGAGTAGGAGTGAGGGACGCCTCTTCCAGGCCAGACCTCCTGAATGCTCTGTGATCATCACTCTCCTCCCTTCCTGCGACTGAAAGAGAAGGACGCTGAGATGGCAAAGCCACACACCAAGGGAAGTAGCCATGTCCTGGAGTCGCCCTAGGGAGAGCCTTAAGTCCCCATTGTGATGTGAGCCAGAAGTGAAGCCTTCCCAAGTGAGACGCTGAGATTCGGAGGTTCTCTGTTATCCCAGCCACCGGTACCTACCCTGACCACTGCAGCCACAAAGGACATGCATTCAGAATGTGTGCAGCATTCATAGGAACCAGGATTTTTAAAGACAGGTATCTAAATTGAAAAATGACCAGAACAGGAGTTCACGAACAGCTAAGCAACACAGTGAGACCCTATCTCTAGAAAAAAGAAAAATGGGCAGAAGTCACAGAAGAAAAAAACCTGCATGGCTCATAAATACCTGAAAACATGTGAGGTCTCTAATGGTCAGGGAGCACGGAAAACATGCGCAGTCTCTTAACAGGGAGAACGGGAAACATGTGCAGTCTCAGGGGGCAAGGGAAACATGCCCCGTCTCTAACAGTCACGGAAACATGCAAGGTCTCTTACACTCAGAGAAACATGCGCGGTCTCTAACAGGGAGTGTGGGAAAACATGCTCGGTCTCTTACCAGGGAACACAGAAAACATGCGTGGTCTCTAACGGAAACATGCACGGTCTCTAACACTCAGGGAAACATGTACGGTCTCTAACAGGGAAACATGCACGGTGCCTAACAGAGAGTGCAGGAAAACATGCGCGGTCTCTAACGGAACACAGAAAACATGCGCGGCCTCTAACAGGGAGCACAAGTTAAATCAAAGAGATCCAGTTTTGTGCCCCCAGCGAGGTAAAGACTGACAAGTCTGATGGCGGCGTGGACCGAGCAGGAGCCGTCCTCACTGCCACAGCGCTGGGCGGCAGCACTCGCCTAGAGAGCAGTCTGGCAAAGGTGAAGACCTGCGTTCCTGCTCCCAGGAGCCACCTGTTTACTTACCCTTGAGAAACGTGCCTGCACGCAGCCAGAGACAAAATAACATTCACGGTGTGCGCTGTCAGAAAAGCCAGAGAACCCACATGCCTGTCCGCAGCAAAGCGGGTAAATCATGGTGTGTCGACAAGGGAAGCTGTTGGCGCAGTGACTGCAGCTGGCCAGGACCCGGGTCAACACCTCCACATGCTAGATTCCACAGTGAGCAGAGCATGTAAGGCACAGAAGACACGGGGCAATTCTAACCACCGCAACGTTCAAACTGAGTAAAACTCAACAGTGTGTGGTGTGGGGACACGTGGTGGAACTAGAGAAGAGCAAAAGCATGGTTCACACGGAACTCAGGACGGGCGGGCACAGGGCAGGGGCCCCTGGGTGGGGGCCGGCTCTGAAACCGATGGAGGGTGAGTGGGTGTTTGCTGTAGGTGGTTCAAGGATCATGTCATGTACACTCAGCTGACCCGTCTGACACCCTCCCACCATCCTAAACGCTTTTAGGAAAGAGGAAGCACTTCCTCCTGAAGCTGGTGCCATCCAGGCCTGGGGTGCGCAGGCTTAACACCCACTCCACACTCCACTGATCCGAGGCCCCCGCCCTGGCCTCCGTCTCCCGCAGGTGCCTGTTTCCACTCAGCCCAAGCAATTCTCTCGCTTTCATAGTGTGGTGCTTACCTGCAGAGGAACCAGGTAAAAACCGTACTTCTCACGTACTCAGGGATATGTCTCGTCCTTTTCAGGCTGGTAGAGCAGATTAGCCCCAAAGCAGTAAATTCCAGATGAAATGTGTGTTAAGAAGCAACCTCAAAACTAACAAAAAGAAACTGCCTGCTCCTCAGTTTGGAGGAGGAGCAGAGATGAAGAAAAAGACAAGAAACGCGCTCGGAAATGAGAAAAGGAACCTCCTTCTGTGTGCGCGGCGGGCTCCTGGCCCGGGAGGCGGCCTGCGGCAGAGAAAAGGAACCACCTCCTGTGTGCGTGGCGGGCTCCTGGCCCGGGAGGCGGCCTGCAGCAGAGAAAAGGAACCTCCTTCTGTGTGCGGCGGGCTCCTAGCCGGGGAGGCGGCCTGCAGTAGAGTGCGTGCAGGGAGGCACCTGCTGAAACGCCTGGAAATAGCTGCAGGGCATTCAGTTGGCTCCCAAACTCCTTCTGAGGTCCAAATCATCACAGTGGCCAACTTGGCAGCAGTGACCTCGGCACTCAGTGCCCTCAGGCTGCTACAAAGCCATCCTACTTGGGCAGTGGGCGTGGGGCGGGGGCTCCTGACTCCAGTGAGGCCCACCCTGGAGGGGAGTCCCGGGAATCAACCTGATGTTCAGAGCCTTCCTGGCACCTCAGAAGTGTCCTGGGGAGGCTGAGGATGCTTGCGCCAAGTGTTCTGTTCTCACTGAACGTTAAACACACAGCCCACAAGCTTCTCAGAGCATGGCGCATGCACACCAGCCCCAGGCTCTGCCTGGGCAGCACCTCCTGGGCCGCCCTGACCAGCAGGCACCGTCTACCCAGCCTTGCTCGGCCATCCTCGGCCGCCCTGACCAGCAGGCACCATCTACCCAGCCTTGCTCAGCCGCCCTGACCAACAGGCACCACCCTCCCAGCCTCATTTGGCTGGCCAGGCTCTGCAGGCCTGAGAATGCAGAGAACTCCAAATGTTGTGACTTTGCTCTGTGCGTCCTTTGTGCAAGCATTTGTGAGCTATGCCAGCATCTGTCCCCACAGGCCTCATCCCTGAGCCATTTCTCAGGAGAGCAGTAAGCATGGGGAGGGGGGCTCCCAGCCAGCCCCAGGACCGGAGGTTGGGACGACACTGGCCACTACGGCAGAGCCCTCCTCATCTGGGCCTTTGTTTCCTTTTCCACACCGGGAAGCAGGAAGGTCGATCAGCACTGTAGGATTGTTGGCTCTGGTGGGGTTCACTTGCGTTTCTGGGGAGCCCTGGGTGCACCTGGGCTCTATTTCCAGTGATCTCTCCTATGGGTCCCGTTTTGGGCCCCGAGATGTTTCTTTCCTGTGAATGAGCTGATGTCAAAACCTGCTGTAGAGGGAGACGGGCCTTGGGGGAAGTATCTCCAGGGCAGCAGAGCTGAGGCAGTGGCAGGCAGGGTGTCTCCAGGGACTAGGGAAGATGGGGTGTGCTCCAGATCAGCCAGCAGGGAGCCCCAGGCCTGCAGAGCCTGGTGTTGGCGCTCTCCTGGTTTCCTCCAAAAACCCAGCCATGTGTTCAGGGAGCCCAGCCCAAGCAGACGGCCCCCACCTTGGCAGAATCCCCAGGATCGTGCATGGCGGTGGGGGCAACTCCACAGCCAGGACAGGGCCTGATGCTGCTGTCCCTCGGTCATCCCTCACCCCTGCAGGTAGCTCAGGGCAGGACTCCGGCCTGATGGAGGATCCTGGAGGCACCTCTGAGCCGGCAGCCCCTACCCCCACCCGCAGGCCTGCACCTTCCATGCCTGTCTCACCCTGGGGCCCAGGTGCAGCTTTGTGGGGAGTGCAACACCACGTTCCCATGACCTCTGCTCAGCCGAGTGGGTTCAGTGAGGGTTTTCCGTTTGCGCCTGTCCCCGTGTGCCTGTTCCCTGGTGAGGCGGGTTTTCCGTTTGCGCCTGTCCCCGTGTGCCTGTTCGCTGGTGAGGCGGGTTTTATGTTTGCGCCTGTCCCCGTGTGCCTGTTTGCTGGTGAGGCTGGACGCCCGGCTCGTCCAAACGCTCACGTTCCCCAGGCACACGTGTGCAGCAGCCACCACGCATGCACTGTGATGCTGACCCCCCGTAACAGCTGCGGTCTTGGCCTTGCGCTGGTGGCCGATGTTGTCCCGTTTCCCACTGTTACTTCTGTTGTCCAAAAGTTTGACCATCCCGCCAGCCAAAGCTGTTGAGCTTTACTCTGACAGACCATCCGTCCTTCGTCAGTACCATGTGCATTTGGGAAAAGCATCATTTGTTTTCAGCCGCGGCTTCGGGGGCCGCTGTGGTGGTTCCCAGGCGGCCCGATGTGCCCACTGCCAACGCCTCCCTTCCCTGCTGCTTGCTGGCTTCTGTGTTTTCTGCAGTAAACATTGATTTCTGACTCGAGTGCTGTGCCTCATTGATCTCTGCACTTTGGGGATGCAGTCAACAACCCCCACAAAGGCTACCAGCTTCCTCCCAGGGAACAGTGCAGGGGCTGCTTCCCAGGCCCTCAGGACTATGGGACCCTGGCTGGTGGCTGCCTCCAATGGGTCTCGTCAGAACTCCGGAACCCTGGGTGGTCACTGCCTCTGATGGGTCTCCCCAGGACCACTCCCTATTAGCCAGACTCACAGGAGACTGACATAAATCAGAGTCTTTCACTAACAATGGGAGCAGCCCCTTTTCAGTGCAGAAATAACCCTCACACCTTTCTGGCCTCACATACCTGGGAAGCTAAGGGTTCATTCGGTGGCCTAGTGCCTGCTCTCAGGATGCCCCACAGGAGGCCTGAGGGTGCTGAACACCTTCCCGAGGCCCTGTCGTGAGGCCTCTGAATTCCAAACAGCTCTCGGTTTTGTCTGGCCCTCTGTTCCCTGGATCGCGTTAAGCCGGTTGCTCTCGACCAAGAGCACTTCTGCCCCCCTGGGGCCACCTAACAATGTCCAGGACAGTGCTGGCGGGCACAGCTGGGCAGGGTCCCTCTGGAATCTGGTGCACAGAGGTGAGGGTATGCGGGTGTCCTGCCCAGATGCCAACAGTGCCCCAGTGAGAGAACAGATTTAGACTCCGTGACAACAAAGGAAAGGCCCAGAAAGGTGGCCCTCAAGGCCCAGGGAACAGCCCGGAGATGCCCGAGGTTCCAGAATTGGAAAGGCGTGGAACGGTCGCTCCTACAGGAACACGCCTCTGCGGTGGCTGGAGATGTGCGGACTGGCGACGCCGTCACACATGTGACCAGAACCCCCCCAGCTCTCCTCCCCTGCAACCAAGCCAGCAAGGCGACGCAGTGGCCGGCTTGGCAGGATGGCAGCTGATGAGAGGCACGCATGCTCCACTTTCTTCCTCCACTCGAGGACAACACCCAGCGTGGCCCCCGTCTCTGCCTCACCCACCCCAGCCTAAAGCTTCCTCATCCACATCCCGGCCTGGGACTCAGGAGGCCTTCTCTGTCCACCGCCGGCTGTGTCATGTGCAGGGGACTGCAGCCACTGACCCCCTCTCCCTTCTGTCCTGCTCTTCTCTACCCCACAGCCCCAGATGGATCTTACAGTGCATGCCAGCTCTCCTCCCTCCCTCCCTCCCTCCCTCCCTTCCTGCAGACCCCTGTGCCCCACAGTGCCCTGAGAATGACGTCCGAGCCCCCGGTGGAGGCCTCAAGGCGACTGGGTCTGTGCATCGCTGACCCCGTCTCTCTTGTTCACCACCCTCCTCCGCCTGGTCTTCCAAACTCAAGCCCCAGGCTACTCAGACTTCTGCCTGTGCGCCTCTTGCCCAATGTGCCCCTCTTGCCTCTGTATGTCAGCTGGCCCCTCCCTTCTGCCGCCTCCCCTCTCTCCTTCCTGCTCCCACCCCCATCTCTCCCTGATGCTGCCCCTTAGAGAAGCCTTCTTGAACCTTAAGCTTAAGTGCTCCTCTGAGCCCCTAGTCTCCAGGTGTGATCTAGGAAGCGTGCTCAGCCCTCATACTCCAGTGGCTCAGGGACTCTGACCAGCCCTCCTGCCGGGGAAGCTTTGTCTCTAGGGACCACTAGAGACAAGGGCACTGCCCATCCAGATGGCACCCTCACCCCAACCCCAGCAGCACTGGCTGGAGCAGGCCAGGCCTGTGCAGGTTTCTAAACAGGCACTGAATTCCCTGATCTCAACAAAAGAAGCCTATGGAGGCCTTTTCTAATTCACAGCCCAAGAGGACAGGCAACAGGCCTGGGGGGCTTTGGGCGAACTCCCACAGCTTAAGACTGGGGACTCTGGGTTGTTTGGGCTTGAACCCCCACCCCTCAGCATAAGGAATACCAGCTCATTATTTGCAGTAAATGCCTAACAAAGCCCTGCTGGAGGTGAGGGGCAGGAACCTGTGGCCACAACAGACCAGGCTGGCTGACGGCTCTGAGTTCATCATGTCAGCGGCCCCGCACTCCCTGCAGAGCCCTGCCCATCACCTTCACACCTCCCTGTGGGGGGAATCGGATTCTTCTCCTCGGATCACACCTGTTCCCTTCTCCCTTCACTCCCGTGAGCCAGCCAGGCTGAGTATCTGTCCAAGGAGCCTGGGGAGTGAGGCGCGCCACGGCTTCTCATGGGTCAGTCGACATGGACGGTAGCTTCAGTGACTCACTTCCCGTGATGCGCTGGATGCAGGGGGAGCTGGTGACAGCAGCCTGTGTGTGTGACAGGATGTCAAGAACTGTATGCAAACACACAGCTGCCCCAAAAATGCGTGCACAGCCCAGTGCAATGAGTGTGCACAGCATGGTGCAAAGCGGCTGCAGCCTGTGGCCGGGTCAGTTGCGTCGTCTGCCGCTCGCTCTGCTGGTGTAGGTTCTGTGTCCATGTGCACTGCTGTAAAGCAATAACCGAGGCTGGGTCAGTTACAAAGAAAAGAGGTGCCAGGTGCGGTAGCTCACACCTGTTATCCCAGCACTTCGGGAGGCTGAGGTGGGTGGATCACCTGAGGTCAAGTGTAGGGCTGCAGCATCCCACAGGGTCGTGGGGTGTCCCTTATGCTGTGCTGAGGTGCAGGATTCGAGAAGTAAAGAGACAGGACGCTGAAGAACTGGTGAAGAGCAGCTGGACTCCGGACCGTGCCACCTATGAGGGGAGACAGGCGAGGCCCCGAACGCTCATAAGCATCTGTATTTATTAGGTACAAGCACGGGGCAGGGTGGTGAGTGTGGTCATCATCTATAGGCTTACTGATAGGGCATGCATAATCATGTGAGTCACAAGCAAGGGAGCCACCCCAATATGTCACCTGGGCAGAGAGGTGGGCCGTGTGCAGGAGGGGGCTGTGCCGTGTGCAGTAGTAGAGGGTCGTGTACAGAAAAGGGCTCCACCCCCATTAGGTCACCGAGGCAAGGACGTGGGCTGTGTGCAGCAGGTGTCGTGAGCAACACTTCTTATCTGGGGGCTGGAGACTTCAAAGGATTTCTAACAGAAGGATAC
>CM052663.1:88528943-88540990 GCA_028533165.1 Leontopithecus rosalia
TCGGGAATTCCGGCTGATGCAACCCTAACCAAATCTTGCACCGAAACACCCGCCCAACAACCTGCCACCCGACAGCGGCCCAATCCCGCTCCCCCAGAGCCAGTCAGTGCGCCCAGCTGTTGCTTGTTCCTCACAGCCACAAAAACCCCATGCCCCAGGAAGTCAGCGTGACTTCCCTGAACCATAGAACCTCGCCCGGGAGCTGAATAAACTGGCATTTAATTTTCTTATACTGGCCTGTTTCTTCATTTTAAACTCAGCAATAACCCTTACGTCCACCACCCTGCTTAACTCATGAAGGCAGAGCTTTACTCTATGCCCCCCAAAATGTTCCCCAAAGGGGCACTTCTTTTCTATCTAGGAAACAACATTTTAAAAAATCAAAACTCCCGCAGCCTGTCCTAGGAGGCACAGGGAGATGACGGCGACGGGCACGGGGCGCCATCTTGAAGAGGGAAAAGCATGCCTCCCCGCCGCATCTGCGCGCAGGCCGTCTCCCTGGTCTGCTGCGGTCCCCGCCGTCCCACCGCCAGCTGCCCCGTGGGCGGCAATGACTTCCAGTGGTGCTTCTTGCAGGGGCCATCGACTAGGACGTGGCCAGAGAATACTCCAGGTTACACGAGGGGACGTAATGAGAAACCAAACTGCCAGAGTCCCTGTCCTCACTGCACTGAAAGGTCCTTCCAGCGTTCACTGAATTGAACAGCTCTGGACTGGAAGGGTCTCTCCACGAAACGAACCCGCATCTCAGCACTGCCTTTTCTACAGGCACTGCTTTTTCTGGCAGCTTCTTGGATTCTCTCCCGGCCACGGCCTTCGACAGTTGTCTTGTCCTGGAATTGCTTCAGATGCTGGTCACAGGAGGAGCAAGTTCCTGGCTGGAACAACATTGACGTAAGGACAAGGCCCACGCTGTGCCAGGCAGCCTCACGGTGCCTGTCGGCAAGAAAGCGGGGTCAGCTGGGGCTTCTGCCGTCACACCAAACCATTGTATCAAACGCCCAACACACCTTTGGACAACGGGTCTGTGGCTCATGACATTTTTGGAATCCTGTGTGTTGGCTTATCCTGAAAAACGGAAGGAGAGGACCTCATCCTGGAAAACAAGAGGAGTGTTGTAGATGGGAAAGCACCGTCCACCCATCCAAGGACGAGAACCAAGGCTGCTTCATCCAACGTGAAAGAGAATTCCAGAGCTCAGGTCCACAGTGGCAAGGAAGGGTGTGTGGAAAATGAAGAACTATGTAAGAATAAGGGGGGATGGGTACAGACAAGAGGGACCTGAATAATCACAGCCCAGTTAATATCGGCCATCTAAGGAGGACGGACTTTCTGTCCCCCAATGAAAACTGAAATGTGGAGCTAGATTTTACATCAGCTCCACATTTCAGTTTTGTAACTTTCTGTCACCCATGTCTGAATAGCTTTCCAAAGCTGAACGCCACGAGGCACATCAGAAGGAAAGCCTCAGGCAAGGAGGGTTATGATGAGGACTTTGCATATTCGGAGCCACACTAGACCTGCCCATATTCTTCACGTGCTCTTCCCTTGCTCCTTACAGATCATCTCCCGAGACGGTAACTTCGAACAAGGAAAATAAAAACGGAAGCTTGCCATTTTCGTGCCCATTGCTTAATGGTTCATGAAGGCCAGTTTCAAATGAGACAAAAGTCTAATCCTACTGGATCTTGTGTGATAAATAAATATATGATTAAAAAAATCAAAACTTTTACAGGAAATAACATTTGTATATACCCATAACACTGTGTCAAAGAGAAAACGATGCTTCTACCCACAGAATGCTCCTGACATCACGTGTGAGAGCCTTTCCCCCCACACCAAGCAGCTCTCCAACCCAGCAGCGCGACGTCCTACAACGTAACTCGATTCTGAAACGGGGCTGTTAGTACAGACCCACAGGGTAAGGGGTCAGTCCCACAAGATCAGCCTACTTTAGAGGCCAAGTGCAGACGGTGGGCCCCGGGGTCCCGATGTCCCCCTTCTCAGGTTCCATATTTTTTTTCTTTTTGAGATGGAGTCTTGCTCTGCGCCAGGCTGGAGTTTAGTGGTGCAATCTCGGTTCACTGCAACCTCTGCCTCCCGGGTTCAAACGATTTTCCTGCCTCAGCCTCCTGAATAGCTGGGACTACAGGTGCCTGCCACCACGCCCGGCTCATTTTTGTACTTTTAGTAGAGAAGGGGTTTCACCATGTTGGCCAGGCTGGTTTCGATCTCTCGACCTCATGATCCACCGCCTCGGTCTCCCAAGTGCTGGGATTACAGGCGGGAGCCACCGCGCCCGGCCGGTTCCATACTTTTCTAAGCACACAGAGCTCCCCATACGGACCAGCTGACTGAAAAGGCGTTAAAAGACTCGGATGAACCACTCATGGGCAAAGTACAGGGGAGGGCACAAGGCTTCCACGCCCTCTCTGGGCGCCCCCTTCCTAAGCAACCCCCACCTTCACCAACCCCAAGCTGGAGCCCCATGCGGGGTTTTGCTGGAGGCCTGGCTGTAGGAATGACCGATTCCATCACCGGCCAGTGTCCCCCGCAGGATATGAGACAGTCGCTGCAGCTGACCGTGGGAGGGGGGGCGTCTCCGCAGCGGGGCAGGCCCCGTCGCTGCGGGCAGCGCTCCGCTTCCCTGAGCCAAGGTGGATGCAGCCCCAGGCAGGCGGGCAGCCGGCTCTGCCGCTCCCTCCCCGCGCACCCCGGCTCAGTCAGCGCCGTGCACCCGCCGGTGCTGGATGAGGTGGAAGCTCAGGCGGAAGGCGCGGCCGCACTCGGTGCAGCGGAACGGCTTCTCGCCCGTGTGGAGCCGCTGGTGCCGGAAGAAGCCCGACAGCGCCCGGAACGCGCGCCCGCAGTGGCCGCACTCGTGGGGCTTCTCGCCGGTGTGGATGCGGCGGTGCTCGCGCAGGAAGGAGCTGCGGCTGAAGGCGCGGCCGCAGTCCTGGCAGGCGAAGGGCCGCTCGCCCGTGTGCACGCGCTGGTGCTGGAGGAGGTTGGAGCTCTGGCTGAAGGCCTGGCCGCACTCGCGGCACTCGTACGGGTTCTCCCCGTGGTGGGTCCGCCGGTGCCGCACCACGTTGGAGCTGTGCAGGAACCGCTTCCCGCACTCGCCGCACGCGTACAGCCTCTCCCCGGTGTGGGTGCGGCGGTGCTTGGCGGCGTCCGACCTCTGGCCGAAGGCCTTGCCGCAGTCCTGGCAGGCGTAGGGCTTCTCGCCCGTGTGCACGCGCTGGTGGCGGAGCAGGTTGAAGCTCTGGCTGAAGGCCTTGCCGCACTCGCTGCACGCGTAGGGCCTCTCCCCGCTGTGCGCGCGCTGGTGCCGGACCACGTGCGAGCTGTGGATGAAGGCCTTGCCGCAGTCACTGCACTCGTACGGCTTTTCCCCCGAGTGGATGCTGCGGTGCTTCGCTGCGTCGGAGGGACACTTGAAGCTGAGGCCACAGGCGCTGCACGGGAAAGGCCGCCCCTTCCAGCCACGCCTTCCCCCTGCCCCGGGGCCTGCGATCGGAGGGACGTCTGACTCGCGGCCACTCTGCCCTCCAGTTTTCTCAGAAATGACCGGGCCTCCAGGGGAACCTCCGGGCCTCTCTCCAGCTTCCTCATTTTCACAAAGGCCAAGAGACCCCAGCGCCCAGGGAGGCCCCCCTCTATGGCCCTCTCCCTTGGGGGCACCTGGCTGTGGTGCAGGACCTGTGCTCTGAGCTGCCTGCTCCTCTGCTGACCAGCTGCCACTCGGGGTCTGCGCCAGGAAAGCGGCCTTCACAGCTGAAAAAGAGGCCAGACAGGAGGAATGAGTTTAGATGCAAGAGGACGCGAGTCCAGGCTGGCTCTGGCAGTCGTGGTGATGTCAGTGTGCCACAGACACTTGATTCTGCCCATTCAGTTCCCACCTAGTTTCTTCTCCTTATCTTCTTAACCCCTGTAGCTACGGGGCAGATGACAGTCTCGCACTGCCACTCCAGAAACAGGGCTGTGGGCCTGGGTGGTGGCTCCCACCTGTAATCCCCGCACTTTGGGAGGCTGAGGCAGGAGGACCACTTGAGACTGGGAGTTCAAGTCCAGCCTGGCCAACGCAGTAAGATCCTGTCTCTTAAAAGAAATTGAATTTTAAAAATAGACAAATGGAAACGCGCTAAACCTTTAGCCTCAGCCCACCCAGTCCTGGGAGGAGAGGTGACAGAAACGCAGGCTCTGGGCACTTACCCTGCAGGGCAGCTGGGAAAGCAAAGGAGGCTGGAGCCAGCTGGCCACGAGCCAGGGCGGGCGGGAGGCAGACGCAGCAGGAGGCGTGGGGACAATGGTGCCCAACACAGTCCACAGCCCAGCTCTGCCTTGTCTGTCTGTCCTTCCTTTTTTGTGAGGCACGGTCTTGCTCTATCACTGTGATGATCACCGTGGTGCCATCACAGCTCCCTGCAGTCTTGGGGCTCAAGTGATCCTCCCTCAACCTCTCAAGTAGGTGGGACTACAGGTGGGCACCACCATGCCAGATCGTTTTGAAAATTTTTGTAGAGATGCGGTCGACTCAACACTCCTCCCACCGCAGCCTCCTGAAGTGCTGGGATTACAGCCGTGAGCCACCGCACCCAGCCATGGCCCCAGCTCATTCCTTCGGACTCCCTGAGACAACATGGCCTCTTGAACAGCTCCCCCCAAACACCAAATTGTTAACCTGCAAATAGGAGCGTTCTCACGCAGACAATGGGCTGGTCAGTGGTGCTGGCCGGGCTGAGCAGCCTGTCCCAGGTACATAGCAATGGCCATTGTTGTCGGGCAGCGAGGCCACTGGTTGGACTTGGTGCCACTGGCTCACAGGAACACACCATGTGGCCATTTAGACAAAACCCTGGAACGTGAGAAAGCTGGTGACTGACCTTGACCTGCATAGGAGGCAGGAGGCTCAGCCCGGAGCGGTAGGAGGAGGATGGGGGCCTCCGAGGCCAGCACAGCAACTGAGCGGGGCTTCTCCGCCTGCAGGCAGTCAGCTGTGGCAGCAGGGGACAGACGCTGAGTCCCAGCTACACCTCTCGAGAACGTGGAGGGTGCAGATTTGACGGAAACTCCCGTGGGGGTGGGGCAGGGATGTTCCTGGGCACATGAGAGCAGGCTGCTGTCAACGGTCCCCACCTCTCTCTGCCCTGGCAGGCCCACGACACTGAGCAGCTGGGCGCAGGAGAGGCTGAGGGTGGTGCACAAAACAGAAGCCCCTTGCCAGAGGCCCAGCCCTGGTCTTGTGGTCTGTAGACTTGGAAGTTCAAGAACTGACTCAAAGGTATTGCTTACGAGGAAAAAGCACCAAAACTGTAACGAGAAGGGGCCACATAATGGCAGAGCGCCACCGGACCCAGCCTCCAGGCCCTAAGGATCCTTCTCCACAGCAGGGCCTGTGCTGCCCCCGCCCCTCCAGTCACTGTGACACACACTCGGGGTGGCCCCACAGGCCCAAAACATAAAGCAGTGTTCTCACGGGGTGATTCTGTCCCGAGCGCACATTTGGCAATGTTTGACTGACACCAAGTGGGCAGAGGCAAGGCTGCTGCGGAACATCTCACGAGGCACAGGACGGCCCTCAACAAAGACGTCCATCCCAAACGGCCACAAGGCCAAGGCCGAGAAGCACCGAGACCTTCCCAGAGGCAGCGCCTGGGGTTGCCACTTTCTAACCAAAAGCACCAGTCCACTGGCAAAGAGAGTCACCAAACAGATGCCCAGGAGATCTGACGGGCCTGCGTTTACCTCCCTCTCTGACCTTGCGCCCAACATGCTCTGCATCAGTGACCGAGTCGTGGTGTTTTCACTGTGCTCCTGTTCAATTTCTGCCCTGGGACTCTGGGCCCGACTGGATGTGGCCCCTCACCTGCAGGGGCCTCCATCAGGGTACTGCTCCCCTTGGCACCTGTGGGCTCCACCTTGCAGAACACCAGCAGCCAGAACAATTTCTGCCTAGGTAAAAGAAAAATAAATCACAGCCAGGGCTAGGTACCGGGAGAGGGGCAGTGAGGTCAGAACAGGCCCTGTGGTAGCTGCGTCACCCAGCTGGGGCCACCCCCGTCACTAGCAATCAAAGTCCCGGCTCAACAGACAGTCCCAGAAGCGGGTGTTCTGCGGGAGGCCGGGGTCCACGCTCTGCCAGTCCCCCCAGACCCAGGGCTGAGGCAGAGCACAGGTGGGCGTGGCCACAGCTTCCCAGCTCCATGCTGAGCAAGCCCGCGCCCGCCCAGTCTTCAAACGTCTAGAGAAATTTCCATGGGTTTTTAAATTTCTTGATAGTTGTAAGGATTTGAATATAAAAATGTTAAACCAAAAAAATAAGAATTATATCAATGGTAAAGCTCTGGACTGAGGAATCATTTTTCTAAGCCTGACATCAGATGTCTGACAAATTTAACTACGTAAAAAAATTTAATGTAAAAAAACCCAAAAACCAGAAAGGGGGAATACAAGCAAAGCAAAGATTCATCCCTACCTGACAGAGACCTCTACATATTACCGAGAAACGAAGGAAAACTGGCAATAATCATGAACAGGTGACTCACAAGTAGGCAATATATTTTTTAAATTCCACCTCAAGCGAAATTAGGAAATGTGATTTGGGCCTGGCGCAGTGGCTCCCTCCCATAATCCCAGCACTTTGGGAGGCCGAGGCGGACAGATCATGCGATCAGGAGTTCGAGACCAGCCTGGCCAACATGGTGAAACCCTGCCTCTACTAAAAATACAAAAATTAGCTGGGCATGGTGGTGGGTGCCTGTAGACCCAGCTCCTCGGAAGGCTGAGGCAGGAGAATCGCTTGAACTGGGAAATGGAGGTTGCAGTGAGCCGAAATCGCGCCACTGCACTCCAGCCTGGGCAACAAAAGTGAGACTCTGTCTCAAAAAAAAAAAATGTTATTTGGCCGGCTTCGGTGGCTCACGTTTGTAATCCCAGCACTTGGGGAGGCTGAGGCGGGCGGATCACCAGGTTTGCAGCTGTAGACCAGGCTGATCAACATGGTGAAACCCCGTTTTCACTAAAAATACAAAAATTAGCCGGGCATGGTGGCGCGCCTGTAATCCCAGCTACTTGGGAGGCTGAAGCAGAAGAATCGCTTCAACCGGGGAGGGGGAGGTGGAAGTTGCAGTGAGCTGAGATTGCGCCACGGCACTCCAGCCTGGGCAACAGAGCGAGACTCAAAAAGAAAAAAGACAAGAAAGAAATGTGATTTGTCTGGGTGCTGTGGCTCACACCTGTAATTCCAGCACGTTAGAGGCTGAGGATGAAGGACTGACTGGGTGCATGAGTTCCAGACCAGCCTGGACAACACTGTGAGACCCCGTCCCCGCACACACACACACAAAAAAAATCAAAAAATTAGCCAGGTGTGATGGTAGGCATCTGTAGTCCCAGCCACTGGGGAGGCTGAGGTGGGAGGATTACCTGAGCCCAGGTCCAGGCTGGGGTGAACTGAGATTGCGCCACTGCACTACAGGTGGGCGTTGGAGACTCCGTGTTAACAACAAAAAAAAGTAAATAAAAAAGTAATTAGTAAATTTGAGCCACCTGTGATCCCACCTGCCAGGGAGGCTGAGCGGGAGGATCGCTTGAGCCCAGATGGAGGCGGCCAGCCGGGGCGACATAGGGAGACACCTCCTCTTTTACAAAAAGGTAATTTAAAGTGCAATGTTAAAGTCTGAAAGCAGATTTTTGAAAGCAGGAACACCCTACCCGCAAGAATTGGGGAACAGGCCCTCCCGTTCGCAGCTGGGAAGAGGCCGGACCCGCTGGGCTGGCGGGAAACTGCACAACTTGCAAAGGCCTGAAGACGCGCGGGGGGACTCGGCTCGCAGGAAGCCGGGCACGCGTCGGCGCCCCGGGACGCACCTGCAGGGCCGCCTCCTCCACGCCGCGCTGGAGAGCGGCCGGGTCTGTGCTGCAAGGGGAGGGCGCGACGCGCGGGCCAGGCCGGCGGTGCCAGCCCCGTTCTCCTCGCAGCGCCGTCCGCCCTCCCGAGCCGGTGCACGAACGACAGAGGTCGAGGCCGCCGGGTCCGGGAGGCTCGGCCGCACCCGCGCCGGTCCCCGCCCCGCCCCGCGCCGCGCCGGAAGCGCCGCCGTCCCCCCGCCCGCCCTGCGCCGGAAGCGCCGCCGTTCCCCCCCCCCGCCCCGCGCCGGAAGCGCCGCCGTCCCCCTCCGTGGCCCGCCCCGCGCCGGAAGCGCCGCCGTCTCCCCCCCGTGGCCCGCCCCGCGCCGGTCCCCGCCCCGCCCCGCAAGCGCCGCCGTCCCCCCCCCGCCCCGCGCCGGTCCCCGCCCCGCGCCGGAAGCGCCGCCGTCCCCCCCCGTGGCCCGCCCCCTCAGCACTTCCAGCGACGCTCTGGGCCGCGGGAGGACCGTGCGCTCGGCGGCCCGGGGAGAGCCGGGCTGCCCCGCCCCTGCGCCTCCTGCTCCGCGGTCGCCCGCAGGCGCCGGCCGAGCCCGTCCTGCCGCTCGGGAAGCCCCGCCTCGTGGGGGGCGAGGTCGAGCCGCCGGCGCACCGGGGATCGGCTGGAGCCAACTGCGGACCCGGCCCGGGCGCCTGCAGGACGTGGCAGGCGGCGTCGGAGGCCCGCGGTGGGGACGCCACGCGCGTTCCCGGCCGTTTCCCCGGCGCCCCGCACTTGTCCCGGGCCCTCCGCTCGGCGCTCGGGCCTCTGCAGGCCCCCGGGGCTGTGGCAGCACGCGGGCCCCGAGCGTGGGCTTCCCGGGGCCGAGCGCCTGGAGCGCCTCCTGCGGGACGCCGCTCGCGTCTCCTGGGCGGAGAAGCCCTTGCTGCCCGCGGCTCGCTCGCCCTGGGCTGTCTCGCCAGGCCCGAGCTCCCGCTGGTTCAGCAAGACGCACCTCCTGCCCCAGCCTCTCGCGCTGCCGCGTGCCGCAGACCGGAGGCCGCGCTTCTCCAGCTGGGATGCTGCAGAAGTGACGCTTTTATCACGAGCGCAGCGTACGGCCACGAAGGTACGCGTTCCCTCCCGCCAGGAGTACACAGCCTCTCCGGGGAGAAAGAAAGGCTCAAGAACCGATCCCCATGAAAGAACCCTAAGGAGACAGCAGCAGACGGCCAGACGCGCCCCGGGACTGGACCCTGGACTCGGGAGGACCACCGGGTTGGGAGCCCAGGTCCCCGCCTGCGCCTTCGACAGTCCCCTGCTGCGCCCCGGCGGGGCCGGGCTTCTGCCTCTGGGCCTCCACGTCCGGTGCCTGGAACCGGGTTCACTGCGCACTGCACCCGTAAACACATGAACACCACGCCACATGCTAAACGTTTATTTGTAACAAATGAGAAGCCCCAGTAAAACATACAAATGAAGACACTTAGGCCCGGCGGGCGCAGTGGCTCATGAATGTAATCCCAGCACTTCAGGAGGCCTGGGCAGGAGGATCGTTTGAGTCCAGGTTTCAAAACAGCCTGAGCCACATAGTGAGATCCCCATGTCAAGTAAAAAATATTTTTTAAAAGTTGGCGGGGCGTGGTGGCAGGCACCTGTGGTTCCACCCACTCGGGAGGCTGAGGCGAGGGGAGGGGGATCACTCGAGCCCGGGAGGCGGAGGCTGCAGTGAACCGAGATCACGCCACTCACTGCACTCCAGCCTGGGTGGCGGAGATCCTGTAGCAAAGAACAACAACAAACACATGTAAAAGAGGCGAGGTAGAAGTAGGAATCCCCGTGTCCCTCCGCATCCCAGTGGGACGTCGCGGGTCTTCTGAAGACCTCTCCTGTCCTGCAGGCTCCAGTACTCCAAGGCGCTTCGCTCTCCGGGGCTCCCCACTGCCTCCTGGACACAGTCCCAGCTCCTTGCGCGGGGCAGACTCTTCGTGACCCAGCCCTTCTGCCCCTCTAGGCCCTTTGGCGCTGTGCCAGAGGTCACTGCCCTCTCCTCGCCCCTTTCCAAACGCGGCCTGCTCCGGGCCCCGTCATGCGGTTCCCTGCGCTGCTTTTGCCCTTCCCCTCACTCCCCACCCACCAGAACCGGGAAAGCGGTGCCGCCTTTCCAGGCCCAACTCCGGCTCCCGCCCTCTAGGAGTCGGCAGACCCCGCCCGGGGCTCTCCGTCCGCTCAGACCCCAGGGCCGGCAGCCCCGCCCACCAGACAGCCCCGCCCACCAGACAGCCCCGCCCCAGGCCCCGCCCCACCTCCGCCCGCCGGACCGCTCCTCCCCTCCAGCCCCGCCCTCGCGTCGCCCGCCCCCTGTCCCGCCCCTCGCTGGCAGCCGCTGGCAGTCCTGGTCCTGGGACCCAGCCCCGGCCTCCCGCAAGTGCCTCAAAGAAGATCCTGAATTGCGTCACAGCCCAAGGTGGCCGTCCCGTGGCCGGGCCTTGGAGCCTCCCACGGACACCCGGGGCTCTGCCTCCTCCGGAGTCACCCCCCACCGCTACCCTCCTGCTCTTCCGCAGGGGGAGGCCCCACACGAGGACCCCGAGAGACGATGGAAAACACAGGGCCAGACTCGGGCAGGGACATGGGGGTGGGGGAGTGGACTCAAGGAACTCCGGAGCCTGCGGATAGTTCGGATCCCGGGAACAGCCCGCGCCCTGGAAAGCCAATGTGGATTTCTGTTTGGAAACGGGTCCTCACAGTGTGAGGTGAGACAGAGAACCACTTGGCAGCTGCAAGGGCAAGTTCACAGTCTAGAAAAGTCTGGATTTATTGATCCCAAAGTAGCCAGATCTAGCCCAGCAAGGTGGCTCACGCCTGTAATCCCAGCACTCTGGGAGGATCACTTGAGGTCAGGAGTTCGAGACCAGATTGGCCAACATAGTAAAACCCCATCTCCACCAAAAAAATTAGCCACGTGTGGTGGCGCTTGCTGTGGGTGACCCCCCATGTGGGCACCGAGGAAGGAGAGCTAAGCAGATCCCCGGCACAATTAGTGCCTGAAGAATATCTTAATTTATAGTGTTATTACTCAGTTATTTCCTTTATATAATCCTTTACATATAATATCATGTATTAGTTTATAGTCTGAACAATTATTACCTGAAGAATATCCTACTACTCAGTTATTTCCCTATATATATGTATATATGTACACATACATATATATATATATATAATTCTATCTTAGTTCATAGTCGGGGGAATGCCTAGAGCAGACAGGGTACAGAGCATGAATTAAGGGATAAACAGCTCTACATATATAAGCATGCCTTGCTTATAGTCGGAGGAATGTCTAGAGCAGACACAGTGCAGTGTAGGGCTGTTGGCCTCACAGGGTCACGGGGTGTCCCTCATGCTGTGCTGAGATGCAGGATCCGGGAAGTAAAGAGACAGGACACTGAAGAACTGGAGAGGAGCAGCTGGACTTGGGGCCGCGCCACCTGTGAGTGGAGACTGGCGAGGCCCCGAACCTCCGGAAGCGTCTGTAATTATGAGGTAGAAGGCAGGGTGGGGCAGGGTCGTGAGCGGGGCCATCTGTAGGCTTAATGATAGTGCATACATAACCAGGTGAATAGCAGGTGAGGGGCCAATCCATTAGGTCACCTGGACAGAGAGGTGGGCCGGGCCCAGTAGTAGAGGGTCATGTACAAAGGAGAGGTCCACCCCCATTATGTCACTGAGGCAAACAGGTGTCGTGAGCAACACTTCTTTTCTGGGGACTAGAGACTTCAAATGATTTCTAATAGAAGGGTACTTTAAGCTTAATGCAGTGGGAGCTGACAGACATGTGCTCTTCTCTAAGATATTTATGGGAGGATGATCTGCGCTAGCACAGAACTGAGAAAAGGCTGACAGGGTGTACAGCTGCCGTGACTGTGGCTGTCATGGTGGGGTTCCTCTCCCTCGGTTATTTCCAGGATCTCAGGCCTGAGGCCTCTTTCCACAGGAACTGGATGCAAGGTACCACAGCTCCTTTCTCAGGAGCAGAGGCTCCTGCTCCAAGCCTGCCGTACAGCGTATGCCCTTTCAGGCAGGGACGCCACCGCCTGGGTCTTTGGTTCTCGTCCTGGTCTGACTGTTTTCCCATGTGCTGCTTCTGTTCTGTGACTGCTCTGGGCATTTCTCCTACTACAAACTACTGTAT